>BGZK01000241.1:0-556929 GCA_005406025.1 Eumeta japonica
AAACCTGCTGTTCTGACGTCGGGTTATATATTAGCTGAATTTAATGATAATTTAACGGTTTTAGGAGTTTCCAGTTTGAATCCTCATAGAATGGACAAATGAGGTCCTGCAAGATTACCTTGCAAAACTGACACCTACTAGCGACACAAACTACTCTCTGTACAAAGCTACAAAATATGAAGCGTCCTAAACAACAGGCTACACCAATAAAACACAAATGGGACCTGGGCTCGCTCTGACGGTGAGAAAGCTGCCACGTTCGCGATCATTTACAAAAGTTTTGAACCACCTCTAGCGACGATCGCAAAGCGTAGATAATGAAGACGAATACTTAAGTTCACCAAATCAGTTGTGCCTACCATTAAAAACATGTCACGCTCTATGAACTAAGCCGAAAATACGAAACTTAAAGAAGGTAAATGCCCGGCTATGATCTCGTAGACGCTACTCTTCTGAAACAACTTCCAAAAAGGTCTACTACTCATTCTCGCTATCTTCAATGCATGCCTAAGATTATCCTTCTACCCAAGCCAGTGGAAAATAGCCCAAGTCGTTTATGATACGAAACCAGGTAAACCAGCTCATGATGTTACATCATACAGACCTATAATCTTCTTCGGTAGTTGGAAAATTACTCGAAAAGATTGTATTAAACAGAATGCGAGAACATCTAACAGAAATAATACCAACTCACCAGTTCGGTTTTAGAGGGGACACGGTACTATCGAGCAAGTGCACCGTTTGGTTGATGTAATCGGCAGAGCGCTGGAAAACAAATTATATTGTTGCGCTGCCTTCCTAGACATATCCCAGGCTTTTGACAAAGTTTGGCACAGTGGACTGCTATACAAAATTAAAAAATGTTGCCTCACTCATTCTTCCCACTCTTAAAATCATATCTTGAAAATAGATGCTATGAAGTGAAGATAAATTCCGACATCTGACATGCACGTAATTAGGTCTGAGTGTACCCCAGGGTAGCGTACTGGGACCGGTTCTTTATTTGATATACACAGCAGATCTACCCGCTCACGCTTCCACAACTACAGCGACATATGCAGATGACACCGCGATCCTTTCAACACATGAAAATCAAGACTCAGCATCCGATAGCCTCAACAACACCTGAACCTTATTGAAAAATGGCTTGACAGTGGCGAATTAAGGCCAACACTGATAAATCGGTTCAAGTAACCTTCACTCTCAGAAGGAAAACATGCCCACCCGTAAAACTTTGCAACGTAGAAATCCCACAAGCAGATGATGCTAAATATCTAGGTATACACCTCGACCGACGGCTCACGTGGCGCAAACATATATGGACAAAAACAACTGGACTGCAAACTTAGAGGCATGTATTGGCTCATTGGACGCAAGTCACAGCTGTCTGACGCCAGTAAAATGACAATCTATAAAACTATACTGAAGCCTGTATGACATACGGCATTCAGCTATGGGCACTGCCAGTCACAGTAATATAGAAATATTAGAGAGGTTTCAAAGTAAAACAATGAGCCATGTTCAATATCCCACCACACATAAGCAACAAATATATAAACCTAGACTTGAGTCTGAGAACGGTGAAAGAGGAAATAGAGAACTACAGCAAGAATTACCAAACAAGACTTGACCAACATATCAATCAACTTGTCACAGAACCACAGGAGGGGCAGTCTAAGATACTCGTCTAATAAGAAACAGTATACCAGATCTAGCAATAAGATTTGCCGAAAAGTGATGAGAATGGTACCACTGGGGACACATGTCAGCTGATTCACTTTCTCTGATGTAAATCTGACATCAAATTAGATTATTGTTTCTGTAGAAAAACAGATTGCTAGAGTCGGGGATAGAGAAAAATTCATTTTACATTCTTTTTTAGCTTTTTTTTTTTAACCGATATTCTATCATCGATAAAATGCGCATACAGTTTGAAAAACAACTTTAAATAGCACCTTTTTCATTTAAAACCGAATAATCATTTAGAAATTAATAAAAGTTCCTTATTAAGCGGCCGCAGCCGAGAGCCCTCACACTCGTCAAGTCACCGGCCCCGGGGTACCACCAAATGAGCACTGTCCGCGGACTGTCAGAGGAACTCAACACTCAATATTTTTGCGAGGGAAACGGAAATTGTGTTCGATAAACCATTTTTAACCAATTTTGTTACGCTTACTAGAAATATTTCATGATCCAACGTAAGTATTTATCACTTGAATAATACATAAGTGGCCATGTTGAGTTCATAGCGCTGACTTTCATTTTATGTCTACATAATCAACTTCGTAAATATAAACTATGATTAAATCTGATAAGTGAATTTAAGCTATTTTTTTTATTTTATGATTAAATCTATTTAATAAACCTAAACTATTTACTTGAGTCTGTGATTAAATCTGATTAAAGACTTAAATTATATTTTATTCTGTAATTAAATTTATTAAGTGAACTTAAATTACTATTTTTATTCTGTGCTTAGATCCATTTAATGAACCTAAACTATTTATACCGTTCTGTGATTAATCTATTTAATGAATCTGCACTATTTATTTAATTTTATTATTGAATCTGAAATTAGTAAATAGATAACTATAGATATATAAGGAAAACCTAAATTATTTTATCGTTCTGTAATTAAATAAATTTTCATGAAACTAAACTATTAATTTCATTCTGTTCTTTTATTCAGTGAACCTATTTTTTCATTCCACGATCAAATTAATTAAATTAAACCTAAACTATATTTATTCTATGATTAAATTCATTCAACGAATCCTCACTATATTTTTCATTCTATGATTTAATGTATTTAATCTCGAAAAATAAGGAAGTTAAACTCTTGTAAGAGATCAGAATAAATATTACTATGTGTAATATTCTTATACCATCACTTTGCTTCATCGTGTCACAATATCGTTATAATTCAAATTGCAATTAGTGACGTAATCGCCCATGCGGGCCAGTGCGGATCGGAACTACGGCCGGGACCAACGGCTTAATGTGTGCCGGGGAGGCACACCGCGTGTGCTGTGATTTGACTTAACTTTAAAACTCATGATCCGCCCATGCTCGAAATTGAACTAGTACCTCCTTATTCAAATGCGACGCACTCGACCACTGAGCCAGCGCGTCCCCGAATCGAGAGTTTGATGTAAACTAATAGTACGAATGTGAGAAAACTGGGACGTTCACATGAAAATCCGAACTCTAGTTTGACTGCGAGACCTTAGGAACCGATTTCTAATACGAGAAGCCTGTGACATCCTCGATCTAATATTACTCGGCGACGGCTAAACATATCTCACCTAAATATTTAGGAAAGTGCCAAATAAAATATATTCAAGTGTTTACATCGTGTATGATGGGGTGACCAAGATTTTAAAATCATTTAGGTTTTGGATCAATAATTGCATTATGCTGAGGCCCAATTCAATGCTTTTCTGTTTTTTTTTTAGATTAATGTGCTGTAACCGCATTTGTTTTTTAAACTCGACCCGATAAATTTTTCTTTCCTCTAATCGCAAGATATAGCAGAATATGTTCATCGATAGACAACTTATACTGTTTATACATAGTCTATGAATTTTCATTTGTTTTGTTCTCCATATTCGGAAAATAATTACAAACTATTTTAATGTAATTACTACGATTGCGAACACAACTAATTATGTATTTTTTTGGTTTTCATTAGCAACCGCAACATCCGCAGTGAAGGACCTTTTTCTGTGGTACTAGAACTGTGCAACCACAACTCCCGGAGCGCGTCCACCGTTCGGTCACCCCGGAAAAATCAGAAGTTAGAATCGATCGTACCGCGAGCGGAGACAAATTTCTTCAGTCCTGAAAATTACGCGCTTTATTTACACGATGCACGCCTCAGCGCGGAGAGATGGCGCTGGCGGCGCGCCAACGCCTTAAGCCGCCGCGGCCGCGGCAAGTTCACGTATATCGGTGAAGGGTACGGCGCAGTCGCGCGGGCACTGCGCGGGCGCGCGAACTGTAAACAAATACCTGAAAGCGTCCAGCGTCAAAGGAGATCTTTAATTTTGTTTGTTTTCGGATTACGCGCAGTAAATTTCGCTTCGATTCCATTCCATTACCCCGAAAACGTTGACTCGACGGTACATTAAAACGTAGAAAAAGAAGTTTACCCGCAGTTAAGTTACATTCGCTCTGACAGTTAATTGACCCTCGTTCCTCGAACGTCACCGCCCTTTTAACCCTTTTCTCTGACTATCGGCTGTCATTCCCTTTTTCCTCCTCATTATGTTTCTCCCGTAATAAATTAATTTCATTTGACTTTGCTTTTGTAACGGCATGTCTATTGTAATTCCATTATTTTATCCCATTCAATTCGATTCGTTAAGAATTAATCCATAATTCTATAAACTAAGAAGACTAAAAACAAAACATTTCTTAAATCTAATAGTCTCATATACCCTGTTGAAATCCGTCCTCTCTTTTAATAATAATAAAAAAGTAAATGCTTATAGAAAATCTTGAATTTTTTATTTATATCACAAACACATTCGTCTCAGAAACACACCACACTTATTCCTATCCAAGTCAATATTGAGGTACTTGTCTATTGCATTTAAAACTTCGTGGATATTTGCAACAGTTCTTGATTAGCAATAAAAATATTTTGCTTTTTTTTGTCAGCGACATTAATTTAGCCACTGTTGAACTGCGTAGAATCGTCCGACCGCTTCCTGACATCAAATCGCCAAAAGCATCGCCTTTAAATTAGCGACAGTGCGCGCGCGCCGGCCACTAGACAAAGGGCCTACCGACCGACCACGGGGCTGGCGCCGGCTTGAAGCGCTATTCCTGACACCGAACCACCGGCTTAATTTGAAATATGTCGAACAACTGGTGTAGAACATGGCGTGATATTATATATTTATGTGTTGGTAAACAACTGTTATTTCTACTAAAATAAATCATCTACATATGAAGGTTGCATATGAAGACCTCTGTAGACATCATAGGCGTACGAATCGACGTAATTTTTTTCAGTATTTCCAAGGAGTATACGAACCACGATAAAATAAGCAATCACTTCACCCATGGTCACTGTCGCAACGCTAGAGAAGTCACTAGTGCGTTGGCGGCCTCTTTGTAAGGAATAAAGTACCCGATAAAAGGTGGAATAGATTCATTGAGAGCAAAGTAGGCCACCGGAACACTCATTCCCTTGACGAAAGACAACAGCGGAAGCTGCTGCTTCACATATATCCTCTGTGACAGAGCGGTACCCCATCGGTCGCGCCGGCCATTCCCGTGCTGCAAAAATTGTGGTGAAGCCAAGCTGACTGTAACGCGGCGTCACTACAGCTAAAACACCTGAAATGGGTTCTTTTCTTTTATTGATCGATTTTTCCAATTTTCTCGTACATACTTCTTGCATTACGGCCACATAAACTAGAAAATTCTCTATGACCTAGGTGACTCACTGCCGGTGCGTTATAAGAAGCTATCAATTAACTTAATTATAAAAAAAAAATTTAAAAACTTACTCACGCACTTCTGAAGCCCGCTCGTTGGCCGAGCTCGCACGGTTGAAGTAACAACAGTGCGCCGGCACGAACAGCGACGCGAGTGGTTTATGCAAACAGGAAACTATAACTCGAATATTGGGCTGTATGTTTATAGGGTTCCCTACCTAAAAGGTTCAAACAGACCCTCACGATCGTTCTCGTCTGTCTGACCGTGTTATAGTTAAAACTTAATATGGTTACAGAAATAATTTGCGTCTGTGTTAAACTATTCGCATTGAAAAAGTTTCATATTTCTTTTAGTTTACACTAATTTAAAACGTTTTAGGAACAAATACTTTTTGATTTTCAGAACCTGTGGAATATAATTCATTTTAACAATCGAAAAGGTTTTATTTTTAATGTTTATTTAGTTCTGCACTTCCACCGGAATATGTATAAAAATACAGTTTACATCGTCTACGAAGTTTGCAAGCCAATCCAAGTCAAGTAATTCGTGGTTATAGACAATCCGCTTTTCATTACGGGGAATATAAAATCGAATGTCTCATGAAGAGCGAAGACGTTTATAGATTTGGAGGAATATAAAAGCGTGTTTATTTTGACTTCTATCTACACCCTTCAATTTTCAAATCGATAACCACTTGTCTCAGCTTCCATTTAGTACGAAACCTGCGGCACACAAACTGAATCGCACTTGACCAATTATTCTTTAGATTTCTATCGCAATTCTGCTCGCCCGTACGTAGTAAATTAATAATTATATTATTTTTCATTTTTTGTTATCGCAATAGGATGAATGACCGTGAGGTTTTTTTCCTCGCGAAAGAGTAAATCGGAAAACAGGTAAGTTTTGAACTATCGGCAGAACTGACTCGGCAAAACGTCGGTATCTTACGTGACGCGCCGCACGACAAACAAAACGATGAAACGCCTTTCACGTATAACAATCCTGTCATCTTTTAATCAACTTTTATTGTGCTTACCCCTTTTGTAACCACGTTTAGTCTACATACACACGTATATGTACTCCATAAATATCACATTATCGATATAAATTGATAATGTGATGAGACATCGACATTCATTTCAGCTCGCATTTACTTCTCTGCACTTTCAAAACATGTCCATTAAATACAGATTAAAAGAAAATGAATAAAGAAAAAGGCTGAGAATGACCTAAAAATGTAACGTATTTTAAACGACCGACATGCATTTCTGCCAAATCCACTATTTAATTCCTTTGAGAAAAGTTTGAACACAACTTCGTCGCGGTCCGACGCAGTACCGCTCATAACTTTTAGAACAGCCGTTTTCTCCTAGGACTTGTCTACCGTCAGTTACATCGTAGGTGAAACGAGTCACCAACGTAGGTGCGAGGTGTGCGGTCCTCATCCCCTGCTGAGGTGAGGGTTTTGTAACGCAGGTGAATCTTTTTATGCCAGATCGAGGATTTGGCACTTAAGATCGGCGCCGGCTCAGTGCCGGTCGGATTTGATTTAATTTAATTTTCTATTGATATCCAGAAGTGATATGCACAACGGTGTCATAAAAATCCTTATTTATTTGTTACGCCACAAAACTGTCACTAAATAATTAATTCAATAGGTACTTATTTGGTCAAGCAACTATGAACACTGCAAGACTTTGGGGTTTAGATACAAACCTTTACTGAAGTATGAACCCGCGTGAATTTCTTTCCCGTAAAGAAAATAACGTTGCTGCTCTCGTCTCCGTGAGAAGGTCGCCCATAGAATTTTAGAAAGTAAAAACCCACTAGAAATTAATTAATGGGTCAATTTCGCACGCTGTCCCAAAAATAAGGACAAAATTCTCTCATGTCTATAATGCATGTATCACGTATGCAATCTTTTAAACGGAACGCAAAAATAGATCTATGATTGTTAAAAAGACATACGAACAGACAGATCTTTTACCTTCGGGGTTCCTTATGGATGCAACCGGACAGGATTTATACAGAATCTATTCGTAAAAATACACCTATAAAATAAATGATTAGACCTTGGCAATTTAAAATAATTTAACATTCAACTTAACATATTTAAATTTCACTTTATATACTGCAGTGAAGCTGATCGCTACAATATAACGAAGAATTTGAAACGAGTTTCGTGCCGATTGCGAGCGATTAAAATCACATGAGGTCATTGTGACTGAAGGTTTAAGGGCTATTTCAAATGCGACAAACACACACAGGCACCGTAGTTGGATTTACTTATTTATTTAATATTCGACGCCGACCGCCGCCAAAAGCACAGCACTACATCGACGAAGGGATCACCAAAGGCAAACACGTAATCCCTAAGATTTACCAGATTGTCCGTGCTTAGTCCGTCGAATCTTACGCATTACATTTAAGGATTACGCTCTCACTTTAGATCACGTCGGACGTGTGATCGTGTTAAACTGTAGTTAGTGGAATCTGATTGCGGTTAGGTGTAAGAACTGGTGTTATGTCAAACTTAAGTTGTTTATTTTACGTTCAATTCGCACTTGTGTGTATATTTTATAGTCCTATTGGTCGTCGTCTGTTCTGCGTTTGGCACGTGCGGCCCTTCGATAGTCGTCGCAGTTCGGTACGAATTAATTAGTAACTTAAGGGCATTAAATTCTGTTATGACATAAAAATTTTATGCGTCAGATACAAAATATCTTCGTAATAATTTTTTACACTAAGGTGACAAAGACTAGTAAAAGTTTTAAAAAAATACTTAACTATGAGTAGTTATTTGATAACAAAAATATTTGAATTGATTGATAGATATATACCAGTTATTTAAAAAAATATATAGAAAAATACATAAAACAACTTTATGGACCGAAACTTTCGATGGTATCTATCGAAAACGTAAGCATTTCAAATGGATAGACGTACTGTCCACGTGTCACTAAATTAAATTACAATACGTTAAATAAAATTAAAATGATGCCTGCGTGCATTATTAAATGCAATAATTGCTCAGAATTATAAAAAAAACCTAAATATTAAAAACATTTTGCGAGTAAATTACAATAATAATCGCCAACAATTTTTAATGAAATACCTTTAAAATCCTCCATTGATTATGTTTACTTTATGGATTTATAACTTTCAAATATAAATATCGGTTGTGTTTTGCCAACAAACACCGACGCAGCAAAGACGTGGGTTAGCAACACTCCTCAATAACCAGTATACCTCAATAGCGAGATCGACTAACGAAAAGGTCGTCTATTTTTTCTACACAATGTAATAAATAGATTGTTTTACTATTGATTCATTAATATATAAGCCTTCTCAGACTCTCACACGTCCTAGATTTTCACCATGTTTTGTCGTGAATATCACGACAATACATGGTGAATGAAATTACAGTAAGGTATGTACCTTCAGATAGTTTTTGTATTTTATATTGAGTAGTTCAGATTGTGAGCTCTTGAGCTGTGCGTCACCAAAGCGGTGACCACGTCCGCGACCCACAGAATGACGGCCTCTTTAAGGTACGCAACGAATGATTCATTTTTATTTAAACTGAAAACTTACGGATCACTTCGTTCGTGACTAGCACGCGAACCTGTGACCTTCCGATCCCGAAATATCGCTCTCTCCACTTAGCCCCGATGACGCGAATGAAGGCTCTGCGCGTTGGCCCAGCGCGAGTTGGCGGACGAGATATCTATAAGTAGATACGTTTAGTGACACGTTTTCAATAATGGCAACACGAGAGCGCCGTATCCGCACACTTTAATACGTCGCCGGGGGCGCCGCGTGACGTGACACTCATACGCTTTTTGTGTGACAGCAGTCGCTTGTAATTCAGAGCGTGGCCCTTTTATATCCTACACAATAAATTAGGCCGTGAAGCGGCGCGCGCGCGTGTCGTACGCGGCACACGTATGCCGGCAGAACGGCTCGCTCGCACTTACTGCAATAAAATAAGAAAAGATATATATTTCACTTGTCAATTAGCTTGTAAAGGTATCTCGCTACTCTCTGAATATTTAAGAAGGATCAGGAAAAGAAAAGATAAATCAACATAATATTTGTAAATATAGCAAATACATTCCTTCTATAGCCGACAGGAAGAGGCGATATAGGTTCTTAAGCCGCAGTACTTTTCATCTATCGATCACCTTATTAATTGACGATATTAGTTATACACATTGACAACCCTATGAACAAGCACCGTGGGACCGATCACGTGCTCCTTGCTGTTCCGGTCGGTCGTCGTGGATATCGATCACTGGCCGACGCCTTAACCGCCTCTAGGGTTGACGATCGCCGGAAAGAAAAAGCAGACAGAAGAAAAATAATTATACAAATTATTTGCGTACTATTATTGTAATTTAAAATGAATTTACCACCTGTAAGAAAATACAAAAGAAAAAGAACCGGCAATATTTCTTGCATGTTTTTAACAATATATACAAAGGAGACCCGGCAATTTTGTATGGACCGTGGGCTATAAATGGCGGTCATATGGAAAAAAAGGGGAAAAAATCATGTAATACAATTAAATAGTTTTCAAACGTTTTGTGACCCGGAGAACAATGATGTAATGAAATAACATTTATATACACGTGGTATACTTTTTATTATAATAGTAACACTGATCGTTGCATCGTTTTGCAACTACAAAATGAAATTCGAGCTTGCACCAATTGCAACATTCCTCACTCTTATCTGACCAACACGATTTGACGTGTAACATAAGCAGGACTCCAGTAAAACATTAATAACATTTTGTTTTCTAGAGAGTGACGTCAGCAATTAAAACTGATGTTTTTTGGGTATCACAAGCTAATGTAATAATATACCTAATTTTTTTATGTCTATTTGAAATGCATAGAAATAAATCATTTAATAATATATATTTGTTCTTTTTTATCACTTTTATATTGATTGTTGTTTCTGCCACCTATGATTTTAGATCAAAAATAAATTCTAACGTACCTATTACAGTAATAGCCATAAAATTACACTTAAAATGGTTTTAATAACGAGTCGTAGTACCATCTATATGTTATTCTAAACGGTTAACAAAATACTGCTGTACAAAGGTACTCCGTAGCACTTAAACAGATGCTAAATAGTGATTTCAGGCAGCAATTGTCAATATTGTCAATAGAAGTGACTTGAATGCAAGACTTACTAGTTTTTTTCCGTAAAATTCATAGTGTTTTAGAAACAATTTCCCTATCTCTAAAAATGTGAAAGTACCCACATTTTGATCATTTTAATACGTACTATTTTTCTACACGTGTCACATTCCCAGCCACGCTTAGGCCCATTTGGTCGGTCTCCTTTATTACATCGATACTTAAATGTTACCATTGTAATGGCAAAGAGGTGTATGTATGTGGTCGGCGAAAAAAAAAGGAATACTCCTACAGAGTAAACATGTTATACTCCCAGTGCTGGATGTAACACGTGTACTCAGGCTACTGGCACGTGGCGCCTTATTATTTTGTAATGTAGAGTCCGGCCCATCAGTGATCACGAACAGCGCCATCTCTGCGTGAACGAAACCTTCACCAACCACGAAGAGCTAAGTCTGCAGTAACACGCAGGATGCGCGATACACCATCGCTTAAATTGTCGTTAACAAAATAGTAGATCTTTTCTGAGCTGGTCTTTCATGTACTTTTCATTTTAATACTATCTTCTAGAGCGTTCTTACACATTTTATTATAAAATCATACACAACCACCCGTAAAAGAATATCGTCTCCTGACAGTCTGAACTCGGAACCGCCGAAAATGGAAAATATCATGACCGCTGCCCACTTAAGGAAGGGCATTAGTATTTTGCGTACACGCACTCACAGCTTCCTCTTTTTGTAGAGTCACATAAAACCGGCCCGCTGCCGGCGAAAGGGAGCGTAATCTATCATAAAACTTGTAATGAAGCAGCCCCCGCTCGTTCGGCCCGCGCGAGCTCTATGTACGTTTGAAACGACGACTAGGCCTCCGGTCCCCGGCCCGCCGCCCGAGCCGCTTTGATGACGTCATAAATAAGAGCAACACCTTCCGGACGCCCTAAGGGCGCCGGCCGCGCGCAGCCGGATCCCGGAGATCGGCTTAGGGTTCGGGACGCGTAAAATGCCTTTTAGTCGCGCGCGCGGAGCGGGTAACCTGACCGCTTTTATTATAGTTTTCGATTTGAATCATCTCGACAGCTGCGGGATTTACGCATCCCGGTGCGTAGACGCGACTGTCCCGGAGCGATTTCGACAAAATGCGCAAAAGGGCTTTTATTTTGTTCAATCCACAAATCGACATATTGGCAATTCCGTGTACAGAGAAGAGGATTCCGGTGCGTCTCGTTCGCACCGTCCGAAACATTCGTATGCGAAGAGTAGAAAATGTAACTGTTAGGTCCGTCCGTCTATCGGTCTCTCAGTTTCCATTTCACTAGCGATGTAAAATATTATGTCCGTTTTTACGGTCGTATGCTGTTCCGGTGTACATATTGGTAAATAAAAATGTCAAAAATCAATTAGAACAAATTATAAAAATCAATATGCGCTACTTCATACACGTTGCAAAACCTCCGTTAGAAGGCATTAAAATAATCTGCGATCTGCCAACAACCCGTCTCGGTTACACGCAGAATCTTCGGTGGCATTAGAGTGCAATAGTTGTTTATTATAAACTTAGGGTTTTAATCAATGTTTAATCTTAAACAACACTAGAACCGGAGGCAGTAGGTCTCTCGGTTCATATGACTTATATGTTTCTTATTCAACATTTCTGATATTTACACGTCATACAATATCATTTTTTTCACTTTTATAGCAGAGAATTTTCTGTATACATACCTGACCAATTACCTGCTTCGTTTTTATCGCTTTGGTATCCATCCGACAGAAAACGTTTCGATCGAGTAAACGAACAATCAGAAAAATATATTTAAACGTCGTACTCCGAGCGATAGAGGAGCGCGGGAGTCGCCTCCATCACTTACTACATTTTACTTGTTCCTAAAAATTTGTATGTACTAAGAGACTTGATGTATGGCGAATTCCGTAATAGGTTTTAATAGAAGGAGGAGGGTAGAATTGGAATGCTTACATTTTTTTTTTCTTTACTTCTGCTGCAAAATACGCACATGTGTAGGAGGATGGATGTAGGACAAAGGATGCGCTTACCTATTATTGGTAGAAAAGCGGGCATGGATCTCTACACGAGCTCTCCTTTACGCGCATCCATAATCATTGAATACAAAATATTCTAGAACATCTGCAAGCATTTAAAATTTATTTTCACCCATAGAGGTTGTAGAGGGGTAGAATTTCAATTGTAGTTAAGCACACTCTCTGCTTATATGTGTAAATCTTATATCCTTATTGGTTTTATTTATATAGAAAAACGGCTGGCGTGACTTTTTAATATACAGGATTTTACTTTTTTTCGCACTTATTTGTAAATTCGCAATAATTATTTTGTTCAAAACACCCTCAGCATCACAACCTACGCATGTCACAAGCCGTCTAACATGCATAAGCGATGAAAAAATGAATCAGTAAATTTTGTAACGATCAATTCACTATCTTATATTTATTTAATTTAAGAATGGTACACGGTCTCATATGAAATTCATTCTCACGCTGCTGGCGCCCGAGTACTACTTCCTAGTCGTAAGGAGCAAGTACTCAGCTCTTATCGTATTCAAATATTTTTCGGAATTAAAGAACAAACGGCGCGAGAAGCACAACATAATCAGATATTCAATAAATGATTTTATCTAGATCTTGAAAAAACTGTATTTTATAAGCAGTAGGGTCAAACTCAAAAAAAAACGTAACAGAATCCAATGAAAAGCGAAGCGGATAAACACACCGAAAACGTCACGTTGCGTCCGTCATGAATGAATGTTAAGGATAGGGCTAAAGTTAGATTTGACTAGCAGATATCATTTGTTTTGTTTTTTCTGTGAATATTTATTTGTTTTCAGGACGTAAAAGAAGAGAAAAGTTTTAAAATTCTCCCAAAAGTGGTTAGGCAATGATCCGGTGTATGTAGGTCAGCGTTACGCCGGGCGGCGCGCGCGGTGCCGCTGAGGTGGCCACTCGCTGAGACATTTCAGGACAAGTTGGGGCTTTTTCATTTGTAATTCAATAGAAACTATGTACCGCTTGACTCTATTAAGATTATGCAATGGATGATTATCAAGTACGAATTTATCATAAATACATATAATACTGTAAATGAAAAAAGAAAGAATCAATGCGGTGAAGATGCAATTCCCGCGTAGTATGTCTAAAGTGTTTTCGAAAGATAAATGCAGGAACAGTGACGTCAGAGAGTGTGGTTTGAAAGAAGATGTAATGATTAGAATAGAAAAAGGTACGTTGAGATAGTTTGGCCAAAATGAAAGGAAGAATGAACATAGAGTGTCAAAACAAATTTATAGATCGAATGTATAATGGAAGGGTCGACAAGGGTCGCCCTAGAACATCTTATACAGACCATATTAGGGACACATTAAAAAAAGTCAAAATGTAAACACCCGAAACTGACGAGCTAGCATTAAAAGATCGATGGACGTCTGTGAAGAAAAAGAGTTATACAAATTCGTACTATATGACAATCTGTGACGTCTACCTCGCTTCCTCAGATAGAGGCGAGAGATTATAAACAAATAAACATAAGTTACACAGACTGTTTCAAAATTGGAGAGAGCAGATCGAGGCTTAACGCTCAACAGTTTGTGTCTTAAACGGGCACTAATCGGTGCATCCACTCAAAAGTTTTTAATTTGAGTTAACCTAAAGCGCTCATTTCGTACTCGGCAGCCCGAAAACGTGGCCCACGTTGGCCGGCGTGGTGGGCTTAAAATCCGTGTCCGTAGATCTGGATTGAAATTACAAATTGAGTAGAGAGTAGTGGCGACGGCTTCTAAGAACTCAATTCTTATCGGCTTCCCTTTCATAAAATATTTGATATGCATAATTCATAAATAAATAAATTATTGCTTTTTAGTATACAGACACTTAAAATTATTTTTAATTTTCAATAATTATTGTAAATAATATTCAGCCTTCTTACGTTAGTAACGTAAGCCCTATATAAAAAACACTTCAAATGACTCGAAAGCAACCGAGTTATTTAGACGACCAAATTGAGAATGTTCGCAATCGTCGTAATCAATGTGAAATGTTGAGTCTTCCATATTCAGTTGTATTATAGCGTTATGGTGGCGCCACAGCCCCGAGCCTGCCGCCGGTCGCAAGGCGCGGGCGAGCGGGGAACGGGAGCTTCATAACTCGGTTTATCGCGAGTTTCGCTTCCACAACGAAATGACGCAATTGTAATTCGTATAACATAATTTCACCTTTAACGTGAACTTTTAGGTGTTATATTCGGTTGCGGATTCTTGTGATATACATCATTATGTAAATAATAATGCGTTTCGATCAGCGGAGATTTCCGATTATACCCGAATAAAAAACGGTTTTGCATATAGCATCATTCCCGTGTCGAATTAAGTATAGAAGCGTTGTGAGTGTAATTGAATTTATATAATACGAGTTAGTGTAGTGGTATTTAAGACGAATTGATTGTTATTCTATTTATTCAGTAAGTGTTTTCTATTTTCGATTTTATAATGGCACTCTTAGCAATTGAATGCTGCACTACGGATTTTCTATTAAAAGCGAAAACTCCTTTTCAAAATTAACGTTTCAGCAAAACAGAAAATTATCGAGTTAGATCGTGCTAAACCTAATATGAAAATAGATTTTAAACGAAAAGATGGTTTTGTAAGCATTTCCACGTTTCACTTTACGAAAAATTTACTTGGTTGACTGGCAGTTGTAAGCATAATAGAATGTATTGTTTTCCTTGTTTATTATTTTCAAAATCAAGTAGCGTTTGGAGTAGTACAGGATTTGTAGATATAAATAATTTTACTAATTCCTCGAAAAACACTTACAAACTGAAAACATATTCGTAGTTCTTTAGCATTGCACGAATTTGGCATTAATAGAATTGAAATTTCTTTAGGGAACTCTTTCGAGGCATATAGTAAAATAGTAGAACGAAACCGTAATTTAATGAAGCGATTTATAGACACCATCATTTTATTAGAAGGCAAGAGCTATCGTTTCGCGGTCATGACGAAAAATTAACATCAATAATCGCGGTAATTACATAAAAACTTTGTTGTTTTAAAACATATGATTCAGTATTAGATATGCATTTAGAGCAATGTTCCTCAACTCAGAACTCTGTGTTCTCTGGTCTCTCGAGCGATATTCAGAACGATTTAATAAAGTCCATAGCTCAGGTCATTAGAGATGAAATTAAATCAGAAATTAACTTTGCGAAATTCGTGTCGGTTATAGCCGACGAAACACCTGATATTAGCCATCGAGAGCAAATGTCTGTCATATTCCGCTATTTGACTAAGACGTGGATCGAAGAGATTTGTAGGTTTTTCGATGTTACTTTAGAACGTGGAGCAGATCAGTTATCGCAAAGTATATTAGAGATCATAGATCAGTTTAATTGTAAAGAAAAATTAGTCGGTCAGTCGTATGATGGGGCCGCTGTGATGTCGGGTGCTCAGGGCGGCGTACAAACAGAAATTAAATTACAATGTCCAATGGCTGTCTTTATTCCTTGCTATGCTCACGTACTTAACTTAGTGTTATCTCGATCTTTAGAAAATATTCCAGAGTTAAAACAATTTTTCGGCCACATCAATTGCATAATAAAATTTTTAATAAATCTACTAAACGTTCGGGTCTTTAAAATTAACGTCAGATCGTCGTTTGCCTGGTGTCGCAGAAACTCGATGGCAGTATCATTCTCGTATCATTAATGTCATTTGTAACTGTAGATCCGACATAATACAAACATTTAATATAATTATAGAAAATCCGATGGATTGGGATTCTGAATCAATTGCCATATCAGAAAGTTTGTTAATGAAATTAGAAGATAGGGAATTTTGCTTTTTTTTTGCATACTTTAGCTGAATTATTTGCAGAACAGATATTACTTTCGCTTTACTACAAAATAAACAGAGTGATATAGACGTCGTTATTCGCGAAGTTCAATCGCTATTAAATTGGTTTGAGAGTAATTTCATTAATAAGTTTGACGAAATTTACGACAGTGTCACTGATATAAGTGAGCCTCCACGAAGACGCCGACGTCTATTTAGCTCAGAATCAGACTTAAAACGCGAGTATAAACGTATTTTCATCGAAATTGTAGATAATGTTAAAAATCAAATTCAAACCAGATATAGTTCACTAAGCAATTTGTCGTTTTAGATTTACTAAGTAAGTCGAAACATGATTTATTCGAACGTACATTTCCTGAGGATAAACTAAATAATTTAAATTTATTATTTCCTCGAATTTTTGACATAAATGCATTAAAAATGAGTTAAAAGTATTATATTCGTCTCCCTCGCTTAAAGGATTAGATATGTACGAGTTATTTTTGCATTTACAAAAGATATCTTAAAAGATACATTTCCTCAAATTTTAAGCTTAAGTAATATCTGTTTAACCCTTCCGATAACAATTGCGGCCGCGGAACGATCTTTTCAGCTCTCAAACGCATTCATACGTACCTCAGGAATAGCCAGACAGAACAAAGGCTTTCAGATCTCGCGTTGTTATCTATAGAAAAACATTTACTGTTGCAAATCAAAAGTAAGCCAAATTTTATGACTTGGTATTAGCTCATTTTCTCAAGAAAAATCGTAGATTACCACTAGAATTTAAATAGCTTTTTATCTCATTTAATTCATTTATCCACTGCGCTGCTATAAATTCGACTAAAGGAAACTACTTCATTAGCTTTTTCAAAGCTGCTTTTATGCATGCTCGAAGTCTTCCGTTTGTATTCTATCGTTGACTTCAAGTATGCCAAAAGTGGCGAATGAAATATCTCCGCGTTATACCAGAGGGCGTTACAGAGCTCGGTAAGTAGTAGTTATATTTTATTAATAATGTTTAATGTTGACAATTTTTTAAGGTTCGGCTTCCCTTTATATTTTTCTCACCCCTCGCCACTGGTAGAGAGATACATTTTACTGCAAAGCACATGCTTTTCAGTAAAATGACAAACCGAAAATCTGACGCCAATCGTGTAGAAATCATCGGGAAATTATTCCAAAATTTTCTACGAATTTACACGGAGTTCCCGACAGGCTTTGGGCTAAAGTTTGGTCTAACAGTATTTTCTTAGAAAAGACAAGTATTCTTGTAAACGAGTTCCTGAATAGCTTTATAAGCAAACTTTGTGTTAACAATTCTTATCAAATTATTGGTAAATTCTAAATCAGTGTGTAAGTATAGACATAAATTGCCATTTTGTCTTCGAACTGCGTTAATTACTTACATATGGTTAGAACTTTAAGAAAAATATGGGAATTGTAGCTGCAAGTATTCATAATATTTTAAAACTTATCGAGATAATATGTACGTAATTTCAGCAGCAAAATAGATTATTTGCAATGACGTGAAAAACCGTGTAGGGGTAAACCATATTTTTAAAAGACCTAATTTATTTTCAACTCGCTTATTGCACAATATTTTTACGTATATTAACTGAAACTGCTATAGGGAAATATTATCTGAGACATTAAGTGACTAAGAGATCGGATAAACGTTTGTGAAATGACGAGGTGAAGATACTTTCGCTGATGAACTGATGACAAATTTTCTTTGTTAGACAGAAATAAATGATAAACGAAAACGGTACACGTCTTTGATGCCTTTTCGGACGCTCATGTAAACGAGACAAAAAACTAACAGAAAACATCCACTACAACTAGTCCGGCAAAACAATACGGACCGAACATTTCATAAACATGACGCCTTTATTACGGGGGCTGTAATTCAGAACAAACAAATAAAGCGGAAAAGTTGCGAGCCACGGATTATTAACTCGGGTACAACTAATCGCCGAAGCGGGTAACTTTTACGAGTCGGTTTAACGAGAGCTCTTTATTCGTGCCCCGGCGGGCGACCCGCGCATGCCGACGCACGCTCGTGCTGGACGGCCTCGTGCGTGGCGCGAGTGGAGTGTTTTGTTCGGAACTCATGGAAGTGGATAAGAGAGATTTTCATCCGTGAATATAAGGTTCCTCGAAATCATTTAAAGAGTTGAGGACTTCGTAAATGAAATTCCGCTAAGATTCGATGCGTTAACTCTCATTCAAACAGTAGTGAAGATGTGGACTTTGTGTTTTTCGAAAGAGAGGCTGACGTTTCGATCCGTGTGTTTCAATTCGATTTTAATTTGATATCTGACAACAATAAATTAAAATTCTAAAAAGAAAACGTAAAAAGGTTTTAGTCAATACCTCACAATAAGTACATTAAGCAATATATTAGTGGTTTGGGAGGTTGTAATCGCACCGGTAACCACAATCATTCACGGCACCTAATCCGCCTTCAGTCACTGCGGCAGGCTTAATCTCCAAATCCCTCAATCCGAAATGAAAAATTATAGAAGAATAAGCCTCCTACAGTGAGTTAACAAAAACTTGTCTTGTTAGTGACTATTTTGATGCAAAATATTCTATAATCCACAGCATTTCAATCAATAAAAGTATCTGACGTGACAAGTGAATCGAGTGCCCTTGCTGCATTTGCATTGCTTGCATTTCTTACAGAATGGAAGTTCTATGGTGAATAAAAAGTTTCTTGATAAACCAACCAAATTTGGTCATGAAGTCAATATTATCCTTGTCGCTGGTACAACCAAGAAACCGTCATTATGACAATTGCGAAAAGGATGATTATTTTCATAATACAAATTTTATTACCATCACTCGGTGCTTTATTTAAGAGAGTGACTCGAGAACGAAACAAAATATATGTACCTATTCGTTTCCATGTACTGATAAAATAGTAATTATTACTAACGGTGAGGTTGAGCGTGCCAATCAAAATGTATTTAGGAAGGCAGTTGAAACTTCGAGAGGCACACGAAATTAAAATCCATTGAAATATGATTCAAAAAAGGCCAAAAATTATTTACGTCGACCAAGCAGCGAAATTGGAAGTTGATAAGAGGTCTCTAGGTGGAAACATACGAACGGGGAAGTCCACTGCGCGCTCCCAGTAGAGCACACTCCATACACGTTCTGAAGTTTTCATTATAAAAATGGAGTTAAAGAATTATTTTCTTTTACTGCATATTCGAGAAACAAATAAACAATCGATCCATCAGAGAGTAAATGGTCACCGTCTCCCATGGACACTAGCAACCCTAGAGGAGTCACTGACGCGTCGCCGATACCTTAGAAGGGAATAGGATATCTGATGTTGAGGGCGAGCGTCGACTAAGCCGCCGGAACTGTCACTCACTATATGAAGAGCAATAGGGATGTTGTTCCTGGCTTCTGTGTTATGTGCGAGTGTAGCGCTTCACCTCCCGCGCCGGCTCGAATTAGTGCTGCAGCTAAGCGGGTCACAGTATAGCTCTAACACAGTAAAGGGTGTCAAATAGCTCTTCATCGGTCACCTAATAAAGTTGAAGAAGTTTCAAGCGCTATACAAACTAAATAAACTGTTTCAAACACTTATATGAACCAAAGCGATATGCCCCTTTTTTGTAGTTGACCGATGAGTACATGTCGGTAAAGCGCCGCTGACTGAGTCATTGCTGTAATTGGTCTCGTGGAAACTTGAAGATTCCAGTATCTTGTTATAAAATAAATAAAATCTGAACGGTCATGGTTTAATTTTAATGTGATAAATAACCTAATACAATAAAGTCAATGAAAAATTGTTTTATTATTGCTGTTTTGTCAAGGTTAGATAGGTTTTTGTATATTATTTTATAAATCTGTAGCCTGTCTGTATATTAATTCTTTTTGAAAAATTCCTTGATAGATATTCGTTTTATGACAAACTGACCCAAATCTACTATTTTTATATTTGGGGACTAATGTCTGTCTGTCCGTATGTCTTTTTATAAACAAAGAACGACTTGACCGATCGTCATGAAAATTGACGTAATGTAAGAATATACGATTCCACACATGATAGGCTACTGTATGTTCATCTGTCTGTTTATCTGTCTGTATGTTTTTTATAACTTAAGAAAGGTTTGAATAATTTTGATGAGAAATGGTGTACAGTCAATACATATTATTGCGCAAGTTACAGAATACTGTCTGTCTCTCTGCATCTCGGTCTGTTTACATATTTTTGATGTTAAACATCTATACATGTTATAGACTAGAGAAAAATAAAGACGTCTCGAAACGCAAGAGACGCAAAGTTTTGGACTACGGCGTTTGCGCCTAGCGATGTGCGCAGGTAGAGCAATACCAAGCGTTTCATACTTCGGAAAAGGTTAGTTTTGACCAACGCCGTGTGCGTCATTATTTTTGAGCTATTGCATAGCTTTTATCGCGGACTTTGAGCGCGGCCACACAATCAAGAAATTCCGTAACGAAAATAAAACCTAACACCCCCACTCCGCCTACCATGTAGCTCGGCCGAGCGTTCGCTTAACGTGTGTGTATATAGTACGACTGTACGAAGCTCGCACGGATCGAGAGGAACTGCTCTGAAATCGGACGAATACGTAAGCAGCTGTTTGTGAGAAAGTATATAGGTGTATAGGTATCGATCATATCTTTATAATGCCACACTCACCGCATGTGCCCCGTAAGTATACATGTAGGTATATATGTATACATAGGTGTACCTATGTACAACAGTGAATAGTAATTGCAGATGAATAGCTATACGCGTAAAATTTGTGTATAAATTATATACACAAATATAAATATAAAGTGTTTTAAATATGAAAAAACAAAGTGCATTTATTAATGAAGAAAGTGACGAAAAACTTGAATTAATATCAAAGAAAAAAAAATACTGCATAAATAAATAAATAATTATAATTGCATAAGTTGATAAAAAATGCTATGCAATAGCTTTGCCGCGGCAGTCCCCGAGTGCCACGCGTTTAATTTTTTATTTCTTTACTAACCATCTTAATTTGTTTTTATATAGTGGCGCACGAGTTTGAAGAGAAGAGAAGAGTTTGAATTTTGTAAGAATCATTTTATAGAGCTACGTACGACTTCAAAAAATAGTGAGATGTGTCTTTCACAATGAAATGGGAGTAATATATAAAAATTTGTATGTATTTTGTTGTTTTTTTTTGTGTACTTAAACTATTCATAAAATTACTATGAGACTGGCGACAAGTTGTACTCGCGAAGGAGAAGATTTCTGGAAAAAGAAATCAACATTCGTATCTGACGTTGTCTATATATTTTTTACTATCGAGTCGAACTACTAAACCGATGCTAAGATTTACTTTATCTATAAGAATTTATTAAGTAAAATAGATTAACATTTGGCTTTCTTTGGTTTCATGTACATACTTGGCGTTATTACAGATTCTAAAACTTATTTCTTTCTCTCTCCAACACTATCTCCAGATAATATAGCATTAATTTTATTATGAATAATAACTAGCATTTGCCCGTTTCTTCCAAATTCGAACGTTGACCGCTAACGAAATCAAAATTGTAGACGGGACGAAAAGCAGAGTCGAGAGCCGAGACCGAGAGGGTTCGAAATCGAGAACAGGATCAAAATAGTGACCGACTGTGGGACCAAAATAAGAATGAGGACCGCGACCCCAAATCGGAATAAGAAGAAATTAATTGAGAATGGGACCGGGAACGAAAGCGGGACCAGAAACAGAACCTGCTGAAATCGAGACCACGTTTGAAACTGAGGACAGTCAGTCAGGACGAGAACAGGGCGAGACAGAATCCAGAATGGCAATTAATATCGTGATTGATTATCGTAATCGGTCGATATACAAGATGTAGTAATTCTGTCTGCGCGGACGTAACCGCAGGGGAAATTAGTTTGTTATATAAAATCTTTTTTTTTTATACAAAACATTTTATGTGACAAATATAAAATTTTGACAAAGCAACTATATTTTCTTAGTATGTCATAAATTATATGGTTTCTGATATTAACTCTAACTAAGATGTTTCAACTCATGCAAACACTAACATATCGACAAAACAGAAGATATTTTTTAATATACCAAAACAATTGTTCATTTTTAAAATGTAAGTGCTTAAAAGCATATTTCACAAAAACAGTTTTCTCTCGGACACCGTCTGATTTCTCAACAAACAACTGTTTGTCATTGCAAAAATATTTTCAAAATCATACAAGGTATTCGTCGTACTTTCCATTGTTCACAAAACATCGAACATTTTAGGGCCAATCGAATGGCCAACTTTAAATTATCAGTCAAATATTGGTGTCACCCTCTCGACGTCCTCAGAAGGGACATTCACTAAAATGATCGCGCCTCCGAGAATAAAAGGCTGCGACGGACGGGCGGGGGGCGGCGGAGGGCGGCGGGGGGGGCGCGGTGCAGAAACGGTCTCAAACTCGAATCGAGAGCCGACAACAACGCTGACACGAACAAAATGGCTGTATTCCCAATAATACCGGTCTGGTAATACTGTATTATTGAAAAATAATTTAATTTTTATATTACCATTCCCGTATTTGATCGAGGTAAAAATAATATTAGAATACATAATAGCGCGTGATCAATTTAAATCGTCACGTTTAAAAATTATAAACCCCCTTAGGAAGTTATGGCACACCTTTTTTAAATATTATGTGATACCATTTGTCTTTAAACATTATGTAGTACCAGTGGTTTCTTGGCAAATAGGTTTGTACTGTCTTGCTGGTTATTCGTAATGTATTGGATTATGAATAAATATACACCTTAGGCAATTAGTAGGTAGGAACACTGGTGAGACTAATCACTTATCGAAGAAAAGTTCACTTTCCTTTTAATCCCGGAGATGATGGCCACCACATTTTTCCCGGTCCTTAATAACTTTTTGCCACTACATAGCACGCACAAAACGACGAACAAGCCTAAATTCTAGTATTAGAAATTTTTCATAAAACATTTACGAGTTTTCTGCCCTCTAACCCACGTGAGGGGTGAAGAAGGACATGAAAGATAAGATATTGAGAAGGGTCGCAGAAGATAAAATACATGTTCAAGTGAAGATTCATATTTGCACCGGAACACATATTCATCAACACTATAATTTTATGATTACTAATTGAAGTTGCGTAACCAACATCCCAAGTTGATATTTTGATACATCTCTATTTTTTCGTAGTATGTATTTGCTAATTAGAACTTAGCGAAGATAAAATCAGTTTTAATAACGGCTTATAATTATTAATTATATAGAGGAAAATATTATTAATATTTTTCCAAGAAGTTCGACAGGCATCAAAATAATATGAAAAGTTTTTATAACAGCCAATCAAAGGCAGAGATGCGATAAAATTGATGGATGTCCCATCGCGGCCGTCCGGTGACGGCTCGGAGAGTCAGCGGTCGGGCTGTGTTATTGTCGCTTCGGCCAGTCTTTAAGAATAATTTTTGATACAGAGGACGGTAACTGAAAAAAATCCAAAGCTCACGGATTCGATATATAGTATTTTTGTGATACGATTGGAGGTCGCTCCGGTGCATTTCAACGTTAGATTTTACAAGTAGCTTTCTTTCGTTCACCTGAATGCCTCAGCGATCTCCCGCCGTCTTTATGAGCTGTTAGTGCGCCAATAACGTTTTTCAGTTTTTCAGATTATACTTACCCGTTAAAAAATGTCTTCTTTTGTTTAATAATAATATGTATTTTCTTTCTTTTTTTGTATTCAACAATTTATTTTATTTGCAAATAGCAGATTACTCTTATCAAAACGTAATTAGTTGAATATTCTTTTTATTATTTACTTAATGCAAATTATTAGCATCACTGTCCTTATTTTAATTAAAAAAATCTCCATTTTAAAAAGTTATTATCTTACTTAGGTGACACTAAAATTTTTTAGAACTGGCCACTTAGAAACTGTAAACTAAAAAAAAACATATTCATATTTTAAAAATGGACCTCTTTGCCATCTCCTTATGTATATTGCATTCATCTGTCATTTGTTTTTTACAAATTGGCGGCAAAATGATTTTTTTTTGTCTAACCTCAATATGAATTTAACTAAAAAAAATAAATAAAAAAGAAAAGAAGTATCAGACAAGTTTTCAAAGCGCTTCAAATACCTGCTCAAAATTGTTACTCACCTCTTAGAATGTCATTGTTACCGCATTAAATCTCTCCTCTCAGTTGGATAAATTCACTGTTTGCAGTTGTTTTTTGCTATTTTAGGAATAAAAACTGTGAAACTATAAAATAAACTACCTGTTTTGCAATTAAACGTGTTTTGTAAGGTTTATTTTTAGAATAACGTGGAATCCGGCTTTGTTAAAGCTCAATCTGACAAACTTCCGAAGGGTGATGCTCTTAGGGTGAACGAATTTTACAGGAATAATGCTAATTATTCCAGTGCAGAAATACGTGGAGACAAAATAGACAAGTAAGAATAAAATTAAATACTGTGAAACTATTAGATTATTGTCTGTTAGATGACTACCTATTTAATGTACTTACGTAAATTAAATAGGTACTTACTTAATAAATAAACTTTGTTTGAAAATTTTCTATAATAAAAATTTAATAATTTATTAACACAAATCCCAAATACAACTTATCATTTTCATTTAAGGCAATAGTTTTTCTGAATTTTGTCCAGGTACGTACTTAGAAGTGGCTCATTTAAATGCATTCCATTCCAGTATCCATAACGGTATTTAATGCATTTTCGACTTGATAGGTTGACAAAATTTTTAACTTATGTCAATTTCCGCTTAAGCCTATATTTTGTATCCCGGAGTACTGCCCTGTTGGCCTAGTTTAAAGTTAATACTTAGCTATAAATTTTAATAGAAAAATGAAACTCATATAAAGTACGCTAAATTAGGTATCCTTGAGTCCGGCTCTGCATAAGTAAACTTACATTTTTTACTTTAAAACATAAAACCAGCCGCATTAAGAATTAGATACTGACTTAGTGCATTAGACAGCAGACTAAAGTAGTCCTACGTTTCATCAAAGACAAAAGAAACACGAGGAACTGAACTAAGCCACGGCCGGCTGTAACTAAGTAGTTATGTACCTACCTATCTACCAAATTTACTTATAATGACTTCTTTTCAAAAATTTGCATTATCAGTAGTAGATTTGATAAAAATGGGTAAAAATGCGTTGAAGTGATCCTCGCAACAGTAGAAAACACTTGTTTGAAAGAGGAATTTTATCGTCTAGCTTCATAGCATTACACCACTTTTTTCCTTAACTTTGGTGTTTACGGAACTACGAAAAATAGTTCATCGGGTGTTGCATTGGTAGTACTTGTGCATTTTGGAACAATACATTATTTCTAACACGATGACATTTTGACAAAACGTACATGCTTTCGTACACGAGTTCACGAAAACAGCGGACTGCGGCGGACCGCGAGCAGGAACGAAGTGGATAATGACGTCACGCGAATGGGGCGCTCTTTGAAATGAATTTTAGAGACCGCTCTACTGAAACCGCTGTAACTTCGTCAATTGTAGTCGGATCGAGATAATGTTTTCACTGTAGGTAATAGATTAATCAGCGCTATATTTCTACGTACTCAGTTAAATTCATGCGGAAAGCTCTTTGTAAGCATGTAGACGTTCTAGTGAAATTAATGTAAGATCTTGCAACAAAACCGAACATTCTGAATATCTTATCTGCAATATGTTCAACGTGGAGATCAAAGTATAGTTTACAATCAAAAACGATTCCTAAATCCCTGATAAACCTAATTTCATCTAGGTTGGTTTCTCGTAACGAATATGAGTATTTATGGATATGTTTATTTATAGAAAAAATTATGGATTTCTATTTGTTTATGACTAATTGAAGTTTTTTGAGCGTACAGTAGTCAGAAAATCTATTTAAGTCCTGCTGAAAGAGAACTCTATCGTCGTTACTCTTTATAATGTAATAAATTTTAATATTATCTGCGTATAGAAGGAAATTACAGTGCTCGAAGCAAATGTTGATATTGTTCATAAAAACCATAAATAGTACTGATTCCAAAAATGAAACCTTGAAGAACACCGAAACTTATAATTCCTCTATCAGATTCAAATCCATTTATTACGATTTTTGTATTTTATTAACATTGTACGATTTAAACCGACACTATATTAATTGATGCCGCGAAATGATGCAAAGATTTACCTAACCTTTGAGTGGTGACTCAAAATTTGTACAGGTGACGAAAGCTGCTGCGATCCCGAAACCAAAAGACAGTCTGCTCAGTGGGTGTTTCCTTTCGAGGAGTAGTTGCCTACTGAAGTAAAACGAAGTCAAAGCTTCGGAAAAAATATTATGGCATCTTTCTTTGAAATGACAGGTCATTATGCGGCATTGGTTTTAGGAAATAAAAAAAACTGTCACTGTAGACTACAACACCAAATTCTTTGACTCTTGTTTTGAAAAAATTTTAGAAAAAACGACCCGGCAAGAAGTCCTTCTTCATCGTGACAACGCCTCACCACATACCGCCGAACAAACAACTAACTAATAGGGGACGTTAAGTATAAAAATACTGGCTCGCCCGTTCTACAGCCTGACCAAGCAGTTTTTATTTATTTCCTAAAATAAGAGACAAACTTCGAGGAAAGTTGTTTACGGACGCCGGAGAAGCAGAAGCTGCATCTGAAAAGGCCGTCGAAGTGACCCCTAAGTGCGTGTGTGTAAAATATATCTCTCAGTGGTTCCATGAAATGCAGCGATGTGTTCGTCTCAACGGACACTGTTGTGAAAAACAGTATTAATAATAACTTGCTAGTGTTTAGTTCCTGATTTTCTAAGAAGAAGAAGAAGATCGACTCGCTTACGTCGCTTTAGATGAGTTATCTAAAGAGGTCTGAAATACGAGTTTGAATACGGCAAGATTCGAGAGATGAAATCACATCAGGTGATTAGTGTCCAGTTCCCATATTCAATACGCTTGTTTCTGTATAGAAAAAAAAACTTATCCTACTAGCTGTAGATCCTCCGTTCGTGTTAGTATTTATTATGAATTTAATATTTATTAACTTTAATAATATTTTTTTATTATACAATAGAAGCGAGAAAGAAAACATTGCCTTGCATCCACTTCGAATATAAATAATCGTTTCCATTGGAAATTTTTTCACGTTAAAAATTAAGTAAGCAATTTGATCTTCACTTAACTTCGAAGCACGAAAGCTTTTTTTAACATCAGTGCTTTAAAGATTCAAAAGAACTTCCTTTACTCGCACTGTGATGATTTCCCAAAAGTTTTGATGTTACCTGCGTAATCCTTACAGTCGCTTACATTTTCGCTTTCATAATTATTTTTCTATACATTTTATGCAGTAAATGTAAGGAAAAACATCAGAATAGTAAATATAAAAAAATACCGCATAAAAATTATAACAGATAAAAACTTCATAAAATATAAGCAGGCAATTATACATTTTGCGTACCTAAACGCGGTGGTAAAATTTTATTGAATTGTATGTACGAGTGTTCGTCTAGGGGTCGAAATTTGACCAAAGGTCATTAAATTTATAAGTTTGAACGTTATTGAGATTCTTTATAAGACTGCATTAGGGAACATCCGTTATTTACGTGAGGCGATTTTGGCAATTTTCGACCCCATGGAATCTCAGGTGAGATTTTTAAATCCATATTTTAGTGTAAATACATTAATCTGTGTTTGATTGTGTTGAGTTTATTAAAAAAAAAATAATCAGCTTAATTTTTATTAGTGAGTGGCTATTAGAACCAACATGTCCATGAAATTGTCAATAAAATCATCTACTCTTTTACCCTCGCCGATTTAGGCGTTCTAAGCCATTAGCCATTGGCACTTGCGTATAGAAAATCGGGAATTCGATAAATATTGTTGTGTATTTTGCCTCATTTTAGTGGAAAAACATGTTAAATTTTATATTGTTTTCTCGCAATTTTGCAATTTTTCCTGTGAAAAGATAATCATGTAATAATGTCGAGACCTCCCAATTTATGGATTTTTACTTACTACGTTAGCAATTCCTTTCCAATAATATATTTAACTTCTTATTTCATTTTAATATTAATGTACAAAGATGTACTCTACTGACAGTAGTCACAGTATTTTATATGACAATTCCGATCAGTCTGCTAAAAAAAATCTTACTGTTAAAAAAAACACTAAATTAAAATCAGCAGACTTTGAAGTCTCACTGCTTAAAGTAGACAGTTCCCCGGAGGATCAGAATATAAAGTTAGAAGATTAAAATTATCACAATATCGTATTGTCACGGTGACCAAATACTTATGCATGTATCATCGGAGTCGGATAAAAAGGAGTTGTCGACAAGTCGACCACAAGATTTACAACAAATAAATAATAGTACGGAGTCAAACTAAATAAAGCCGTTTAAAAATGTTTAGCTTACTTTCCACTCCATTCCATTCGATGTTCTTTTATTATTATTCCGTCCCTACATACTCGAACAACTCAATTTTACACATCATATATAAAAATTAACGTATGACTAACAGACGAACTTACAGATCGAAGTCGAAGAGAAGTTCGTAACGAGACATGTATATGGATGAGTTCAAAATTATCAAATTTAACGCAGGGCTCAATTCGCAGCCCCCGCCGGTAATAGGCTGAAGTGTCTTCGTTGGGTCGTGTCCCGGCCGTCGTGTGACCGCCGGATTGCGCCAATCGGGATGTAACGAGAAATCAATTTTTAACGGCAGCGACAGGTGTTTCACCCTCCGCGCCCCGCGCCCGCCGCGCCGCCGCGGTCGCCTATCGACACTATCGCGCCCCGTCGCCGACCGGGGCTGGCAGACGCGTCCGGCTACAAATTATTGTTTTACAAAAGTACAAGATAAAGTTTGCGATATATCTGCGCCTTAATGCATCGCTTAATAGAGTAATTTTGTAAAGTGAGTATAAATGATATATTTTATAAAAGTTAGTAATAAATTAAAAATAATGAGCTAAATGGGAGACTTAATTTTGTAAAAATTGTTAATACACATCGATGCGTATATCATTTGTACGCATGTCCTTGCTTACGCGCATTAGGCCAACTCCTAGCGTGAATTATACTCGTAAAATGAATCTCGGTGATTTGTCTCTCGATATAATCCCGCCAGACGCCGGAGCGTGCCGCGGCTGGATCACTGTGTCGGTGGCCGCACGCGACAGGTGAGCGCGCCGCGTCGACCGGCGGCTCGGGCGCGGCCGGTTATTACGTAGGGCTCATTCATTACGATATGAGCGTGATTCGTAATGTATAGTGCACCGAAGCCGGACTCACCCGAGCGTGGTCATGGTGACGATGGTGTACCAGAACGCGGCCGGGATGGACGTAAAGTTGGTGCCCTGCTCGTTCTTCTCCGCGTAAAACATGACCGTAGCGAATATGATGATGGCCATCGCCAGCGAGAACACCAGGAAGCCGAGTTCGCTGGCGCACGACTTGAGCGTGTAACCCAGGATGCGCAGGCCCTGCGAGTGCCGCGAGAACTTGAAGATCCGGAATACCCTGAACACTCTCAGGGTGACGAACGCGCCGGAGACGTCGTCGTTGTCGGTGATGCCGAGGCCGATGTAGTAGGGCAGGATGGCCACCACGTCGATTATGGACATCACCGAGCGCACGAACTTACAGCGGTCCGGCGCCGCAAACAGGCGCAGCAGATATTCCGCCGTGAAAATCATAACGCAGGCCGTGTCCAGGCAGAAGAACACGATCTTGTAACGCTCGCCACAGGGCAGCGTGCCCGCGTGGCCCGGTCGGTGGCCGCACGGCACCGTCTCCACGACGTTGGCCATTACCGAGACCGCGATGAAGAAGCCGGTCACGTAGTAAAAGACGAGCGCGGCCGTCGACGTGTGCGGGTTCTCGAAAGCGCGCCACATCTTTTGGCGCAAGTCCGTGAGTTGGGGCAGACTCTGGTCGCCGGCCTCGCTCAGCTTGTCGTCCATGAGCCGCTCGGCGTTCTCGCGTTTGCGGTCGCGGTAGTCCTCGTAGCAGCAGTCGCCGATCACGTCCGGCAGGATGCCGAAGAAGGCCAGCTCCTCATCGTAACCGGTCAAACACTCGTGCTTCGGGTAGTGCAACTTGCCGGTGCGGTAGTAATTCAGGATGTGCCGGAAAATGTCCGGGTCGCGATCGAAGAAGTACTCGCGGCTGTCCTCGTCATAGAAGAACTCGCGCTCCGAAGAGCCGAGCAACGAGTCGGGGTACTTCTCGAGCGTGTTGCGCCACGTCTCGAAGCGGCGCCCCGATACGTTGATGAGCAGCTTCTCGTCCTCGGCACGCCGGCGCTCCTTGGGCACGGGCGGCGGCGGCAGCGGGTGCGCCGCGATGGGCACCCAGCCCACGGCCGCCGCGCGCGCGAACGGCAGCCACGCCGCCACCGACGCCATGCCCGCACGCGGCCACTCGCGCCACGCGCTCTACAGCTGAGATGGCGCGCGGGCCCGCGGCGCGCTGCCCACTGCCGGTGCCCGCCGCCCGCCCCCCGCCCGCCGCTATTTCTGGCGCCCGCGCCCGCCCAGACGGCTCGGGGTTGTCAGCTCTCGCGTGGATCTTTTCATTATTTGAAAAAAAAAAGGAATTAGTACAATTCGACAAACTGCAATAAGGGTTCTACGTTGAAAAAAAATATAAATTAAGGTATATTTAACGTTTGTTTCGTGATGCTTAATAGTAATGTAATACGTGCATAATCTGCAAATGCAACGCAAGCAGTGTCCAGTTTAATGTCGTAATATCTTAACTTTACTATAGCAGGTGTAGCTACGTCGCAAGTAAACCGGCCTATGACATTATGACATATCGTAGTCCTTCTGTGTTAATGTATCTGATAAATTATCAAACGTAATGATAATCATTTTCAGTCATTCTTCATCTTGTACAGTATATCAAAATAATTTCAACTATCATAGAGGTGCAGCAAAGAAGTGATAAGGTTTTGGTAAATTAATATTATATGCATTACGATGGGCGTCGATTGTAAAGTGAGAATGGTGTAGAAACTCTTTGGAACCAAAAAAAGTAAATACTGGTTAATAAAACTGGAATATAGATTCGATTTTGAAATAGGAATTAATTTCAATATCCTTTGTATTTAAAAACAATGGAAGTCTTTTGCTTGCAGTCTGTCGTAGCGTGTTGTTAAAAATAGAAAAAAAGTAAATCGTGCAAGGTTATTAAATATATCTGCTTGAAAAATTTCAAATCATAACGAGTTAATCAAGACTTACAGGTTACTTAAGGAGCGAACGCTCCACTGTATTCTACAGTTCCCCGTTGGTGCACCAAATCGAAACGCGGGAGAATACCAATACCATTGTCGCCCAACAATGGCAGTAACCGAAGAAATGATAAATAGGTCAAAAAAACCGTTTTACCAGAGGGTCGTATCACAATACATTTTATAGCGGAAAAAACAAAGATTCCGACTGGTAGTGTGCAAAGCATTTTACGTGAACATTTGGAGATGAGAAAAGTATCCGCGCTACCTCAGAGCCCCTGCAGTTCTCCACTTAAAGCTGATGAAATGGGGAACTGCAATCGACTCGCAATCGAAACGAGATTGGAAATTAGAGGAAGTTTAATTCAAAAACTTCACTGGAGTTTTTAATATTACACTCTTATTTATTAACTACAGCGAGTATTTAAAAAATATGTCTTCTAACTTAACTTATTAGAATATCTAAAATTACATTCTACTCTTCTTCAATATTAATAATTTTTACTTTGTGGATAAGATTACAAAAAAAAAATCTGTATTGACAAGCGGATTTCGAGGAGCGGGCAACCCGATCCCGGGCGGACGGCCAGGGCGCAGGCGCACACCGTGACGTCACCGCGTAATAAATTGATTTTCACGTGGCCGTCCCTATCTCGCCCGCAGCCGGGCGACTATTCGCGTCCCTTTCGCACGCGTTCGGGCTCCACTGACCTTTTGTGTATATTTTTCAGCCTTTGCGAGATTTTTTAAAAGGCTTTTGTCTAGCGCGAACTCAAAAGGGGTTGAATTTAGCCGGGGGCTCGTTTTGTCCGTAGGATGAACCCGGCCCGCCGTTTTAAGAAGTGGGTCGGCCGTCCGCGGCGCCGGCCGCCGGACGAGGCCCGGGATCACGTCGGCCACATCTTGCTGCAAAACCTTAAGAGCTATCCCGAAGTTGCCGTCTTAATACCGCGGCTTTGCTAAGTTTTGCCGCGTCAGCCGTAGCTGCTCTATGCGTAGGTTAATTTCGGTTTTCGGCCCGTATTCGGCGCTTGCTCGATCTTTTATCGCATTCAGACACGTACGCGTTTATCAGTGGACGTACGTGTACTAACGCGCGGGACCACCAGTACGTCGCACTACAGAACCCTTTTATTGTTCACCCTTTCACGTTCACCTCGTGGACCTCCGGGTCGGGTCGAATACCTCTTACCTGTATTTGTAATGAAAGAGCCCAGTTTGTTCGAACACTGGATGTTGCAGCTGTAAACTAATGAACTCCCACGCTTTTAGCGCCTAGTTCGCGCAGATATAGCTCTTTGATAATACTTTTCCTAAATTTAGTGCCGGCGCCAAGTATCGGCTGTGCGAAATGTTTCCTGGACACGTTCGCTGGTAGCGTTAATTCTCGATTCATCTAAATCATACGAACAGTTTTGATGCACGTAAATCTTCCACTAAGAATATGCATTCGTAATAGCGAGACCCGCGTCAGAACGTGTTTAATAGTTCTCTTGTTCCGCAGATTCCCTTTTTACTCCACATTCAAACATAGTTCGTTATTTCTATGCCCTAAAGTTTTGTCTATCCACGACGATCAATTAAAAACAATGAGTAATATTTTTTTTATATCCAAAAACTGCATATGCTAAATAAAAAGTAATAATAAATGTTCTTTTAATATATTCATATTTAAATAGAAAATGATTTCCCTCGAGCGCAACTCTTGATGCTATATGAATGCGAAAAATACTTGAAACATTATTCATATTGTACGAAAAAGATCTATTTTTGACTATTCTACAAACTGGGTTCATGAATAATGTAGTTCATTGTTTGCAGAGTTATTTTAGTCACGTCACTGTACAACTTCTGACGTCTTTATATAAGGCACACATTCTATTTTCTATTAGGAATTTCTGTCTTTCGCTATATGTCTAGGGAGGGAGGGAGACCGTGCCTAGCGATTGCTCAGACGCATTCGCAATTAACGTTTGACAAAGATCTCGATGTTGTCTCTTCCGGTTCACTGTCGGATTCGGTCCCGGTCTAGCTCCCCCTTCACGAACCGCTGAGCGCGATATACTGTCGAAACCTTTGAGAGTGGTTCCCTAGAATGAGAAATGTAACACGTCACGGACGACCCATACGACGAGGCGATGGTAACACTCCCGCAGGGCTCGTGACGCTTATCCAAATCCAAAAATATCTTTATTTCATAGGTCATAAATAACACTTAAAATGTTTCACAATATATTAAGAGTTTACATTTTACCACTTTACCACTTGTTCCGAAGAGAGTTTTTTTCTATAGAAAAACGAAGGAAACATTGATGTTTCCTAACTTGAGTTAGCTTATGTTACACCATTAAATATATTTATTCGAGTATTAAATTACAACTTATAAAACAATGAATATTTTGAATTTTCGACATATATGTCACATAAAGGAATAAACCCGTAAGAAGTTCAACTGGTTACATCCAATTATATTCATAAATTGTGTAATACCCTTTTTAAACAAGCGTTTGGTTAATAATGACGTAACATTTGTTTATGAGTAAATTTTATGTATATTCAGGGACCTTATTAAATATATGCAGTCATAGTCTTCTAAATTAATTCGTGACTTTATGTAGTCAGTTTATTCCTAATTCTTGTATTAAATTTATATTGTTCCCTATTTTGCTCGAACATATCCAAATTCTGTTTTAAATGTTTTCGTATATAAATTTCAATGTAGGAAATACTCACGAATCATAATAATAATCACGAATATACGAAAATTGAAGTCGTAACTTAGAGCAAAAGTGTCTCCGTAAGCCGGCACCGGCGCGGCAGCACGCGACTGCGGGCGCGCCGGCCGCGCCCCGCGACACGCCGCCCAAGTCCTATGAATATGCGACTAAGCACATCAATACCCCGGATTCCTTCGCGAAAAAGCTATCAAAAATGGTATCGGTTTGAAGGGTTAGAACCGTTGCGTTTGACTAAAGAGCAATGGCGTCTCGGCGAACTACTCGTTACGGAGCACATACGACATGACCCACATTTTTATTATACAGTTATTTTCACAGTTAGTAAAAGTTTGCAATTGTAAATTATCATCACCATCTACATGAGCTTAGGATACTGTATTGAGCTAAGAAACGTTATTTTATAATTTTGGTTCCTTTAAAAATGTAGTTAGCATTTTTTCTTATAAGAATACTTATTTCGTACAGTCGATTTAACCGAATATTCTACCCATATCTAAACTCAAATATCTGACTTTTAAAGTCGTTATCTGTCACTTAGCTGTCCCTTTCAGTTCGTAATATCACATAAGAGCTTTTAACCGCCATCGAAGTGCTGATTCAAAACCTTAGCCTGAAATTCATGATGTATTTGCTTACATTGCCAAAACTTTCTGATTACCGTCTTGTCTCAGCATACTTACTCAAAGTTTGTAAGGCATATCCATATTCAAGACCTTCGACCACCACAGAAAAAGACAAAAAAGTGATCGGCCACGACTTTAAAAATCACACAGTCCAGTTCAGCTACATGTCCACTATTGAAAAATTTGATCTTAAAAAAGAATCCAGTTTCCTATAGCCAGTCCTTCTATAACTATTCGTCATTATAATAAATCGTTTAAAACGTTTTGAATACAGTTTTCCTTTTAAGCGAAGCTTCTCCTATACGGGCAAAGCACTCACAAGAAGGGCCAGAATAAGCTCTGCCGGGGTAGATGGTAAAAAATAAAATAAAACGCAAAGTGCTTTCTAAAAATATGAATTAAACTTTAACACTGAATTTTGTTTCAATACAAACTATTTCATTTGTAAACAGAAATAAAGTAAAATGTTTGGTTCATTCATCTCCGTGTCCTCTGTGACAGCGGACCTGGTGATGCTCCGCTCGAACTGTATCTACATCTGTCACAAATCCTTCGAATACAGTAAGCTCAGTGTCATAGCAGAGACTTGCGATAGAAAAATTGGTGATACATAATTAAGACTAAAGCAGCGCTTTCAATAAAAAAATCAGTGTATGTACTTAAGTTTGTACAAGAGACGTTATAATTCTTTAGCGTCAATAAAAAAAAATTAGTTGTCTGTAAAGTCGGTTTACGGACGATAATTTTTCGTGATAACATCTTAAAAAAAGATTGATAAAAAATTTGCATACTTTTATGAATTGAATTGAATTATTATCACTGAATTATCATTATTTTCTATCTCTCTTCACTCCATCGGCCGATGGAGTGAAGAGAGATAGATACGTCATAAGTCGAACGCTTAGGTCGATCGCGCCTCTCTATCGCTTATTCCGCGCTCTCACTCGCACGCTCGGCTCAGGCGGAACGTGACAATGAGTAATGCTTATTCCTGCGTGCAGCCGGCGTTCATCGATTTATAAGACGTTATCACGTCAAAAAGAATTTCTTAGCGGATTTTTAATTATTTAATAATATGTCGACATATTCTTTTAAATTAATCACAATAGTTTAGCTTGACACTGCCATGTTTTAGTTGCAATTAGATATATATATATTAAAAGTTTTTCGATGTCTGTACTAAATGGCAGTAGTTACTCGTTATTTTTAGTAACGATTTCTTTTAGTAACACAGTTTTAAACTTAGAAAGGGACGACAGCTATATAATCATTTGTTTAAAAGATAAGAAAATGAATATAGTGACATCTATTAACACTTAATGTTAAAGTAGAAAATTAAAACATGGTGACATCTGTTGAGTGCCGTGCGAACTCGAATGCGCGATTCTTGCATGTGCTTGAAAAATCTTGTCTAGTACTCTAGAAACGTTTAAGCGAAGATACGAAAAGCCCGCCTGTAGGTATAGAAAGCCGTCAAAGGCGCTGCGATTTACTTTTGATCAACGAACGTTTCAAGATCAAAAAAGAATACGTGTGCTTTACAATTTAAAGTGAAGTGTTTAGGAAATCATCTATACAAGTTTGCAAGCTCATCTTTTCATGTTTAAAAAATCATCTTAAGCTTGAAAAAATCATCTTTTCAAAGGTTCTGAGTGCTTCTAGAGCAGAAAATTACCGTATTCAAAGCTTGATCGATTATCATCTTCCTAGATTGGCGTCCGAGCTTCCTTGATTTACATCTTAGAGTCAATCGCCGTAATCGAGGTTCGGTTTATTTTCGCTTTGCTAGGTTGCATCTGCATGCTTCCTTGAGTACTATCTAAAAGCTTCTTCGATTCCAAGGACATTAACATTCTAGAACTCCAATCTGGTGTAAGTAAATATCTACACATTTTGTATTTAATATTGTTAATTATCATATTTAGGATATAACGTTGTGTAAAGATATCAGCTAAAATAAAATCAAACGTTTTTTTAAGTAATTGATTTTAAGTATCTTTCATTTCTTAACAAATACGTATGTAAAAATACGTAGCTAAACCTTCCATGACAGTCGGAAAATCAAAAGTAATATACATCAGTTACCTAAACATTAATGTGACTAATATGATTAAGCAAATGAAAATACGAAATAAATAGACTCTGATTTGAAAGTAACTTCATGGTATCTTACGCCGGCGGATACAACTTATTAAAAAACATTCTGAACTTTCCATCCCAACGCCTCCAAAGAAGTATAACTTCAAAACACAAACTATATACTTGTCAGTCAATTACTTAAAGTCATGAACTCATTTATGGGGCTCTATGCGCGCTTGTTCAATAAGGTCCCTTTACGTAGGTCAATCTGAAAGTCTCTAGAAAATCAAAAACTGAGTAAATTAGCAAGTTATTTTTATAATTATTGTTTTAGAAAGTAGTGTTCGTTGAGATCAATACATCGCTTCATTTGATAGAACAACTGAGAGAAAAAATAAGATCCCTTTACGTAGGTCAATCTGAAAGTCTTTAGAAAATCAAAAACGGAGTAAACTAGCAAGTTATTTTTATAATTATTGTTTTAGAAAGTAGTGTTCGTTGAGATTAATACATCGCTTTATTTAATAGAACAACTGAGAGAAAAACTTTACTTAATCGTACGTAAGGATTGCTTTGGCGGCCTTTTCATATGCAGCCACTGTTTCCTCGGCGTCAGGAAACCACTTTTCTCGAAGTAAGTTTTTCTTTTATCTTAGGAAATAAATAGAAATGCATGGTGTGATGTCGGGGCTTTAAGACAGATGACCTAGTATTTCGGTACCTAACATCCCCAAATAGTCGGCTGTTTGTCTTGCAGCATGTGGTGAGGCGTTATCATGATGAAGGAAAATCCTACTGCAAGGTCGTTTTTCCGGAACTTTTTCCAAAAAAAAAGGTAAAAGGTTATCAGTGTATCAATTTTCAGTAACTTTTCTTTTATCGTCTAAAACAATTGTTGCATAACGACCTATCATTCCGAAGAAAGAGATCACCATCTTTTTTCTACCGTTCGACCTCGTTTTAATTTAGTACACAACTCCTCGAAGGAAAACATCCACTACGCAGACTGTTTTGCTTTCGAGATTATGACAGTAAATCCAGGTTTCGTCACCTATAACTATATCATACATAGCATTTGAGTCTCCATCGGCAAATCTTTACAATATTCCACTGCACCAATCAACACGACGGACTGTTTGAGCTTCGGTTAAATAATGAGGTATCCATTTAGATAAAGCTTGCTGACCGCTAAATATTGGTAAATTGTTTAGTGCATTTGACTCATACCGATCCCTAACATTGACCCAATCTGCCAGTAGGTCACTATTTTGTCAGTCTCTATCATGAGCCGCGTACCACTTACGCTGTCTTCGGTCATCGCCGTAAAAGGCGTCCTTTACCTCACGCAGATCGTCAGTCAGATTAATGCGACCACGTTTGAACTTGATAAACGGGTTACAAACAGTAACAAGGGACGGAGCTTCATCATGAATGGCCAACCGAAGTCTGTTATAACTTTCTATTTGCTAAATTGGCAACAAAAATCACAGAAATTCATTGCATGAATATTTTCTGTAGTTAAATTTATATTTACGTTAGACTATTTTCTTTTTGCCACCAATTTGGTAAAAGAAAGGACACAAGAATGCAATATACATAATGAGGTTGACAAATAGTTCCATTTCTAAAATTGGAAAATGTGTTTTTATTTTATAGTTTCTTAGTGGCCAATTCCAAAAATTTTAAATGTCACTTACGTACATATTCAAAACTTACCCTTAAATAAATTTAAGATCATTATTAAGCAATTGTTAAAAGGGGTATTTCAAAATTTCCAATTATTTAGTAGACTATATATGGATATTACAAACTCTGCTTTTTGAATAAAGCAATTGTTACGTTTCTTGTTCGTTATTTTCTAGCGATAAATGCCTTCTGAACGAGTGTTGAATTCATGTTATACTAATAATTTTGTATTTGAATTCGATCATTTTTTTCAGATATCGCTTCAGTATAAATGATACCCGCATGTATCTATTTGAATATAAAATTATGTCGCTTGCAAACTGAATGGTACCAGTTTGATTCTAGCCGCGAGTGAATTGGCCGGTGAGTTTTAACTCGATTGACGTCATAACCACTCACTCCGGGCCTCTGAGAGCACTAAGCTCCCAGTCCCAGTCATCACCACCGCGCTGACGAGCCGTCAGCAGTTCCAGCCCGTACGCAGCGTGCGGTTTGAGCTCTAGGCCCCTCGGAATGGACTAAACACGTTGTGGAGGTGTGCCTCGGAGAGCGCTAATCCGGATGTCGCCACCGCGCTGACGACGGCCGTCAGCAGCCCGGCCCGTGCGCAGCGTGCAACTTTAGTCCAGGCCCTCGGTTTGGACTAAACACGTTGTGAGAAGACTAAACACGTTGTGAGACTAAACATGTTGTGAGGAGTTGAGGAGCCTCGGCAGCAGGCGATAAAGCCCAATAGAACAAGCGACGGAGACGAAATATTGTACGAGGCAAGCAAATGATTTAAGCGAGTTATGATCTTAGATAGATGGCGTCGATAGCGATTTCAGTATTAGAGTCTTACTTCGATAATAGATGACGCTGGCTACAATTTTTTTATGTACGGCATGGATTCATTACGATTTTCATTTTTTTTTTAATTTTCGCTTTAATTATATTATGTAGATAGATGATTATTGTTAATTGATTAAATATTTAACGCGTGATGAATACAATCATGTATTTCTTGGAATAGGCGGGCAGCGAGTTGTACCAAAGAATTTAAACGTTGATTATTAAAAAATGTTGGAATTGACAGATAACCTGTATATATTTAATGAATTTCCTTTTTTTTTGATGCTCAATCACGTAACAACTACTGATTTTATCCATATAGGATTGCGACCATTCCATGCTGAATTGTTTGCAGATGTTATAAACTATTTATAATTTAAAAAATGTTAAAGTATATTTGTATGGATATTTGACATATACTGACGGCTGGACGAATTATAAAAATGTTTTGCATAGAGGTATACTATGTTCTCAAATAGGATATAAAATTAATATAACAAGATTATATTATATATATAACAACTTAACTTTTACGTAAAAAATGTATAAATACCAGTGTTAGTGGTATTTATATCTACATTTCGTTGTCATTTCGAAGTCTGTTCGATTTGTTTATATATATAATTTATATCCATAAATCCATAAATCGTAATTTGTTATTACTACCATTGATGCCCAAGAGAGGACCAAAATGGGTATCGAGTCCGACATTGAAATTGAGAGTGGGACGGGACTAGACTCGACAATGGAACCAGAACTGTCATCGAGAATATGACAGCGATCTCGAACAAAATTGACAGCAAATTCAGCCGATATAGAACATGAAGAAATTTATTTTAATCTATATCCACGGGAGCGAAACTGGGGGCACATTTGAATAATAAAAAAAACTTTTAAATTTCAATTTACGCCCAGCGAAGCGGGTGGGTGACCGATAGTATATGGATTTTCTGTCAAAATTTAAAGTAATTGTTTATGGAGTTGATTGTTGGATCACAAACGGTTGGAAAGTTGAATTACAAACATTTATTTGTGAGTCAACTGAACGATAATCTTCTTAGACCAATTTCGTAGCAAATTCTATTTGATAAATTGTCAAAAACAAAATAATAGTATAATAATTGTTATGAAGTGATTCACCCTTAATTGATAATTACATTATAAGACGTTGTATTATAATAAACCATCTTTTTGTGTGTGTGTATTTATTTTCCATATAGAATTGATTTTATTTGGTATATTTTTTAAGTATTTTGTATATTCAATGTTTACGTTATTACGCGGGTGGAGATTATTGTTAAGGTCATTACGCATGTTCGAAAGTATAATTCTTGTAATACAATTCAAACGTGAATTGCATAGGGTACACTGAGTACAGTTGAAACGATTTGGCTTTCATCGATCATAGAGTTGTTGTTTACAAACCTAGCGATGATGATGATATGTCAAATTCAAGAGCGCGTTTCTAACTGTGGCTACACCATTTTAGTTCCTGAGATGCCATTTTGTGATGTATACGTAATTTTAAAAAATCCAATTTGTTTCAATCGTTCCCATGCCAGGAGCGGTTGAAACAGCGATTGGGATCAGTTGAAACGCAAGCAAATAATATATGATATTTTAACATGTTTTATTCGCTATAAACATAATTATGGCACCGTATGACGACATTAATGAGTTTTCAAGTTTTTAATACTCAACGATATTTCCAATCAGCATTTGACGAGTAATAAACAATTAACGCAATTAACAAACTAATATAACAAAGCAAACTAAACGAAAATAATTTTAATAACAAACTAAATAGAAACATTTCTTCAATCAAATAAAAATTTTGGTTAGGGATCAATCTCCGTCGCAATTGTGCGAACACAGCTCAAACGCCTGCGCAGTTTTCGTGAGGCCATCGTCTACAACTGGTGCATTGAATCCACTTTCCTCGGGATCTGCTCTCTGAATATAATGACCCGATGCATGTCGCTTCGTAAATATGACAAAAGAGAACGGTGGTTAATTCCATATTAATTATCCGCTTTTCGTAGTGAATCTCCAGTTTCATCCTTCTCATTTGCATATTTATACTTCGACAATTCTCTCTGCCCTCTGGAAGTCTTTCTTACGCGAATTCTTGGCATCCAAAAACAAAAAAAATAACATATTTACTGTTTCAAGTACGCTTGTACTTAGCACTTCGAAAAATTGTTTCAACCGTCCCCAACCCCGCCTTTAGTAAGAGACAGTTTATGAAAATGGCCGTAATGATAACACGTTAAATCTGGTTATTATTCCATATTCTACAACCTTCATTCATAAAAATCACAAGTACATACTCAATACTTTGACTTAAATAGAACACACATATAAATCTCAGAAAAAATATACTTACCTTTGGGTGCCAAAATACAATACGGTGTCCGGTACACAACGACACTGCGCGAGGTACGCCGCAACATTGAGATACGTGTTCGGACCTGTCGTCCGCTTCGTTCTTCCCCTGCACCCCCTCACTCTCATCGTAACCAATCGCGAGATATTTGTTTTGTTTCAACCCCGTCTACTCTACTAAAATCATGCCTCCCTAAGGGGGCCCATGAGAGGCCGGGATCCGCGGCTCTCTATACAAGACCGCAGTGACTTGACGTTTCAAGCGCAAGTGGCGCTCGCGCAGTAGGAATGTGAACCTTAGTTTGTGAAGAAAACGATCTGCGGTGCTGACTTACTGGCAGCAGAGATATCTCCATAACAATAACAGTATGTATAATCGTATCCAAACAGTGCGATCATCTAAAACCAAAGACTGTTGGTAATTTTTTTTTAGTAATACTAGTTTAACAGGACAACACAGATAAATTGCGAGTGTGTGTTAAGTAATGAGTTTCCCATTAGTTTATAAATACACGTGCTGAGATTAGTCCGTTCTTGGTTCCCGAACGACCTGATCGCCCGAATACGGCGTCGCCCGAGTACGACTGAAACTAAACCGGCGAAGCGCGAGTTGACCTCGTGCGACGAGGGTTCGCATGATAAATACGTTTGTGTTTGCATCATTACCAAAAAATGTATAAACATATATTAATTAGTTCGGTTTCCTTAGCACGAATCCGACCTAGACTTGCTAATTTATATTGTCTATTATTTTGTTTCAAAGTTTGATCCACGATTACGACAAATTAGACATTTGTATATCTTATGAGACTCCCTTAAATTTCTATTAATATTTTGTTTTGTATTGTACTTTGTAGAATATACGCCACAATGACGTATATTTTACGAGAACTTCAAGCGTTACTTATTATATTCAAAAGATACAGCTGTTAAAATCAAGACAGGGGACAGAGCGGCAAACGGCGTAGGCTTAATAATAGGGTCCGCTCGGCACCCTTTGTTTATGAAACCCAAAAAACATGAAAAAATATAACAATTTTACTCACCCCTATATCTGAAGATTGCTTCTCATTTTTGAGTTGGTGAATACGAGGGCGACTGAATACTACAGAGGTCATTTGTAAAATTTACATTTAATCTTATAGGATATTCACGTATAATATATTTACAGTTCCAAGCGCGCAATAAATACATATAGATAGTCAACAACTCGCTTTCTCTTATAAAATTAATTTTGTCATTACACGGATAATTTATCAAGTGTCCTTGTGCGCAAATACACAATTCTAACTTTTTTTAAAAAAAGATACATCATTTGATAGACTGTATCCATAGATACAAATATATTAAAATAATTCTGGAAATTGAATCTATTTTATCTTCGCATCTATACATCTATTTCGAATTGCACGTTTGACGCTTTGGTAAATTACAAACTCTTTTTGACTAGTCTTTCATATAAAAAATAAGTTAATAACATTTACCTACTTAAAATCGACAGGAATAAAAAAAAAATACTTTTGCTACACTACAAAATAAATACACTTAACGAATGTACTCTTTGAAACCACAAGTGATGTACATCGTCTAGTAGGGAGAGGAAGAATTCTTCTTTACATAACGATATCGTTTTATAAAAACTAGAAGACTCTTCCTGGGCCGTCTTCTAGTTCTTACATTAAAAATAATCTTCGATATGATAACGAATTTCTTTACAATGTATACAAAGTTATTCTATTAAAACCACACGAACGCAAGTATTTGCTTTCGGTTTGTACATTTTCTTTTCTAAGAGATGTACGCTAATTAAAACGAAAGAAAGGTACGGCATATTGTGACGTTGACTAGAAATTGTATTTGTGGCGGGATGACGCCCTACGTAACCACCTAAAGCAGGCCGCCATTCAAATGGTTGTTTGACTCGAACAATCCTTAGGTAATAAACTTTGCTATAATCGTCAAAAAAAAAGACCCCTGGAAACGGATTTGTCCAAAAATTTGTCTTTAATTTTGAATTTGTGTCTATACTATCACCTGATAGGGAACAACAACCATTTTTTTTCAAATCGTCAGCCAGCTGGTGATCGCCGTGACATATTTTTATTTTAATTTTTGATAAAGATTCGTAAAATATGCCAAGTTAGAACGGTCAAAACAATCGTGGCGGATCACCACGAGCGTCATAAGTGATTCTATCATAAGAGGACCGCAAGAACTTAAAAATAAACATACAAGAAAAATGGACATACATGAAGACTCTCCATGGCTATTTCGTCACCATAGAAATTCATTTCCGTACAAACGAAACCATCAGCCGCCAGCGGACGGACAATTTTCTTTTAGAACACGAAAAATAAAACATGATTTCTTCCAGTTAATCGGCTCATTAAAAAAAAAGAATATGAAATGAATTTCCTTGTTTCGTTTTTTACTATTCTACTCGTAGAAGTAAGTGCACCGCAGCCGCGTTCACTACAACTGTCGTAATGTCGTGCACAATAACAAAGCGGGGATGGCGGTGGATATAGCAACGCCCTCCCCTCACCTCAGGCCAACACTCGCGCTCGAGGTCCTACCGGTTTCCGTAGGTTGTTGCATTTCGACGCGGCGGCAGCGGTCTTTCCCACTTCTGCGATTCTACCGGTTTGCACAATTCAGACTAGAATAATGACTTCGCCGCCTTAGAGTTAAACAAGCTTCCCTTACATAATTAAATTAATATCACGCACTTTGTCATCTATCTCACACACTCCGCCGTTGGGAATGTGAAAGGAATGTGTAGGTATCGGGGTGTCGGTGATCGCGGGAATTCACAAAATTTCATTCTGTTTACTCTTCAAAAGATATACCGCTTTCTCTAGCGGTACCACAATCGGTTACTTTTCCTGAACTTATTGCAGGATTGAGCAAAGTATACATTTTCTAAAATATTGCTTAAACTTAAAGTATGATTAGACAATTGCCATACTACAAAAAGGAATGTATGTATAAGAGATCTTTGTGAACAAAATACAGTACAATCGAACACAGCCTGCAAGCGATCAGATCGACGCTGCGAACTAGCGGAATTTACTAGGTTTTTTTAAATAAACATTTATTTGTAACATAATTGTCGCCTTAAATGTTTAAAATTCGTCACGACTCCACTTTAAGTCTCGAGATTACAATAAAAGTACTATGCAGTATAAAATTTCCGGATAGTTTTCAAATCGATGCGTTGACCCACTGCGTTTAATTGTAATACGTAATATGCGTTTTCGTGATACAGGGTAAATAACTTTTAATCTACATAAGGTGTTTCTACGTTGTCACTGAAAATAAAAAATAACCATTGATTTACCATTAAATTGCCAATAATATATTCTTTTTTATATAATTGGCTTGATATTGTTACATTTTACATAAAATATTGTTATATTTAGATGTTCTCGTAACTAAATTTGATTATTTATATCAGCATGTCGTTTATAGATCGCATTGGGTTCACAACAAAATCAACTTTTAATTTAACTGAGATTTTAGTTAAATGCATAAACTTTGCTTTTATAACGAACTCTTCTTTCTTCGTACAGGCTTGTTATTTTTCAATAAGCCAATAGAAATATTGATTTCCACCGTTTCGATAACGCTTGACAATTAAAACAAATAGATGGAATTGATGAATTGTCTCGACTGCGATAACGACTTTTACTGCTAATTTTTTTTCCAAAATAACCCTAGTAATAACAACGAAAGCGATATTAGCCTTACTTACCTGCTACAAATACATTATTGTCTGGTTATGATTTAGCTTTACCAATCGCAAATTATTGAAATTTAAATTTTAAAATAGTTTACATAAATAAAGCAATAGACATATTAATTGATATTAACTCCCTCGAGAGTGAGCTCCTAAATCTCCTTAAGCAATATCTAGTCCGACGAATTTGAAACATTTAAGGAAAAATTCAAAATCATTACGTACTATTCTAAATAAAATAAATAATCGTCATCTGTAAATTAAAAACAATACGTATTAAACAATCTAACTTTACATGTAAATACACTGCAATCATTTGTGACTAGATAAGTGACACCAGAGATCGAAACAAATCATTTTCACTAGACCCACCACTATCAGCATACTTCAGATACGGCCATATGAACTCATTATGCTCGTAGCGAACGGCGCGCGGCGCGCGCGCATCACCGCACACTCTCACATATTTGGAAATCGTCGTCGTAAACAAGATGTCGCTCCGTTTCCGCCGAGGCGCAGCGTGTCGATTACAACATTACGTACAATGTTCCCAGTAAATTCGTACACGATACTGCAACGATTCCGTTTTGTCTATAACCCGTCACGTCGCTCCGGACGTCGGATTCAACTCATCGCACCGCTCTACCGACTCGTGGTCCGGACACGTACGAAAGAACTGATAGTGTAAACTGAACAATATTTTTTTTAAATAATTGTAACGATAAAAATCTGCGAATGTCGACAAGAAGTCGGTACAAACATTTGTAAACGTTATAATATCTCTTTGAAAAAGATCCAATAGAAGAATAAAATGACATTTGTTGTCAGAGGAGCAAGAGTCGGTAGAGAGGTCCGATCTCCCGATAGGCCGGGCCGCGGCCGCGCTCAGAGCACGAGCAGGTGCGTGCGCGCGCGCTCGTAGGTGACGGCGGTGTGGCGTCACAAGAGGCGGTCCTCGCGCTCGTCGTCCTTCGTCGGAGTCCAGCTGCTCGTGCTCGACCTCGTGCTCGCGCTCGGGCTCGGCGCCGGGCGCGTCGTCGTCCTTCCACTTGTCCATGGAGCGGCGGCGCGCGTTCATGAAGAAGTTTCCGACGGTGGTGGGCTCCAGGCCGAGCTGGCGCGCTATCGTCACTTGCATCTCTTTCGATGGCCGCTTTGTTTCCTGCAATCAGATGTAGTCCTCTGTTAATCGAAAATCGAAAATTATTTCCTACGACACACGGAATATCTATAATTTAAAGATAAAGTTAATTCCAAAGTTAAGATTTCAATTTCCTTAAACTTACATCCACTTACACGAAGTTCGAGCTTGTAAATTGCACGAACGACCCGATTTACAGCACGAAAATCACACGAATGGCGACATGTCCTCAAAGCAAGATGACACGCGACATCGGGCTATGCAAAGTCAGCCAAAACTGACTAATCTAACGGTTTCGATGTGATATATTTAGTAATATTTTTAACCACATAAGCAACAGAGTTAATCCTATTCACCAAATTATGACTTTTGTATTTTCGGTTAGTCAAAAAATTTGGTATCTATTTCAAACGCTCCCTAGGAAAACCAAAATGATCTAGTTTAGCAATATGTTGTTTTATAGACCCTTGATTAACCGCTTTCTCGTAATATGAGTAAATCACATAAAGGTTGACGCTTATCGTAGTTCCATGTCCATTTACCTAAACCTACAAGCAAATTTGATATGGGAGATATCTTAGGCACAAAATCATGTTTTTCAACTAAAATGTTCACCACGTTGATAAAATCGTTAGTTCAGTTGTTGTTATATTCTCCATAATTTTGCAAACAAAATTGGTAAGACCAATTGGACGGTTATTAGCTGCAAGATGTTTGTTACCTTTTTAAAGTCGTATTTTTCGTAATAGTCGTATTCGGCTATTTTTGTCAATTTTATAAGAAATTATTCCAAAGTATTTAAGCGTATATGTGCAGTTGTAAAATCAATGTTTATTAATAACAAAATAAAAAATAGCGTAAATACGATAAAAACTACTTGGAATGTAATCAATAGAGAAACTGAAAAACACACGCACACCGTCATGCAGAATTTCAATTAAAGATTTATTATAAAATCTTAATCAAAGACATAAAAATTACTTAACTTTTGGAAGATTCTTTGCTAGCATTCCACTTTCAACTACACAATCTCTAAAATCATCACCCGCTCTTGCTGAATATTTGTTAAAGCGAAACGTTAATGCTTGTGATATTATGTATGAATTTATTCGCGTCAACTACGATACAATGACGTTGTTCAAACATTCAATTGTATATAAATGAAAAAACTGCTGACCTTGATGGACTTACTGTAAAAATAATAGATTCAATTATTGACTAAATTGCTCCATGCTTAGTAGTGATTTTTAATGATTGCGTCGATTATGGTGTGTTTCCTGATCTAATGAATGAAAGTAAAGCTATTTCGCTACTTAAATCTGGTACAATATCTGGTCATTCTAACTTTAGACCGATAGCAATAATACCGACACACAGGAAGATTTTTGAATAGTTTCTTTTAAATCAATTATTGCGGTATATTTATAATAATAATTAGATAAAAATTTAAAAATTTGGATTCACAAAGGATCGCTCAACTGAATCCGATGATAAAACATACAATTTCTGTACTAAGTGCTCGTTTTAAAATGGTCTAAATATATATAAGGGCATGTTTTGTATTGCTATTTACAAGAACCTCATTAAACAGGCGCACACAGCCCCTTATTTGAATTCCAAACTCTATGTAGTCAAAGGATATGTAAACACAGTTTATTTTTATTTCTAGTGAATAACTCATCCACATAGAATCATAGTCGATGAGTAGTTCAGAAAAGCTACAATTGTTACTGATTGTAAACAAAAACTGCGTACGATAGAAGCGAAATTTCTTAAATAAATCTTTACGGATACAATCTATGAAAAATCTATCTCTGTGCTGCACAGCACTGCTTTTTTTTTTCAACTTGTCAGATGAGTAATCGTGCTATGCATGAAAAAATTCACAAAAACGAGTTTTCTCACTAATTACTCTCTCACCTACAAGTATGTCAGAATCTTGTAGTAAACACCTTCTCTATAGAGGCGTAGTATTCGGCACGTCGTCTTTAGTGTTGAAGGTATTGAGTTCGAATCCTGACTATGGGTGCGTTGCCTAACGAGTTATTAGGTCAAATTAGAATCAGTTAATACGTGCCTCCGAGAAAACGTTAAGCATTTCGATTCGATTCGGGATGTCACCACAATGATAACAAAGGTCGTTGGCAGCCTCCGACCGGCGTGTAGGAATTAAGGTCGAAGCCTCTTTGTTTAAAATAGACAGGTTGTGGGAGTTTGTGATTCAGCCGTGAGGCGATACGAGCTCGACATGGCAACAGTATTGGCTCACCTTAAAAATAGCCTGTAGAGTACGCCGCTGGAGGTCGGTGAAAACCAAACGCGGCTTCTTCGGGGAAGGCAGCGAATCCGAACCCAGGTCCTCCTTGCGCTTGCAACCTGCTCATGCACACCAATTCATTTGACAAAAATAGAAACATATAGCCGGCGGATGTCACTGTAAACATTTTTAATTCATACGAAACAAGCAACGGTACCCTTTTTATGTTTTTGGGCTTTTAAGCAATCCGCCCTTATGAAGTTTCCAACATAATTAAACTATAAAACCAAAATATGCATTCGGTAATTAAACGTTGATAACCTAAAAGCTGACCAATATTAAGAATTCTGTAGTCAATTTGAAACGTTTGTTTGTTCCTCGTGTGTATTTGTTTGACAAATTGAAACTTTAATTAACGATTGTGTTTGAGTGATACAGTACAGAAAGCCAACGAAATTGTTGAGTTTTATATATACTAATATGTGTCAAGGTTTTCTATTGAAATATTTAACATGACAACTTGACATTTCTTCCATATATTTTAAAGGTAAACCGTTGGTTTACAACTGTAATTACGCGGTGACAATTATCTGTTTTCAAACCAATACAATATTTGCCTAGATAGATATTGAGAGAAATTTTCGCTTTAAGATTTTACACGGTATCTATTGATAAATATAATTAGAATTCCGTAGGATCGGTGAAAAATTAAAAATCTATACAGAATGGATTTTATCATGTATCTTTACGCAAATATTCATAATTTCATTTTTTTTAGAACAAGTTTGCCAAAGAAACCATAATCATCGAAGTAGCCGTTTCTGAGACAAATAGCTTAGAACATCTACATAGAAATGTCGTAGTGACAACTCAACAACAGCTAACGATCGCCTGCGACATCGCACCCCAGCGCTACGTACCAACGCGCGGCCAGTCATGCGCTTCGACAGCCGCGGTCGATCGCTAATTTGCACTGAAGCTATAGGTATTTAGCTTATTCGCTATTTTTTAAGATAGAGACGTTTTTTGTATTGATAGTATAGTATTAGTGTTAAGTTACAGTTATAGTATAAGTATTACATTTACGATATTCACCTTTTTGAAACTAAGAATGTGTGCGATTAATATTGAAGTGTTTAATAATAACAATGCCTTTCGCTGCTATCTAATAAACAAACATAATTTGTTGTTAGGGAGTTTGCAGAGGTGACATTGCTACTGCTCTAAGACTTTATAGTAAAACTTATCGTGACAGTCAAGAACCTACGAGTCTGTAAGTAATATTGTCTACTATATATCGTTTAAATAATTTTCCTTAGTTTGGTTTGTTTGTTTAGAGTTGAACACATGTGTAAAATCAAAGACTAATTGAATAATACCAACGGCAACCTTAACATCACTGACAACATCAGGTGTCATTTGTAGATAAGTGACTAGGTAAATTCTTTAAAAATATACATCGTGGGGCCCAAGAGAGGGACAGAATTCGAGTTCGCCACGTGGCGCCGCGACTCGACGTTCGCGCCCGCGTCTGCAGTCTGGCAAAGCGTTTAATAGAGACGTGTCCAAATTTTTTACAAGTGTTTTTGAATGATATAATTTTAGTTATAGTTATTTTAGCAAAGTTGTTCTAAAAAAGAAGGAGATTATAAATATTTTCAAAAAGATGGATAATAAAATTCATGTACATAATAATTTTCTTGTTTGTTAGTCTATTTGTTTGTCAGAGACTATTTTCTTGGAACATACAGAGGAAAAAAACAATTTTGCGAAATGATACATACAGGATTGAGTGACCCAGTCACTAATACATAGATAGCGTAAATAAATGATTTCTAACCTTAGGGGTTATTATAGGAGCAATCGGGAATTAAAAAAAAACTTTGGTCAAGCGCATCATGTGACTTATCAAATGAAAAGATTTGTTGTGAAAACTTCCACTTATATATTTTTTATGATTTCAAAATGAATAAAATACATCAAGAAACTCGAAAATTCACCTAAACTGCTGAGCTCAAACTACTGAAATAATGCGAAGTATAGGATCTCACTCACGATTTACAGGAAAACCTAAATGAAAATCCTTACTCTTAAAAATTGTTACAAGAAACGGAACTTAGTCTTGAAGAGAAAATTTCGTCGGGGAATAATGTAATGATTTACGGTACGGAATATAGCTCTTCGGACGAGACACGTTTGGACAGTTTTTTACAACAGAGGCAATGTACACGAGTCCTTCTTCTCTTATGTAAACTTTCAATTATATGCCACTGCATATGCATGAAAATTATTTTTATTTCTTTATGAACATATAAATGTTCTCTTTGATAAAATGTTGAGACATTCAGTCTAGGGATAAATATTCTTATACGCAGAATAACATTACTGATTATTTTTGTCGCTTTATTAATTTTAATAGAGACGTCCAAGCACTTTATAGCTTTTGATATAGTAAACTATTCAAATAAAATTATTCACATTTATGTAATTAGAGGAGTAAGGTTGAAAACTTAATAACTATTTATTAGAGTTTTCACTTATGTATATACCATGAAACATTTATATTAATATACTAAATAGATAAATAAATAACAAATTCTTATACTCACTGCCTCTCTGTGGAATCTGGGCCGCTGAAACAAAAATTAAACCTCCATCAGTGGGCGCGGTGACTACGTGGACTCGACAGCGGACTGCGCCCACACTTTACGTTTACTTAAATTAAAAACATTCAATTACATTGTAACGATGTCTTACTAACGGCGGATTACACCAAAAATAAGAACGTAATCTTTAAACATGACTCGTAAAAATTGACAGATTTTCCATACATCGTCTGTCAAATCTTACGAGTTACGTTTATGACATACATTTCGACTTTTGACACAACCCGCTGTAAGTTTAAGATGTGTGGTAACATAACAGATAACTGAATGTTATTGACAGAGAAGCTGTATAGAAAAAATGACTGATATTTTCCAAACGTGCTATTAATATCGTCATATTTCTTAGAAAGTATTTATAACGATGGGCGCGAGCCTTTCAATATTATAATTAGTAGCGGGCAGCCAGGGAGAGGTGGTAGAAATGGAAGCAGAGACGGCTCGCGGGTCGCGGCGGGACTCCCCGCAGACGAGTGCGTGGGTGGGCGAAATTTATTCTCGAGATCAAATTAAAGGTATAAAATAGACTATTAACACTTATTTCAAAACTTATCAACACAAAAGTCTACGAAGTAATAAAAAGATCAAACATTTCGCAACTACAGTCGACGCACTCTCTTCTATGTCAATAACACGTACGACTAGTTAACGTCATCGACTTTCGTTGCAATGGACTTGGTCCTTCGAATGGTGGAAATGATTAACATTCGTACACACTTTTAAGGTCGTTCGCGGTCAAGTTTATATTCGCTAATTTCCCGACATCTCAAATCGAAGGCGAGTGAGTAACTTACAAACGTAGTGTAAAGATATAATGAGGTGCCTTATTTGAATACACGAGACATTTCCTGTCACCTGTAACGCACATTCATTATATAATCTAATTATCTAAAAGATTTCTTCGTCATCTAATGCACAACATACATGCTTCTACACATCGAGCCTACCTTACCATGATACGCTATTCGGTAACGCTAATGTCGCTACGTAGTTTTCAGCTAATAGCGCCCGACGAGGGGCCCGGCGTTGATTATAAAACAGATTTCAAATCCGCTATCGTGACGCACTGCTACATCCTCGTAAGCTAGACTTTGACATTTCGGAATAACCACGATCGGGATTTTCCCTCGCCGATGGCATTCCAAAATGTCTCCATCTACGTGCGCACGCGCACGTCCAGTAACGTACGTATAGAGGTAATTAAAAGAAAACGCATACCTGGCGACAATGTAAACAACATTAACAAAGGGTTCTGAATCTCGCAGGCACCTATAAAATCATATTCCAAATAAAACTATTGCAGCCCGGGCGCGGGAAAACAAAAAGGGGAGGAGGGGGCAGCGGTAGCAGTCTAACATTCGCCTTGGCTTCTCGAAAGCTAACAAAAAGAAACACGATCTAGTAAAATAATCCTGTAAAACATGTTCTAATACAGTAACAGTTATTGTCCGCGTCTGCGCAGGCAGTATCCGCCGCGAGCCGCGCCGGCGCGGGCGAGGCGTGTGACGATGGAACCGGATACTGCCTACCCAAATTTGAACACATCTATGAAGAGCAAAGTTTCTATATGTTATACACATTTATTACCCAAAAAAATAATGTTCCCAAAGTAAAATAAAACGGTCATTCCTGATTTTGATAATGAAAAGGAAGCTTGTCACAAAGCGATCGTTTCAACTTAAAAATGATAGACATATCAAAATAAATAAACGTGTACAGTATGAATAAAGTCTTGCAACCTTTACCTTTGAGACAAGCAATCGTAACCTCATTCAATACCCACAAGAAACCAAGTCCACTGCTACGCAGCCGCGGCCGGGAGGGGGGTGCGGGGAAGGGGAACTTCTATAACGAGAAAGTGGCCGAGGCGCCAGAGAAATTCTTAAAGAGAACGAAAATACGCATAAATTGAAAATTTCAAAGAATGTCGCAGAGTTGAAACTCAGAAAAGAGAAATGAGAAAAGTTAAAAAGAACAATACAGGTAGAGGACATCTTTATAAATCGGAAATGTGTGAATGCCGGTGATTCAAAGGATCGGGAGTTATCTTAGGGACTCACAAGCAAGACACGTCCCCAGCGGGCTCATAGACGGGGGTATCCCAGGGCGCCGGCGTCGGCCTCGGGCCCGGGCGGTACCCGGCGACCTCGTGCTGCGGCGGAGCTTCGTGGCGAGGCCCCTGATAATCGTGCACCATTGTACAGTATTTCTCGTGCGACATGTTGTTTACATTGTCGCCTTTCTGCTGTGTTTGGTTGGACGCATCTGGAAAATAAATCAGGGTCAGAAGAGACGGCTCACGCGCAGCCTCATTCGGGTGGGCGGCCATGAAAACAAACGACTATTATGCATTTTAGTGTAATCATTTTATATTTGAAATCATCCCAAGTCGTAATTTAAATATTTAAACTTTTGCCGTTTCTAAATATACAGTTATTCATCGACACACGCTACATACACAGCTTATGTCGGATGCGTAACGCCTTCGGAACGCCTTTAAAACGTATGTAAAACATGTCCAGAAAACTCGACGACACTATTCGTGCGGTAGGGCGGCGAGCCTCCGCGCGGGGGCCGAAGGGGCACGTGGTCGGGCTGAGGGGGGCGGCGATCGATACGGCGGGCGGGGGCGCTGCCGGCGCAGGGGGAGGGCCGTGACGTCACCGACGAGAGGGTGGCACCGCCATGTGCCGGTTCACCTATCTATTCGGTACAAATAGTACACCGAGTATGTATCACTTTTTAGGCTGCTCAGTTGATAAAAATTAAATACTTTTCTATCTCGATGCTAGCTTATATGTTCGTATTTATATATGCCACAATATACTTTTATAGTAAACAAATAGGTATACTAAATAATACTAATAATACAACATACTGGGAATATTTTTACGGTAGGCAATAAATTAAGGATTTCTAATTATTAATATTAATTTTTACCGTAGATAAACTACAAATTAAATTGTCATTGTTTTTCAAAATCTATTATCTAAATGTAAATGTTTTAAAAGAAAGTCTCTTAAAGTCTAAGTCTTGCTAACGATAAATTTTATCAAGTACATACTTGTAATAGATAAAACGTATTTAATATTTATCGGATTACTGTTTTCCGTGTATTATACTGAATATGTTAATGTGATTGGATTTTAAAAAATGCGTAACAAATATTTATTCAGTACGACGCCGTACTTGATAAACAGTTAAAAAATTAACTCTATCTCACTTTAAGCTACATTTTTCTGATATCATATTTTCCTCAAGTTACATCGACCGTATCGTCGATATTTCTTTTCAAAACAAAACACGACGTTCAGCAGCGAACGCGAAACAAGCATAAGATTATCGCACGCGGCCGAGGCGGCGGCGGCGCCCCCGTCGAGCGCGCGCTGACCCCGCGCCGCATCGATTCGTCGCAATCGATGCTCGCAGCTGACGGCTCCGTGTTTGTAAACCATTCGATTTTTAGCAGTAATCGATTACAGTAATCGGGCAGCGGCGCGGCATCGGCGTGACGACACTAGCGCCATAGAGTCCGAGACGCCGACCGCACGCCCGCGACCTCACACGCCTCTGCCCACTCCCGCCGTCGCCGTATCGCTGACACCGTGTACCGGAGGAGACCAAAGGAGACAGAACAAGCAGATAACTGATGGATGGAAACATGTTAGCTATCTCTCTTTTTAATAAATCCATAATCCACTCATTAATAGTGTTTTAAATATTGTTAAAATTATGGGATAGTGCTGTCTGTTACAGACCTTAGACTATTTTGTATTGTACAGATAAAACGATATGTCAAGCTACAAACAATCGCAAGTACAGCTTAGGTTTGAAATTGTCTAGGCAATATTTGAATACATATATTTTTAATAACATATTAAAAATACAAATATAGATGAACAGTATAGAAGAGTTTAACATTTTATATTTTCATTCTTTGTTGCTTCTTTTTAGAGCTTTTTAACCCCTTACGGACTTCAATGTCCGTTCATTTGTATTTCGCACTTTTTTTTTTCGCTATCACTTTGCTGTTATCAATTTTAAATTAGATAATTGTAAAGTATTTGCATCCATTTTCTATGCAAAAAAATACATACTTTTTTAATTTTTTCACTTGAGGAAAATTTTAAACTTCGACAAACCTTATAGTATTTGTGTACCATTAAATACAAAAAAGCAGTACAAAGGGCATGATTCAAGGTATTTACTTTTTAGGCATATTCAGTCTTTTTAGTTTTCCAGTAATCCGCAAAATGTCTGAAAAATTCCGTTTCTCACAGCTGCAACGACCGCAAACCAAACGACTTAAACGATTTTATGGTCATAGACGGTCTAATACAGGCATACACACTATTGCAAAAGAAAGTAAAAAAAATGTGTTGACCATTTAGTTTTCGATGTGCATGTAGTTTCTTTTTATGAAAGTAATGGAAAAATTTAGTGCGATATTAAAAAATGTGTCACGTTTTTTTACATCATTTTACCGTCATGGCTGCATGAATAAGTGTACCAAAATCGGTAGATAAACAGTTTCATATCATTGCTAGAGCAGGGCAAGGACAAGTATGCACTACACTTATTCGTTATAACTTCTTACATAAGTTACTAACGTTCCGACTCAGATTATAGGCCCATTTGGCTTTTTGATAAGTACATTCATTTGTAACAGCATACTTTATGTCTCCTTGTTCTCATAAAATGACAGTCTCGGTCACTGAGTAGCCTATACAACTTTCCTATATTTTTATACATAACTGCTGAGGACTGTGGTGTGGCAGTCATAGCACTATATAATTTATGCATTCTTACATTACATCACTAACCAGAGTTGGAATACATTTTTTATTTTAATATCATTTGCTTCTTACCGATCGTCCATTAATTACATATATCACGACCATCGCTAATCGCGGATTCGGTGCCCAGTTATTGATAAACTGTGCGCTTACAAAGCCGCGACGTCCGCTACAAATTACAGCTTAGGGCGTAGGGCGTTCTGTGAAGCGCGCGGGTCGTTTCAGCCCCGCGATCTAGGTCGAGCCGGCGACCGGCCGGTGCCTAGGGCACACGCGTCGCCCCACCACCGGGCTGCCGTGTCCTTCTAGGATTGAGAAAAGGGCACGAGCACGTCGCGATGCGCATCAAGTCCTACACCGCTAAATTTCGACTGCAGGAAGTACTGATCCCATCAATAATTACATGTTGTGTCACGAAAATTGCATACCGATCCTGACATCAGAATTCGCCATAGGTTTTTAAGTCACAACGACTAAATTAGCACATACTTTTTGGATGGCAACCTGGTAATTGGAAGTGTCCGCGCGCGCCCGGTGGGCCGAGGTACGCCAGTTCGGGGTCACTTGATTGCCGCTGGCGCTCGCCCCGAGTCCAGGCGCTCGAGCCGCGCTCGTCTAGTAGCACTGTTGTTTTGTTTTCCACTCCGCAAATATGTTCTCGTATGAAAGCCGTACCAGTCCTCCGCCGGCCCGCGTTTTCTGTTTTTCGTCTGCAGTTCAACCGCACGTTCCGCTCCTTACGTTGTTTGAATGTCAAAAATGACATTATTTTTGCGCTGTTTGTGTCGCCCCGCATCCGTCAGTTGTCTATGGTTTAGACGAGACAAACTGCATTTTTAACAAAGGAAAAATGGCGTGAACAGTCTCTAAGTGTCTGAAAGTATGTGCTTGTATGTATTTAATATAGGCACATAAGTACACGGCGGTTGTCTCTTATTTTTTGTGATACGAGTATTATACTCCGTATTTTGGAACGTATGCAGCGATTTATTCAGGACATTGGGAACCGATTTATTGTATATTATAGAAAATAAGTTTATTGATAAATAATAAAAATTGATTTTTATAAATTTTTTATACTCTAACAAACAGGAATAAATTATTTTTGTATACGTTTAGATAGCTCCTAAGCATAAAACAGGTGGCTCGCCCATTATTTTTCAGAGATTGTAATTTGTTTTAAGTGGATCACCGTATTAGACGCCACTTTACAATTCATTAATCAATGCGCCTAGGTACTGCATTCTATACAATTACATAACTTAATCGTAAATTTGTTGCATTGCCAATATGCATAATTGTGTTCCGTCCGCCGCCCGTGTCGGTGAGACATTGCACCTTTATGGACTGTAAACCTCTCCTCGTTTTCTTTGCCGGTTACCCACGTCTGCTACAAGTATGTAGTACTAAATATTATAAAGTTTAATAACATTATTTTTAATTAATTATACATGGTAATAAAAAATAATATAATTATTGAATCAATGCTTTTGAGAAAAATTTCTAAAATATAGGGTTCGAGAAGTAAAAGTAAAAGTATAGTGCTTTCGTATTTTATATACAAATTCAAAATGTTTTTTGATCGGATTTTATTTACATTTATTACATATGTTCCACAACTTCTTATCGTTTTATAGATAGTAACAAAATGCCATTAATGAAAAACATCAAAAAAAAAAATACTGGGCCGACGTTTTCACTTTTTATTTTTCTTTTTTTAATGTGCCATATATTTAATAGTATCAAAGCTAGCCAGTTACAGAAAGCACACCCAAAGAGATTTTACTTCAACTTTAAACTTACAAAATACCAACAAACTTTTCCCCGACCTAATACAATAGTTTTTTAAAGGAGTTACCTTTTTCAATATTAAATCTGAATTCTTTCCCCCATTTTCCATTCAATGATTATGCCATAAAAAGGTAGTAATCAGATACACTTAATTTCGCGTTTGTAATATTGATGTAAAATTATGAATGTCTCTGATGTTAAGTAGTAAATATCATATGCATGTAAATATATATATACGACACAAAGGCATGGCTCAACTATTCGTTTTAGTAATGACAATTTGTTCAACAATAATTTTGATCGATTCTAATTTCACAAACAAACTATTTTAGTAATTGCCAACCGTTATATATTTTAATATATCGTTTCTTACAAAACACTTCATGCTGCTTTACCTAAACGGATATACAGCGGAACAGATGTCGTTAAATGAATGCCTGGAAACGAAACATCTTATGTTAACATATATTTTTATTTATATATGACTCCTTAACTCTAAGGAAAAGTCACATGATTCAACAAAAGGCAATTGAATGCAAGTATAAAGGCAATAAGCAGTTTTTTTCACAAATGTACTTTTCTAATAAATAAGTTAATGTGGAAGATTTTAGACTCATAAAATGTTTTTAGAATAATAATGTGTTTTTTATTTCATTTTCGAGGGTCACGACCGTCCATGGATACATCATTACTCCAGAGTTCCCAGCAGTGCATCGCTGGCTTCTTGGAAGGGAATAGGTTAAGTAGGGAGAATAGGTTAATGTTGATGAGATCGGGATAAAGAAGGGATGAGGGAAAAGTGGGCCACCGGAATACCTACTCGCTGGACGAAACGTAACAGCAGAAGCTACTATTTCACGTCCGTTTTCTGTGAGAGTGTGCTACTTCACAAATCGAACCGGTCCACTTTTGGGCTACAGTACGACAAATAAAGCAGAATTTTCTGCTTTTTTTTTATTATAATATTTTGTACCAATACAAATATATTATTTGTACTGGTACAAAATATTTAATTTACCATCACCGTAGTTACCTAATTCCACGAGTAGACACCAAAGATCTAACAAAGTATCGACCCGAGGACCCATAAGCGCATTCTCACACATAAAAGCTTTTTACGAGGGTCATCCTCGACCACGGAGTTGTGGGCGCCCGCGCTCATCTTCAACCTTTCCTATATAACTCCACATATACTAGGCGATTCTCGAGTAAACTCAAAGACTATCGAGGAAAAAAGTGCTCATATACATCAAACCATTAAAATGTCCGCAGAAAGTTATCCTGTTCAAAATGATCAACGATCATTAATAAAAAACATTAAGTGTTACTTTCGAGTACTGCCAGAAAGTTCTCGACTTGCAGTTTTAGTTCTGTTCGCGGACCCTGGACCTCAAGTCCTCCATGCTCAGAAGCCCAAAGCTGGTCGGAGGGGCGATTAACGATACTCTGATAGTTCAGGGACCGACGACTTGACATGTTTTAAAGTGCTGACTTAAGTTGAAAAACTTACTAGTCGATTCACCTGCTCCTAAGCAAAATTCAACCCTTTATAGCCCTTATACTTCCACCCGCAATCAGCGGTAACCTTTGCCAGGATCTTAGTTCGTCTAGTGAGACGCCCTTCCGTGTCACAGCAGAGTGAAAAATGAAATATAGGTTTTTCAAGTCAAAAATCACCCGAATATCTTATATAAAGGATAGAGTTTATAAACTATTCTCTTTTAAATAATAATAGCGTTGTATCGTTCGGCTGCCACCATTAAATTAAAATCCTAAATTTTTATTCCGAAAGTTATAAATTAACACTATAATAAGTAAAAATGCTCTGGATTTTCTGTTATTTGATTTGTAATTAATAATGGAAGAACTAATTCATGATACAGGCGTTTAAGTGATCACTTTTAGTTTAAGTGATATGTAAAATTCTATAATTATATTTTTATACAAAATCTATTTCTTTTTTTTTTTTTGAAATCTAATCTCGTAATGGAAAAATGAAATCCTTGTATCGTCGCAATATGATTTTCAGAAACGGCTAGACATATCAGATCGAAATCAACACAAAATACTAAAGTGTATAACATCATTTAGTTATATAAAAAAAACATGTTTCTACTTTAATCCAATAATAAGATACGTCTGTTCAAATTTTTTATTCGTACTAAAAGTCATTATCACATCATGGCTATCAAAACCTATGGAATGTATCTCGGTGACACATAATCTTAAAATATGGCACATTTGATTCAAGTAAAGAAAAACTCATTAATTTCAAATCTTCTGTGGATTTATCACTATGTAGAGAAATTTATATTCCGATACGTCACATGGTGCGGTAGACGGGCGCGAGCATAACCGAGCATCGTAACCATCGTCGCTTACATTTTTTATTTGCAGAATATTGTATTGGATTCGGGATTCGGCACGTCACTTGAAAAACCCGTCAGTCAGATCAGGCTGTCCTTGATTCTCCGCGTTACCAATAGAAATGAAAGTCGCCGAGAGACAGCCGCTTCTTTGCTCATCTGATTCTATCGGTTCACAAATCGAGAATTCATTTTCATGCCTTTTACACATACAAAGGAAAACACACAAATATCATTCAGAATTTCGAATAAAAGCAGCCGATAAAACTTTAAACAAAGATATAGACGTAGATTTTGCTTTTGAAAATTTTTCACGAATGTTCCAGTTACAACTACACAAGTTTTAAAGTCATCGCCCACTCTCGCTGAATCTCTATTGAGGCGTACCGTCGATTGTTCTGGCGTTGCATTTGAGTTTGCACGTGTCAATTATAATAATATTGTTAAAGCCTATAAAAATGAAAAAGACTGCTGATCTTGATGGCCTCTCTGTAAAAATAACTAATTCAATAATAGACTGCATTGCTCCGTGTTTAGTATCGATTTTAACGGTTGTGTTAATGATGGTGTGTTTCCAGATCTAATCAAGCGAAGTAAAATAATTCCAATATTTAAATCCGATAGCATGTCTGACACTTCGAACATTAGACCGATGTCATTTTGTAAAATTTGTTCTAAGTGATATCGGTCGGTAAAAAACTTACCCACACTTTAGACCGATATCAATACTACCGACACTCAGTAAAATTTTTGAAAAAATGATCGTAAATCAACTAACACGGTACTTTTATAACAATCATTTGATGAACGCTAAACAGCTTGGATTTACAAAGGATCGCTCAACAACCGAAGCCGGTATTGAGTTCATTCGGCACATGTTTGGTGCCTAGGAGGATGCACGGGATGAAATAGGTGTTTTCTGTGATTTATCCGAGGCATTGGATTGCGTTCACCGTGATACGTTGATCAGGAAACTACGTCACTACGGCGTCAAAGGTCTCTCACGTGGACTTCTGGAGTCATATTTGAGTCGCAGAGTTCAGTCTCGATATTAATGGTGAGAGGTCTTCGGAATCTGCAGTCAGTATGAGTGTGCAACAGCGTTCAGTTCTTGGACCATTTCAATTTCTAGTTTATATTAATGATCTACCAAACCTTGTAAAGAACGAGCATGGGATTGTATTGTTTGCTGATGATGCTTCTTTACTTTTTAAGGTTAATAAACAACAACCAGATTTTGACATAGCAAATAGTACTATCTACAAAGTAATCGAGTGATTTACAATTAACAATCTTTTGCTCAATGAGAAAAAAACCAAAATAATTAAACTTTCGTTGTTTAATTCTAAATTGGTCGACAAGAACGTAGTCGTCAGGAACGTGATAGTGAATATTGTGAACACGACCCTATTTCTTGATCTGACTTTGGATATTAAGTTACAGTAGAATTTCCATATAACTAAATTGGCGAAAAAGCTTAATTCTGCAGCATATGCAGTTAAAAGAATTCGATGGCTTACAAATGAAAGCACCGCGAGGATTAGTTTATTTGAGTTCCTTTTATAGTCTCATAATCTATGGAATTTTATTATGGGGTCATGCAATATAAACAAAATTTTTGTGCTGCAGAAGCAGGCTATTCGTGCCATTTATAGCTTGAGACCAACACCATCTCTCATGGGAAAATTTAAAGAAATCAATATTTTAATTGTATCGTCACAATACATATACGAAAATATGGTATATGTCAAAAGAAATATAAAATTATTCCAAAAAAATAGCGATATTCATAATATTAATACTAGACATAAGAATGACCTTGCTCCTCATAAAACCAAAGTCAGCAAATCACAACAAATCACAGGGGCAATGTGTGCGCTTTTATGATAAGGTCCCAGTTGAAATTCAAAATTTGCCATTTCATGAATTTAAAACTTTAATTAAAAAAGCTATATGATAAGGGCTATTATGCCGTATCTAAAATATTAACGAAAAAAACCCGTGGGACTGAACTGATAGAGTATCAGGCCCTTTCATGTAGTTTTCAAATGTTGTGCTAGTTGTATTGACTGTCTATAATGTATCTTTGAGCGAAAGCGAAAAACAAATCAGCATTCGGAACGGGTGTAAATGTTAATACCAAAAGAATATCATAATAGCGTATTTCAAGAAATAAACATATTTAAAATTATGACATATTTAAAATGAGTCATGTAACATGACTTACATAAAAGCTTTTCATCTCACGGCACGTCCATCAGAGTTCTTGGCCAACAAGGTTCAGGGAAATTATACACTTCTTGTCTGAAAGAGATACCTAGCCAATGGCTTGGATTCGATTGCCAATGTCTGATTATGTATGTCAGCAAAAAAATCATGTATAGCTATATCATCTGACCAAGAACAATTTACATGAACGAATATTTTAAGAAAATATATAGGTATATACATGCTTAAAAATTTAAATTCCATTTTTCAATTGTAGCACACATATAATTTATATGTAGGGTGCACTGAAAATTTTTGAAATAAATGAGGAAGATTGAAATTACTGCTTCTCAAAATATTTTACGTTAATATAAATGCATTTTTTTATAAAAATAAACAAATTTTGAAAACGTTTATGTCACTCCTCCCTGGTGATCTTCGAAAACCGTTTTTCATACTCTTCGTCAGCCCCTTCCGGTAATGAAAATCGTTGAACACGTAACTGGTTCTTAATTTGTGCGAACAAAAAAAGTAACGGGATGTCAGGTCGGGACTGGCGCAGTGCCAGGACAGGCAGGATTGCTTAAAAGTTCTACATTGTTCTCCTTCAATAATTTATTTGTTTGTTTGGGTATATGAGAAACGGCATTGTCGTGGTGCAAGATGATACGACGTACACAGTCATTTTTTAGGGAGTTTATCAATAACTTTCGGCAAACAAGTAGTCGTGTACCAGTCACCATTGACGATACGACAATTCTCCAAAGAATCAGTAGCCACGGGTCTAACTTTAATAAAAAAAGAAACAATAATCCGCTTAAAGACACATCGCTCGCGTACCAGATTGGTTTTGGCTCATCTTGATAAATTAATACGGTCGATTGCTGCTTTGTTTTGGGATCGGTCGTGCCTAAGGATGCCCGAATCTCACGATAGGTCATATGCGTGTCTATTTCGATCGTACGTCGCAAAGCATCAATTTGCATGTTGTTCACAGAAATTGACACGACTGCGATTGAATTTTGCAAATCAGTTATAAATAGTCGTCTTGCATGGTATTTCATCGCCAAAAGCAGTTCGATTGACAATAAATTGACAAATTTACACTTAAAATCTTAAAAAAATCATACTACAATAATTTTCACGACTTAAATCCATAGGTATACAATACTATACTTTGTAATCCATATTGATGATGACACCCAATTTTTAAATTGACGCCACAATGCAAAACCAAGGGACAGTTAGATGAGACGAACTGTATTCTACAACCAAAGAGTTTCATTTTCAAGTGAAGTAATTACTTTTTAAATATTGTTTATGTAATTGGCCGATTCCAGAAACTTATAGTGGGCCCCACGTATACAAATTTCAAACGTATACAAATTAATAAGAAAATATACATGGGTACCTAGATCTCTCTGACAGACAATCACAAGAAACTATACACCTCAATATGCATCCCTAAAACATAACCACAAAAAGTTTGGGCTTTGCCCGGAGCCGTAACGGGAAGCATTGACGATTTCAAGTCACCTAAAAATTACTATTTTCGTATTGATGAACTTATAAAACTGTAACATATTTTACTACTTTATAACCAAATCAAGATCCGGTGAAAGTCGGTTTCTTGGTAGAATATGGAAAAAAGCGCCACGTGGTTTGCTGACGTCACTTCAGAGATCTAAATCCAATCGGATTTTGTTGCTGATATTTTCGCAAAACGTGTGCAAACAACCTCGGGTTTCTTATATTTCTTAGCCAAACCTAGTGCTAACGCGCATGCGTGTAAGTAGTAAATGTAAATGAACACAATTCGGCAACAGTTACTTTAACATAGGGTTCTCTGCAATTGAAAAGGTTTAGGTACAAGTTGATGTATGTACAACCAAAACAATTACATTTGTAAACGCGATTAAGAGCACAATTAAATAGATTGAATGGAGATCAATATTTGCACAATAAGTTATACGTACTATGAATACAGTCTATCCCTAGATTAGACAGGACCGTCATACAGGGGCGATTACAAACCACTCTTTTATATTTCTTGATACACAACTAGAAAATATATACCAATCTTATCGTGTACATCGTAGGATTCATAACCACATATAACTTACTATTTTATAATGTCAATACGTAATTTTGTTTCTACGTAAATAGTTGCGAACACATTGTATTTGACTGATAATTTCGAACACTTCTACATCTATTGGAATTTAAAAAGGATCTACGACAGACACACAGATGAATGTCTGTCAATATGATCTTTTAAGATAATAATAAAAATGTCTGTAAACACACTAATAATGAACTCAGTTTGATCATTTGCTTATTAAAGGATCACTAAATTCAATAAATACGAATCGCGACCATCAACTGCCTCAAAACTAAGGCATAGATATTCTGTAACTCGATGATTGACAACCCCACTTCGTATTATCACTTCGTGCAAAGCACGCTACCACAGCGTTTCAAAATAGTGTCCGCTATGAAGCTACGTACGTGCCCAAAGAGGATATATATATATATATATATATGCTTTATGCATAGACGAGACACCGGAAACAGCACTATATCGTTTTACCAATTACAGATGTATATGTGTAGTGACATGACATATGTATTTTTTCAATAGATATTAGGCGTAGGTGTATGGCAACGATGCTGTCAACATTTTATGCACCTCCAACGAGGTTGGTGTTCGAGTCAGTCGATTGTAGCCACGTGAAAGATAGAAACGGCAGAGTCGAGAGGTAGAGCAGAACACAACTACGTAGATTAGAGATAAGCCGGTGCACGCACACCGCGCGCCCGAGGCGACGGCGGCGCGACGGCGCGTACCTGCGAGCCTGAGCGCCGACATCCGCTGGAACTCGGGCTCCTGCAGCCACTTCCACATCCGCCTGAAAGTTTCTCGGCCGGATTTCAACTTGGACCAGGGCTTAGGGTTGCGCAGCAGGTCGCTGAGCGTGCCCTGCGACCGGCACAGCACGCGCTGGGCGAAGATCGCTTGCGGGATGCTGTACCGCTTCAGTTCACCGCTGATCCGCTGCGCGAGTTCTTTGGTGTTGATTTCTTCGGTATCATTTTGAGTTTGCTGCGGCGGCGGGTCGTCGCGCGCCAGCAGCCCCCCTCCCAAGTCGAGACCCGGACTGGGTAAGGGAGGTGTAGGTGAACGCCGCTCGAACGACCCCGGTGAAGCGCTGCGCCGGCTGTAAGCCGACTGTGGCGACAGCGGCTCGGCGTACGGCGCCGGCGACAGTGACGCGTACGATTGTTGCTGCTGGATCACGGTAAAAGTGCCTCCCGCATGATATGCGAACTTGTCCGACACGGTGCTGATGGGCGGCAGCGGCAGAAGCGGCGTCAGTGTCGCATACGACGCTGGTTCGAGCCCCGGCGGCGTCAGCCGGCCGTTCACGGCAGCCAGCGGATGGAAGGCCGCCTCCCCTTCGGGCAGAAGGTCACCGGGCGACAGCCGGGGTGGTGACGCGTTACCGGGCGCCACGATCACGGTGAGCGGCGCGCGGTCCCGCGCACGGGTCTCATCCATCATGGAAACGCGCAGCCGACGGCGGCGGGGTCGCGCGAGCGACTGCCGCACGCCTGCGCATTGCCAGACTGTCGCCCTCCGCCTGCCGTCGCACACCCCGCTGCCTGGCGTCAACCCCTCAAAACCCTGCGTAGTACTACTATTCCGAATTTGATTTAAAAATAGTAATCTGATTCTAAAATGTTATAAACATCATCGCTTAATTTTTAATAGGAAATTATGAAACCTAGGTATACGATCTCTCGCCTTTGCTAACACTGCACATTACACTTTTATTATTGCACTGACTTACGTCTACGCTGGAATCAAGCAATTATTTAATCACTACTTCATATACAAGACAATTATATTTCATTACATATATATATATATATATATATACATATATGTAATGAAATAAAATTGTCCTATATATGAAGTGGTGATTAAATAATTGCTAATACATATATAACCAGGAACTAATTATAAACTTTAAACCTTCATTTTTACAAAAGCTAACACTTGCTGGCATCGCCGCCCGCTTGGATACAAAATAAATTCCTTCATTTTTCATATCGGCCGTTCGCGCTGTGGACTCGACACCGACCGCGCTGCCGGTCTAGCTCCAGATTGCGGTCGGTTCCGCTCCGACCCCGATCCTAGTCCTGCTCGCTCTTGTAGTTACGAACCGGAGTTAATCTTGGTCCACCCTTCGACATACTTGTTACCACTATCAAATCGGTATTGTAAGGGATTCGTCTCATGCTCACGGAAATCAAGCGCAGCCAAAAACTCATGCATGTTAAAACCTAACCAGGTAACTCCTTTTCGTAGTATTATTATTACGATTTATGATTTACATGATTCGATTTATATGAGTCTTTTGTAAGACTCGTGTAAATCCAAGCAATGTTTCTGGAATTATAAGCGTGCAAACGGATAGACAAACCATTTTATAGTATATGAGGATTGTATAGGGGGGCTCCGCACTCCTTCAGGCAGACGTTGTTATTAATTGTGAAAAGAATGAAATCGGTGGATGAATGACTTCAGGTGATAACATTATTTCTAATTACTAGATTCTCTTCAGCTTTGCATTCCTATCAATATGTACAACAGACGACAAGGAAGGAAATAAGCTTAAAGTTAAGAAGTGACTCTCTTGCATATTCCTTATTATAGCTGGACTTAGAATTTTCTGGTATTTAACAGTTTCTCCTCAAAATACCATCTGCCGTAGCTCACCCCTATATTCATTAGCTTAGGATTCTTCCTTAGGTAATTAAAGCTTTCTACTTACAATGTTTCAAAGTTAAGAAACTATGTGTCTAGTCTGTACGGGTTCTTATTTTGATGCCTAAAATCTTGAAAATACACGAATTATATATTTTTTTGTATCGTAGAATTTTCTGTACACAAAAATCATCGCTTGTAGATTAACAAAGCGTGGTGTACTCTTTTATTACGTTTTTTTTTCACAGAGCCATACGTGTTAGGACAGACATAACCCTGCGGTGCGGTAGCGCTCGAATGACCCCTCGCGACACCTGGCTCCGCCGCGCGCGCCGAAGAGAGAGCGGTGCGTACCCCATGGTTTTAATTTGTCGATATCGACAAAACGTTTGCGAATAAAATATATTTTTATTCAACTTTCTATGAATTGAAATAAACATTTAAAATGAACGTGGGCGAATACGTAAGGGAAAAATAAGAAACATAAAAATTTTTAAAGTGAAAAATAAATGATATTAGGCTTAGAATAACAAAATGTCGTACAGCTTTGCAATTCCTTATCCCTTCAATTGATAATAACAACTTTTAAATATGATAAAAATTGTATAATGAATCAAATTGAACATTAAAACAACTGTTATTATGTTAATTATTTGATTTTATAAAAAGCTACACATTGCATACAGAAAAAAAAATTCTGAGAAATAATATTTAAACACACATTTGGCTACAAATTAAATTACTTGACTAAAAATACAAGTAAATGAATGAAATAATAAAATAAAAATTATTAAACTTATATTAAAAGTATGCCGCCGCAGGTCTGGATAGATTCAAAAGATACCATTATACTAACAGCATTAAGGCTCGGATCAAAGAGCGCTCCCTTTTTGTTTAATTCTCTGGCCCAAAGCCCATATAAAAGATGTCCGTATTTGAGTTGTATTAATAGCAGATTCGGTTCCGGAAGCTGATACTCTACTAATATCATTATCATAAATTCACACCTACTTCTAGTGAATAAAGACCACAGATTTTCACACATTTCACAGATTTCGCATATTTCTCTTATTCCAGCGACATTAACAATCATTACTGATTTTAATCTAGCTTTCGAAGATACTACATACCACTCCACATAAACGTCACACAGGATCGCATGTCCACTGCATTGCAATCCATTGATTTTGGGTTTATTTTTCTTAAGCTATACCTAATTAAAATGTTTCTCCAGTACACAAGCTATGGGATGGGATCCTGGTGACCTATAATACTACCTGTATTATAGCTCTGTACCCAACTTAGGCACCAGTTTCTCACAAACCTAGGATAACCATTTAATTGTCGAAATGTAATCTTAGAAACATGCTGCTCAATGTGGTGTGAGAAATAAATTATTATTGTTATTGTTATTATTTCTCTATTTGTTCCTATACTCGATTAAGTCGGTTTACAGAGTAGGAAGTAGGCTTGTGCCAAGCATTCTACTTCCAATGTGTTTAGAATTGTTTGTGTGGTGTGTTGTAATTGTGTGACTAATATGTATGTATTATTTTGGTGTATATTTTTGGATCAATTGGTTTCTTTTTGTCATTAATCAGAGGTAATGATGTTTAATTTAGAAGACGGCGTACTATGCAACGGGTGTCGAGAACTAGTGACTTTTGCATGGTTATGTAGGTGTGTTCGGGAAGCTGTAAAATTTGGAGGACTGTTTTCAGGGTCTTGTGTATAACACCAGATGATGAGATGACGATTAGAATTATTCTAACGTATTCTTGGTGGCACATTTGTTTGATTTCATGTGCCAAGGGGATACATTTTTGTATTTTTTCGGTTTGTTTTTGTTTCAGGTTACTAGTGTTGGGCACTATGATATCTATGAGGTACGGGGTGTTTTCGTGTGCTTCATGGTGAGTGTGATGTCTGGTCCATTACTTAGGATGGTGCGATCAGTCATTACGTCCTGGTTCCAGTATAATTTTACAGAGTTATTTTCCAAAACACTGATGGGTTTGTATTTGTAGTAGGGGGTGTAAGTGTTTAGGAGGTTATGTGTCAGAGCGAGTTGTTGATGGATATGTTTTGCAGCGTTATCGTGTCTGTGAATGTAATCTTTGCGTGCAATGGAAGTACAGCCTCCTGTGATAAGTTCTATTTATTCGGTGGTATTATGATATAATGTACACTTACCTGACTCTATAGTTTCTTTCAACACGTATTTTGCATAATTTCTTGTTTAAATAATTTGATATTGTATAGCTAACATGAGACCTTCTCATGGTAACATTTTAACCATATACGCTAATTTTCGAGTACGAAGCGAAACAGATTTGCTTCTTTTGTCAAATACTCTTGGGCGGTTGCTAAAAAGATATATATGATAATTATGAAAACCTTCAGCGGTTTTTATTGTATCTTTACTCTGAGGTGTACACTCATACTGTTGTACTCAAGCACCTATCTACGCATTAGTTCAATAACCATAGTAAAACTACATATTCCTGTACGTCACCTCTACGGATGTCAAACTAGTCAGTGTATGAACCGTTTGTTTTGACGCAAGTACTGCAGCTTCTGTATAAAGATTGTAATTCTCTTATAACAATCCGCTCATAAGCTTTTTCCAGATCTACGAAAGTAAATGTGTACCTATTAGCTCTTAATCAAAAAAATTTCCATAATGTTTCGAGGGTATAAAAATTTTCGCAAAGAAAAGAGGCATGGAATGAACGGCTACTCGATCATACAATTCCGTTTCTTTTTAGTTTTTACTTTGCAAGGTTTTAATTCATTAGGAAATGAAATTTGGGAAGTAAATAATTTTTATGTGGAAAATATTGTAATACTGCAAATTGTAATGTTTATGGAATTATTAAGAACTGAAAAGTATTTTTAAACATCTCGAGCTCAAAATTGTCAACGTTCTCTTCTAAAATTATTATAGATTTCTGACGTAGTTTCTTTAGTTTCTGAATTTGTTAACTAATTAGTTAAAAAATCTATTATTTATACATATATATATATGTATTAAAAAAAAATTTTTTAAAATTCTTAGTTCACGTTACCTTTCAAAGAAATAAACCGATTCCAACACGAATTACAGCATTCGATACATTTTATTAATAATACATCAGATTGGATTTTGAATCAAACACTTCAATAATTTTGCAAATATTTCATGAATAATCTCTTTAAAAAATAATTATTAATGTGATACTTCAAAGTGCAAGTAGCCTATTCACATGAACTGTACAGGACACCCACATAAATGCCATAAACTCAATACAAAAATGGTCAATTCATTAATCATTCCAGACCATGACCAGACTTCGCATGATACGATTTTTTTATTTTTCCAAAAATATATTTTTCCTTTAAAACTTTTTATTTATAACGTTAGTGAAATATTCAATGTACTATACGTAGGACGACAACCTTAAAATGTAATAATATAACTCAAATAAAATAACAATAATGGCCAACGTACGACTTGGAAAGAAAAAAAAATGCAAGAATCATTTTTTGGTACTTTAATTTTTTATTAATTTCTCTTATTTTCTATTTCTTATGTTACGTTTGTATTGTTCTAACATCTGTATGTTATGTATACGTAAAAAACGGGATTTAATGTAACACGTAAAAAACCTAAGTTGTCAAATATGATTTGATGTCAAACAGACAACGTAGAAACATAAAAACATGATTTATCGTCGAGAACGTGAAGTTTGTCGATAGAAAAAAGTAACATCCCTAGCCAGCTCGCCGGGTGTGCCACCCTCGCGGCGGCCCGTCCGAGGTTGCGGCGGCGCTGACCCGAAACCCGTGGTTCCGTCTTTTTCCCTTTTTCGTAGGCCACATCAAAATTAAGAATAATGAGGTCATTAGTCTATTAGTCAGTCACAGCTCTCTCAGCAGTAATAGCACATGGAAGAGACATCCATCCGCTCTTGCTATTGTAAGGATTATAATACACGAATTATAATTTGCTTCACAAGTTCAAAACCGTGAAAAATAGAGAAAGCTCTTAAAAATATGTGCGATAGCTCATTAGATTCTAAAAGACGCCTAGAAGAATTTATTTTAAGGACTTTACATTAAAAATTGCAACAGTTATTAACAAATTAAGATAAAAAAAGGTTTTTAGTTTTTCGATTATAACTCAAAAACTATATTAATATTTCAGACATTACAAAAAAATATTCCTAAAGAGGAGCGGATTTCCTTAAAAAATTACCCACTCCTGAAACTCCACCTCCATTATTTATAATTTTAATTTAGTACTGAAAATAGGGACCCACGCGGCCAGTTCAGCATGGGCGCACTGTCGCTTAAGAGAGTATACCACATAAAAACATTTTCTTTTTGTATTAAATATCAATATTAAAATACGGAAAAATTATCGTGGCATCAGAAAACTCCAAAGAATACAGCTAAGTTGAAAAAAAAATATGATTATTTTTCAAAAACTGTTAACTGTAAAGTTTTTCACGTGCTTCCGTTTTCGTAAAAAGCGACATGAAAGTTTAAATAATTGACCTATAATTTTTTTTCTTTCTTGGAGTAACTGGGAAAATATTTTTACGTCATTTGTTGATTAATTGTTTATAAACAAATGGTCTATTTTTATATTTTTGAAAAAAAATCTATTTTATTGTCATTGTAAAACAGTGATATATGTAAAAATTAAAGTCTTAAAAAAAAGTTTAATGGTTTAAAATAGTTTTTTTTTATATATTTCTAATGTTTAAATAATTAGGTAAGATATTTTTTTAAAAAACCATATTGGAATTTCTCAATAGAATAAAAAGATGTTTTTTATCTATAATTTGTTTGTTTATTAAGTTAACAATTCTGAGGAAAATGTTCCTCCGAAAATGTTCCGAAAAAAACATAATGATGTTTTTTTCTGAAAGTAAAAAAAAATTCAAAAATAACCATGTGTAAAAAGTAAAAAGTAAAAAAGTAAAAAAAAAATTTTACTGTGAAAGCGCTATAAAGAATAGAATTATCGTCCAGTAGTTCATTTATTAATTTGCTGAAAATAATTCACTATAATCTCAAGCAGATAATGATTTTAACCAAGCTTACAGATTTTAACGTAGTTTTATTAGGAATAAGGCTGACTAGATTTTGGGATAAAAAAATTGGTTGCCTGTAAAGTCGGTATACGGGCGAAAGTTTTACGTGACAACGACTTTGAATGGTAAAATCATTTTAATGAATATTCATTCGTATAGTAGGATGAAATAATAGTAACAATTTAAAACATTTATTTATAAAAGAATTATATTTAAAACATTAATTTATACAAAGAATCTCGCACTGAATTTCATATTAACAAAATTTTATTTTACCTTTACACATACATACGTATTTATATACAAATATACATACAATAACTTGCAATACATTTGCAAGCTATGCACTAATTCTATGCGCGCGCAGACCGATCATAGTTGAGTGGAGAGAGACGCAAGGCATTCGGCGGGCCTCTCTCGTTCGGTGACTCATCAACGTTACCGAGCGTTACACTTTTCATAAGTGACTCCCAGCCGCAACCTAATTTAAGACGTTGTCACGTCAAAAACTGTTTAACAGCGATTTGAAAATAACTAGTTTGCAAACGTTTAAATTTGTATTTTTTTCAAAATCTGTTTAGCTGATTCAAGTCAAATTTTCAGGGAAACGTGACGTGTTTTCTAATAAAAATCACAAGCGACCGTTTGATGTGCGAAAATGGCAACCCACTCGTGATATGGCATGAGGTTGAGCTCACTGAGAGACAATTCATTAAAATTGCCTCTCTCATTTCGAGGTTACCGTACATATACCAAAAGCATCACAGTATATATACGAAAACCTGGTACATGTCAAAAGAAATATAGAGTCGTTCCAAAAACAGAGCGACATCCCTAACATAAACACTAAACGTAGAACAATCTTACTACTAATAAAACGCATCTAAACAAAGTTAGTAAATCATTTAAGGGGCAATGTGTGCCCTTTTATAATAAGACCCCGGCTAAAATTCAAAACTTGCCATTTTACGAATTTAAACGTTTCGTTGAAAGAAAGTTAGGTGGCAAGGATATTACAATTATACCGTGTCTGAATATCTTCATGAAAAAAGCCCATGGGATTGAACCGCTCGGCTATCAGGTTGCTTCATGTTATTTCTAAATGTCGACTAAATATTATTAATCACTCAATGCTTTGTATGGATGAGTATAAAAAGAGCAACCCTTAAGTTCCTTGTCCATTTCTCTCGAAGTGAATCACCATTTAGAATGGGTGATAATGTCAAAAATAATTTATTGACGTATTTCACGTGTCATTTCATTACCTACAAAATAAAGATATTTTTTGATTTGATTTGGTTTGATATGAAGTCGACGTGAGAGATCATGCAGTTGTCGTGCGCATTCGATGCACATTGAAAATGTCGCATATACCTGAAACTGGAGAACCGTCTCCATAATGGAAATTTCAATGTGATGTATTTCTTCGTATTCCAAGCGCAATGGAGTTAGTGGTGCAAGCCTTCGAGACTCAAACACTTAATTTCTGTGTCGTTGGTGGGCGTTTCACCACTGCGCAACGGTGTTACAATTATTTCGACAATTGGAAACAAAATATTTTTTTTAGTTAATAAACAACAAAATGTGTTCATTTATTAGACTCAATGCAACAATCCTACGAAATAATAAGAGACACTGAATATCATTAAAATAAAAAAGTCGTTCGCGTGCTAAAACACGGGCCCCTCGTCATGTCACCCCATTCATTAGCATACCCGATCCTATCGCCGACAGCTGCGCGCGCGCCGACCGCCATGTTGGCGCGTGACGTAATAAGATCGATGTGTAAAAAATCGATATATCGAACGCACACCTGCCAAGAGCTCAGGGTGCGATGAACTTTGCGATAGGGTGGGTGATCGAGTATGGTTTCTTTTGACCTCTTAAGAGGGTTGAAGAGATTAAATAATGAATATGATTTACTTGCACAGGAAACAAAATGTATAAATTATAGACAAATACGTCTTGTGCGACATCACAGAATTGTATAAGTGTTATACAAAACAATGAAATTTAGACAAAATTAATTATTATTATTAGCCAGTAAAAATCTCTACATTAAAAGTATTGCAATTGAATTCTTTCAGTTTTCAAAATTACAAGATTTACAGCAAATTGGGGAGACTTTATGAATTATTTCTGAAAAAGCTTGCTCAATTTGTACCTTAAATTTTAGGAGATTAATTAAGTGCGTACATCCAACTAGTATAACAGAATTTTTCATTAAGTTAGTACTGTGTATAAAACATTGTATACTTTCCACTTAATTTTTTGTGTTAAATACGGTTAATTAATCAAATAAAAAACCTAATAGTTAAGTAACTATGTTTAATGTTCCGTACCAAATTGAATAACCTATAGAATATTTTGGTTGTTTTTGAAAGATAAACCAATTGGAAGATGAACCATAACTTCCAAAAGATGTGGTTCAACTTTGGAAAATGAACCACATTTTTTGGAAGATAAAGATGAACTATAGTTTTAATAAGCGAGCATTACGTACACGCCCAAATTTAACAACACTAATCACAAGTGCGATGTTAGACGTGATGAGATAAAAATATAATAAATTCGCCTAATTTCCAGAAGGGTAGACAGAGACCATACATGTCCACATTATACGATCTTCATACAATCTACATCCATCAATCGTTTCATACAAGCGTGTCAGTTTTGAGTGCTTAAAATTCCGCCCTTTTGTAATATGCAACTAATTTGTTCGGCATAGGACTTTCTAGGGCGACCCTTGCCGACCTTTCCATTACCGAAATTCGCTCTATAGATTTGTTTTGTCCGTCTACTTTCATTCATCCCTTCCAGATGGCTAAAACACCGCAATATACCTTTTACTACGCTATCACTACACCTTGTTTCAAACCGCACCGCTCTCTGGCATCACTGTTCCTGCATCTATCTTTTGAAGATACCCCACACACACCGCTCCGAAATCGCCTCCACCGCATCGATCCTACTTTCATTCGTCTTCTGCCATAGCCAGCTTTCACGACCGTAAATAAGCGTAGGGTTAAGTACCCCATCATGATTAGCCAAGCGCGTTTGTCGCGACGCTTTTACTATACATAATGCTTGAGAAGGCCCCATTCAATTTTTTTCCCGTGTTCATTCTCCTATCAATATCTCTGTCAATGTTTACTGCTATTTGAAAAAAGACTATCCAAGTTTACAAACTCTAATTTATTCGACATTCACCTTCTCTATATATACATATATAGCACTAAGTCGTGCTTTCGCCTCTTTCAATATATATGTGTATGTGAAAAATTTTATAGAAAAAAAGAATTGAAAAAAATCAATATAAAAACAAAAAACCCGGATTGGGTAAAAGTGAACTAAAATAGTAATATATAAAATGAATAATAATATATAAAATGATCGAATTAAATATGATAATTATTTGCAGTTGGAGACAACATATCCATTATCCATGTATCCTTGCTCACTGCGACTCTTGCTGCTCGTACGCCGCAATGACTGCTGCCGCAAGGCGTTGCTGTAGCAACACGAGCCTGAAAGTACCTCGGACATCATCTCAAGCTATTAACACAGCAACATGCGCTTAACTTCAAATCTCGTCCTCAGTCCTAATTGCTCTCGGGGACGACAATGTACAATACAGGCAATACAGCCTTTTTGTGTGTAAAATTCGACGTTCACTCATTGATAAATTTCACGTGATAGAAGAAATAAATAGATAATAGATAAGTTTTTGCTTCTATTGCACTGTAGTAGGTACAAACGATTATTTAGTGCAGTAGCTTTTTGTATGGAGAAATAATCTAAACTAAACTAGAGGTAAAGACAGTTTTATACGACTAATGTTTTAAATAGGAATATTTGGATGTTTCTTGCTCAATCGCGCTTTAAAGACTGAATGGAGTCGACTGAACCTTTGTAGTAATATACTTTATACATCAGAATAACATAGATATAGTAAATTATGAAGATAATAATAACTCGCGGCTTTGCTTGTGCGACCATAAAATTAATTCTTTAACTGTGCCGATGGGTACAAACAGTGTTGAATAGAGATTCGAGTTCAACATCGGTTCGGCATCGGAATCGCGAGTGAGATCGGGATTAGGATGACGAACGTCAGTGAGATCGTTTCGTATTAAAAAAAAATAAAGGCATTACACGTATTTTCAATTAATAAGTATGGGGTTCTTCCGGTATGGAATCGAGAACGAACCTTCCAAATTCGCTTATAGTGTGTTTGTATTTAAAATTCATTCACATAAATTCAACAATGAATGAAACGTCTTAGAAAGCAAACCGCGACACCGTACGTACAGAGTTAGCTTTCGTCACAGTCGACATTTAAAGTTTTAATGTTTTAAATCCATTCGTGTGACGCCTTATGGCTTAGGGCTCGCCCCCCGCCCCCCTCCCACGTGTAGTATAATTTGTGGATATAGAAATGTTTTAATTATCCACAAGTTGAGTAAGGTTAGTCGAAAATAAATATATAGCTCAGTACACGATTTGTCAAATTATCACAAATTTATTGTGGTGTATGATATTATGGGATTACGGCACCTGCCCACCCCTCTGGATAAGAAACGTGAGCTTACGTATGTCCGTAATCTCAATTTCGTCGCTTAAATTACTTATATAATGTCTTCATAAAATCAATACGAACTCAATAATTTGACCAAAAAAAAAGCGAATGTATGAATAAGGACGTTCCGAATATAATTAATTTTTATAATTTTCTGACCATCAATATAATTCAATACGTCTGCCTGCTTTTGCAGGCAGACGTATTGAATTATAATGAATACAAAATGTATACGTTAATAAAACCATAAAACTGATTCGAACCAGATTTTCTAAAAATAAAACCAAAAATGTAACAATGTGAAATAAGAAATGGTTCACTGTTGAATTTCCCCGAGTCGAGAGCAGTCGTAGACTACATGCACGCTTCCCCGTGGCTTCAAGCACGTATTTTCTAAATAAATGTATATTTAAACTTTCCTTTCATTTTTAGCTTCTTTTTATTATTCTCGTGCTGATAATACGATCGCTTTTCTATATCTAAAATTATACCCGCCCCGTTTCACTGATTTTTTAAAAAATTTTACTTTATTTCTAGATTATCTTTGCTTACTAAATCCAAGAATGTTAATTTTCAAATCATGTAATGTAAGATAAACAATTCTCAGTACACATTAATAATTAGTAAGGAAACAATAAAGTCGAAAATGTAATAAAGGACCGTGTGACACACGGACAGGCTTTCACGGTGTTTTGTACAAAATAGCTATTTGTTTATCACTAAAAATTAAAATAAATTCAATTATTTTTTTTTAAATAGTAATGAGTGCTGCCATGTTCCCATAAACAAAACAAATTTGAGTAAAAGATTTTGCCACGTTGATTATCCTACTTGGAAATCGTCCAATGTATGTCCTTATGTCCTAATCCCAACCTGTTTTAAGATTTCATATTCATTACATATGAAGATCTGAAGATATTACATGGAACATAGCTGGAAGGATGGTTTTACGTTTTTACCAATAGACAATGTATTCAGTATTGTAAGCTCGTAATAAAATAATTATAAAGAATAACATTCATAACTATTAATCTAACATCGTGAATGGATGCCACAAATACTTAATAATTATTTTAAGAAAATACCTAAACTTTCAATATTACTGTTCGTTTCCTCATTACCTTTCTTTCGTACTTTGCATTGTACGACGTGAAATAGGTTTTTTTTTTCCCACAATATCGCTCATGACCTAAAAATATCGAAAATTGATACTCGGATCCGTCTATCGGAAATCTTCACCCTCCGTAATATAGCCCGTCGCCATGGCGACGCCGCACGGCCAACCCCGCTCGCGGGGCGACGGAAATGTACAGCGCGCTCTTTCCTACACACGAGTGTGAGCGGTCAGTGCGAGAGGGACGGACGCGGTCTTCCGGATTCGACCTGAATAAAGCCTCCCCTGCTAAAATCGATATCGCACAAGGCTAGGCGTCGATTATCCGTTCTTTGGAAGAGTTACTGCAACAGAGTTCTGCGCTGCGCATACGGGAGAGACATTCTAAGCCCTATCTGTACAGCCTTAAAGCTCAATTCATTCTGTAGAAAAATAAAAGGAAGCTTTTTCCAAGGAAACGCCGCGGCGAGCCCCCGCACGGCGCGGCGCTTCGAGAGCAGCCGCGCTATCGAACTCGGTATTGATTTTCCGATCCGCCGCTCGCGAGGGCGCCGGCCTCGCCGCGCGTCGATTTTGAATCATAATCGATGGCCCAGTTCCGCGGTCACGATCTACGGCGACGATACCTGCCGTTCGTCGTACCGAAGTGACGCACGGCGCGTTCGATATCAGAGGGAACGCCGCCACGGGGAACGATACTGCGATGGGTATCAGGAACAAACGAATGTATTAACATTCTGATACATTACGAAATAAATGTTACAGAAAGAGATCGAAGACGTCAGTGCTGTAACAGCAAAAATCAGATGAGATGATCTGAGTTAAACGGCGAAAAGTGGACTGTAAAAATGTATAGGCGGCACTTCAACAGTACCGGAGGTGCGGCGCGGCGCCGGAGTGGCCGGCACCGCGTCGCCCTGAGCACTTACGTCGACGAAGTCTGTATATTAAAAAGATATCGTCAGTAGTGTGCTGACAAGTTGCTCACGAAACGGTTGCGAATCAGTTTTCGACTTTTATGTGACTTTGATGCGTTGTTGTTTGACAGGTCCTGTCTCCATCGTTCATACAAATAATGCACTTTTTCGCTGACAGCGCTATAACTTCGTTGCCTGCAGCTGGTGATGCAGCCGAGGTTATCCCCCGAATAAAAACTTTTTTATAGTTAATAATAATAGCAAGGGCTTGGTGTGTTGTACGTGAGTTCATTTTGATGACGGGACATGATTTTAATCATGATGTGATGCTGGATCCAGATCTCTAGAATAGTCGATAACGTCGACTTGAAATGGTGTAACGACGAGTAGTTTTGAAACAAAAATGTAATTTGAACCGCTATCTGATTATGTTAGTGTAGTTAACTCCTTACAAAATTTCTCATCACCACTTAGTAGTTTCGAATTGAAAGACTTTTAGTGAAAAGTAGGTATTAGTAACCCGATAAATTTTTTCACCCATAAAAATTTACAACGCAGTCATGTCGACCATATTGACAAAATTGTTGTGTTGCAGGAGTGGCTATTGTTACCGTTTCTAATTTGAGACCAATAACAACTCATCCAAAAATTAAAGAAAATTATTGTTTTAACAGTAAAATCGCAAAATTTGCTTTGTGTAAAAAACGGTTCCAAGGAATGAGCGACATCCATGATATTTAAACTAGATACGGGAATGACCCTGCCGCTCAGAACGCCCGACTCGGTAAAATTAGCACACCATTCGAGGGGTAATGTGTGCTCTTTTATAAGTAGGTCCCGGTTCAAATTCAAAATTTGCCCTTATTTGAATTTAAATCTTTAAAAAACTATTATATGGCGGTGGTTATTATACTATATATAAATATAACCGAGAGTTTGTACTGCTCGGCTATCAGCTTGCTTCATATCATTTCTAAGTATTTTACCATTCATTAACTGATCAATATTTACTGTCCTTTTGAGCAAAACAACTACCTTCGAGTTCCTCTCCCATTCTTTCCAGGGTGAGGCAGCAACGGAGTGAGTACAAATGTTAATATTGAAACAATTCGATAATGACTTATCTAAAATGGACTCCTGTTGCTTACGAAATTGAGATATTTTATTTAATTTGATTTAAACTATAATAAAAAACAGTAGATTGGCAGTTTTTTTTCCAAAATGGACTTTTACTAGAAATTGTTGAATTTTGCTATAAACGATAAAACTACTGATGCTTTATTCTCTTCAGTACAAATTTAATTGATTATTTTGAAGGGCCTTTAATAAAAAGCTTTTTGGAAAAATTTCAAAAACGCAATCTTCTACTCCATCTACTCGGAGCCCGTTTCAAATCAAGTATGTAACTCGATTGTTGTGGCTCAGTACGTGTTCGTGTCCTTTTGGACGACCCTTTGTTTAGGATCTGCTCGTGCCCTCTCGTGATGCGTCATCGGGCACCAAGACGACACTAGCTATCGTAATATATTCCAGGTAGGTATGTAAGATATTTCATCTATGACAGTAATGGAATCATTACACAGAATAATTAACAAATGACAAAAATTGAATTAAATATAATTATACATACCGATTTCCTTTCCCTACGTAGATAATATCTTCTTTCAAATTTGCACCTCCAATTTGGTTTTGGAGATTCTTCCATTTTTTATTATTTTAAAGGAAAACAATTTTCTCTTTATAAGAACTCGGTATTATTGCCTTTCCAGATTCCGTAAAAGCAATACGTAATTAAACCTTGTTGATCTAATGATTATTGATGCAACTGCAAACCAAAGCCTAGGTAAGCCTAGGTTCTCCTATTTCCGCAAAACACAAACTTCTCAAAATAATAGACGAATTGTAAAATAAAAAAGGCGTTCGTTTATTTTAAAAATTCGTACAGGAAATCGAAGCCAAAACCTCTGTCACTCAAAACAAGTGCTGCATGCGCCCCGACCACGGAGCGCGTCATGCCATAAACGTTTTTACGAAAGTACGGACATATTTTAAAACATGAGAAACGTGATGTCTCCCCGAGGCATTGTAATATAGAGCAATTAGTGAAATGCCTTATGTGTAGTCTGTTGAATTTAAGAGAAACCGGCCAAGTGCGAATCAAACTCGTGTACTGAACGTACCGCAACTAGAATTCCTTTGTATTAATTTAACCTCCGATGGATTGTGAATTATTCTTGTAATCAATATGCAAAGTCAAGATGTGGATATTGCTCTAAACAGATATTATGAAGCATATCACAATATTTATTCTATAATTTTATGTATTCACGGGAGAATTACTTGTTTTGATGAATATTACGTATTCTATAAATTTCAAAATATATAATACATGAACAACAAAAAATAAGGATATTAATAAAAGAAATATTTCCAACTTTTTTCGAGATCTATTCAAATAGGTTTGATCATTACAGGTCTTCCTGGATATAAAATATAAATAAAACTGTACTCTTCTAAATAATTTATAAACTTCGGAGATATATAAGGGAGTGTAGGAAAATTTAAAACGTTTAGTATTACTCCAAAATAAAGCAACTTATATTTGAAAATAAAAAGTGTTTGAGCATGCACTCATTTAACTTTTTGCCCGACAAGATATTTATGTAAAACAAAACTGTAAAACGATTGACCTTACAGGGCGTCCCTGAAACTTTCCGCTATGATATATATCGATATGTTTTTGAGCTCCTTGAGTTTTTATTTGTGAGTTTTTGAGCTCAAAATTTTGAGACAAGTTAACTCTTCAGACTATCCCTGAAACTTTTTACTACTTTCGAGGTCAAAGTCTTAAAAATGAAGGTGAAGTAAATTATTAAGCTAATCATGCTCAAAATCAATTCGATCGAATATTGCTTTTTCAAGCTATGTAAGCCCAAAAACATTATCTATACGTATTTTATATGTATTATAAAACCGCACTTTTTTATTTTTCGACTACAATATCTTTGGAACGCGTCGTTTGATTTCGGTCTGCTTTATGGGACCCGACGCAGTTTTTCAAACAGAAAAAGATGACCATGTAGCATCATCTTTGAAAACCAAACATCGTTTAAAAATCCGTTTTCTTTTTCAAATATTTAATTAACCATATCTTCCGAACAAATCAACCGTTTTTGATGCAGTTTCCGATGAGCGACGCTGTTTTTAAAGAAAACAACGGGTTATATCTTCGAATCTATCGACAGAGTAACTTACAATATTTTGTATAAAAAACGCTTTTTAATAAAATTTCTCCAACGATATCTCTTGAACAAATAAATCGATTGTTGTGTAGTTTCCGGTAGTCGAGGCAACTGTTTGGAGAAAAGTGTTGATTTTTGTATCGATCGGTAAGTAGTCTAAAAGTTATTAAAAAAAAAATCTGAAAACTCTCTTTTTAAGATTATTCGAAATCTGCTGAAAGAAACTAGTTCGAAATTCCAGGAAGTCTAAGTTGATTGGATTCTTTTCGAATGTCGAAAACTGCGTTTCGATTGGTCAATCCGCTGACAAGTTACGAGACGTTTTCATTCACCCACATAGAAACATCACTCTAAAATTAGTCGAAATAGATTCCTAGGACCCTATTTTATGAAAATTAAAGATTTTAACAGCTGAAAGTTAAATAGAAAAGAATATCACACTAAAACCAATTTTTGGTTTTCGCAGTTGGCCGTCAGTCATGCGCTGAAGGTACCTAATTCACAGAGTATGATTTATGACAAAAGGCCGTTCTAGTCACAAAGATCATTTTATAGTATGTATACAGACCGCTGCCGTCGACTGCATGCGCCCACGCAGAGGACGGCCGCGTGCCGTCCTACATTTACTCGCAGTCGGCGCCCCTCTGCGTCTGGTTAGCCAAATGTCTCACACGAGTTTCCTTGCTTACCACTTCGATTTAACAGCGTCATCAATAAAGTAAGATATATTATTTTCGTGTGTAGACGGTTTATGTTCCGAAACAGTTTTCAAACCATAAAAATGTAAGAAAGACCAGCAAGGCAATGTTAGCTTCGATCCAGCAGAACTATGGCATTGCAAACGCAATAATGCGAATAAGGACTTCAATTCTCATAAATAACGCATAAATAGCAGTAGCACATTAGGGCAAAAGAGCTTTATTTAAAAAGTCAATAAAACACCAATAGTAAGTTAAGAATTAAGAATTATATCTTTGTACATAATTATTTTGTGTTTTATTAACCAACTAAAACAATGATTTTGGGGATTCTCAAAGTTGGTAATTCAAAGACAATATATTTACTACAATAACATTCTAATTTTCAGTCATAATTTTTATTGTCATAATAAGAAAAATAAGTTTTATGAGCGTACGAAAATTTTTTGTTTACATTTTTTATATTTAATAACCTACAAATTTAATAAACTATTAGAGTGACTTATAATATGTTTTACTCAAACGTTGCCAGAAACGATTGTTTTATTTCCCATTCTTTACAGTTTTAATATTCCAATATACGAAACTTTTCAACACTTTGAAATCATCATTGGGTCATTCAGTTTCTAGAATTAAACATATTTCGAGAATAAAAAAAATGTATTTCTTCCATATATTTTCGTAATTTGTAAACGACATTCACTAAAAAGTGTAAGATAAGACTTCATTTACGAGTTCACTATTCGTTTTGACACGCTCTTGTTTCGTATTCCAATCCTGGTCCTTTTCTCGATACCGATACGAGTCCCCTGTAGATAGGTATGCACTAAATAAATAAACAAATCGCGTGTTCATCCCGAAGACATTCTATCCGTTTGTTAAATTTCATCCAGATGCATTCAGCGGTTTATTCACGTAACTGAGTAATAAACGTCCATATATCATCAAAAACGATAACGTAAACAATATTATATGAATAGATACAGCACTTACAGAACAATTTGTGTTACAATTTTACAATTGGATTTAATGTACTTTGACTTTGTATTGTAAAACAATTACTATAATTACGTTGCCACAGGGTTATCGAGACTCGGTCTCACTCCCGCTCCCCCCCCCACTCCAGCCCCCCCACTCCGCACCCACATCTCTCCTCGCCCCTAGGCCAATCTCCTCTCAATTTTTATCTCTCTCTCATAACCTCTCTCTTTTAAATAGTGCCAAAAAGGATTTCACATAGCAAAATAATTACTGCAATTGTAACGAGTTTTGCGGACCATAATTTTTGATTCGTAGAAAATGGATTGACCCAAAGTCCTAGAACTGACCGAGAACTGAAAGATTCACCTGTCCAGTAGTCCCGAAACTTTACACCTGCGCATTGCATCATCCGTAGACGATTCCCAGCGGCAGAGTTTCGTGCGTTGTATTGCACTCGTTGCATCGTTTTCGTCCAATAGGTATCGGCGCCCGGTGTCGCGAGGGCCGTCAGCGGTAAGGAGCTGCCGTAGCCCTACAGCTCGTGCGATGGGTGAGGAGGTGGCAAATAAAACTCAACTCGGTTTGTTCGTTTGTATTGCGTCAACTGTAAACGTCTTAGTATCCATTGTTATTGAGCAATGTTCACCTACTTTAAGAATAACTGCCTGGGCCCTGGCGCGCGTTCTGAGGTGCCACACGAACTGAAAGGCGGGCACTGCGATGTATTTGTTAGTCATTGCGACTGTTATCAATGGAAATTCTTTTTTTTTTCTCGTCATTACAAAAAAATTAAGACTAATGTAAAAAAAATGATGTTAATAGACAAAATATTCTACTCGATTACATGAACATTAAAATAATTACTATTTTAATTAAAATATTAAAACAATTAAATCACTTTTTTTAACTCAAAGATCAATAATGAAAACTTTTGACCGACACCAGAGTTCGATGATTGCATTGTTTAAAAAAAAATATTAAGTGTCGATAGGAGGCGACGAAATCGGTCAGTCTATTTTAGCCGACTCTGCAAAGGGAGGTTAATCGGACAGATCTACGCGAAATGTTTTACAACCAAGTCATAGGGAGCAGGCGAGGTCGGGTCCACAGCGCGCGGCGCCAGAGCCCAACATAACAACGCATGCTGTCATTTGCTCCGCCGTCCATGACAATACACACCTAACACGATTAACCGTGTATCTTCATATTTTAAGCTTTAAGCACCAATTTTTTTTATAACAAGTCGTTCGAAATAATTAAACGACTAAAATTCTATAAATATCTTACAATGTACGTACAGGTTAAAAATACACGTCATAACATTTTTACAAGTCTGTCCTTAAGCTTTTCAAGGAATCAAAGGACCTATTGTTAGTATCTAATTTTAATTTGACCTGTAGTCAGGTAGGTAAACGAACGACGAATGGGCGTAGATTTGAAGCTGTTCGATCTCATTTTGGTGTAGAACGAGAATCAATAAGAGAAAAATTAATAGGTCATCTGATTCATCTCAAGACGAAAGTGAAGGTCTATACGCGAACGAAGTTACAAATAAAAAATTACAAACAATAAAGGTTAACACGTAAAAATACAAAATAATCCCTGAATAATATTTACAGAAAATGGACGTGAACATTCTATATAACAAAAAAAGTCTAACTGTCTAACACAACTCGACGGCGAGTCAACTCAACTAACATTCAAAGAACACTTACAAGGGTAGTCGATTGTCTATGAGTTCGTTATCTGTTAGCATTACCTCTATTTACGTATGTATGTATTCGATGTTTAAAAATATAAATGACACATTCGTTTATCGACTATTCATCCGATGTGGTATCGTTTGAGTTTTATATAATACAACTTCCAACTAAAACGGGATTAGTTATACGTGTCGAGATAGAATAAACAAGCCACGCGAAAAGTACAAATTACACATATTTATCTACACGAAAAAGCTTGCTTTACAAACGTCATCTCGTAAATACAGAAGAGCCGGATACATGTAGGTACTAAAATTATATAATATCAGAGTAAACGTGTCGATTATTTCAGCATAACTACTCTTCGAAGCGTTTAGGTAGCGGGTAAGGTCGTACGCGTAACGCGGTTGCACTGCCGAAATTAAGTTTGACGCCGTCACGGTCCGCGTGTCCTGACTCGGCAGCGCCGGTAGTGCCGGTCGGGGCGCGGGCGTCAGCGGGAGCGGGAGCGGGAGCGGGTCGAGTGCGGGAGGCGTCTCGGCGCGGAACCGACCCGGGGCGAAGGAAGCGGGCGTTCGCTTTTTAATTCTAGATTCGCACGTCGTATAAAACGCATCGTAAATATCGTACAATATTGTTGTATCTAAGGCACATAATGTTTAGGCTTTTCCATTCGTCTTTTTCACTTAGTAACATCGAAGCTAAAAAAAAATAGAAATAAACGACACCAGCCAAAATAATGATGCGCGGTAACTCGTGCGCACGTTGCACGTATTCGATGAACCGTATTATTGCAATATAAACGATAACCATAATCATGTACTATTTTATTTGTACGTACGTGAAAGTGTATAAGGAATTTCGTGCACTCCTTCAGGGAAAAATCATCAAGGTTATCATCATCATCTCTGGTTATAAAAAATCGCAGTATAACCATCACTTAGATGTTCCCGTCCCTACGTTTTGATGATGAACCATTCTTCAGCATGATTGCGGTCATGTTGCTGGTCGATCCCAAACAAACTAAGAAGCCGATTAAATATTCTTGGATCAATGACTGCGCTAATTTAAGCATTGCAGCTTCAGTGTAGCCAGACTTACAGGTAATTGACCGGTTTCACACATTTCCGCTGCAGTCAATGATGTTTGTTGCTGGTTTACAATAATACTTCATTTGTTTATTACAAAATTATAAATTAGTCGCACAATTAAGAATAAATTAAAAAGGAGAGACAACTATACATATGGGAACACTTCCATTAACAGCCACTTTGCCACAAATGTGACCGTATTCAAAATGGTGTGTATTACGCAATCGCATAAAATAACTATTCGAATATAAGACACGTTCAGCGTGAACATTTTGATCACAGTCGAGAATGTTCGGCACCAATTAACTTTAAATTCGTCACCAATTTTAAACGTACCGTACTCCGTTACAAAGCCACGTCGACGGAATTTGTGACCCGTTTGTCGTGTGTACTAAAATCTTTGACAAGCCTTAAACGACGTTACTATTTCTCTAACTTCGTATGCTCATGTTACATAATCTACAAAAACAGTTTTCGTTTATTACTAGCAATTGACTAATTAAACATTCCTTTATTAATCCATGGAACCCGAACGGAGCTGCGCGTGCTCTCGCGTCTAAAGGACGGAGAGAAATAAGATATATTCTAGTTAAAGATAACGTTTCGTGTAAGGTTTTACGTCAAATTTGTAGGACTGATTTAGTTTATATTTAAAAGTATCTATTGTGGATCCACTGAGTATCTGAATAGAATGAACAGTTCTTCTGACAAAGAGCACGCAAAACTCTATTCTGACCTCTGTTGCTACGACCATAAGCTTGCTAATTCTTTCCCTGCGCCTTGATCACACATTTATCCTTATTTGAGTTTTAATCACATTAGACAACCTGCAGCCAAACAATTCTGCAATCATTTATCAGCTCATCGTGCCGTTAACGTGTTATGAAAAATATGACCATTATCATTTTTTTGTATAACCTCTAACTCCATTACACTAGCCTCACTAAAGCTGTATTATGTTAAATTTGTAACAATTTTATTGCTTTTTAATTTACCGCTAACCTCTCTAATATTCTAAACCTTCCTACATTAATATACTTGGTAACTGACAATATAGTAAAGCGATTGTTGAAAGTGGAAAATTACTTGAGTGATAGTCGAAACATCGATATATCAATTATTTAAATTGCGGTCGTGACAAACGAATTGAGTCTTAACCTTTACATACATACATGAAAACGATCATAACGTGAATCGACAACACAACTGATAACTCGAGTTAGGACATTTCTTTTTACACATATATAAGTACAACTAGTCCTTTAACAATAATAATTTGGCCACAATGGTTTCAGACCTCACCGGTCCAAGAGAGGTGAGTATGGAAGTAGTTTTAAGTATTAATAAATTGTAATTCTAGTGACTAGCTCGTCCCGTACGACCGTCGGTGTCGCAAAACAAATGTATATAAATCTCACGATAAAATATACAATTGCATCACGTGACCTTTGCAATTTATAGTAGTATATAATAAAGAACAATATATTCACCTAATAATTAGCCGACCGTATTTATGGCTCGTCGATGTGGCTGGTTAAGTGAAAACAAAACATCAACTATATACCAAATCTATCTCGTATATAACGCTAGTATAAGTTTCATTAAAGGCACCTATAGACTGTCGGTCGACAGTCTCGCGGCTCTAATATCACTACTGAACTAATTTCCTAAGCAAGGCTCGTCTTTCTTAAATATTTATCAATAAATAATAAGAGAGTGTATACTAAAGCGTCTCCCTCACCTACTTTCGTACGAAACACACAACAACAAAACAAAGAAAAAAAAATAACTTATAAATATCACACTTACGTCGACTTAATATTGCAATTCGACGCGGTCTGGAAGCGCGTAACGTTTTCCATCAACATTTGAATAGAAACGCCGCCGTTCGACGATTGTGTCTGTGACCAACGTGTATATTACTTCTTGATGCGCTACAATTTTTAGACATGCTCATGACACACGCACATCACGTGCTTCATCGACGACGTAGACTCGAGGAAAGCGATTACGTTTACTGAAAATGTGATTATTGTACCACGTGAATTTATTTATGTTTCTATTTTTTTTTTTTCTAATAGAACGGAGACTGCTAGCAAGAAGAGCGGCGTTTCTATCGAAACGAGTAAACGCGTGTCGCGTGTTCGAATCAGCAACGTAACTGCGTCATCAAGCTGATTTATTTAGATTATCATTAACAATTTATTTGACTATATTATTGGAAGGCTCGATCTCATATCATACGTCGTATCCTATAAAAATATTAGAATATATATATTGCTTTTTCGTAGCTCTAGTTTATACAAATAGTTAGAGTATTACTTTTTGTCGAATTTCTTAACAATACGATAAGTGACCTCGCCGGGCGCCCTACGACCGTCGACTTACGTCCAGTTGATTGGACGTCCGAAATCACCCCTCTCCCTGTTTTTTTTAGGAGAAGATTGTGCCACCGTTACAAAGTCATATCTAACGGAAATTTCGTGTTGCCTTTGTCGGACCACTCACTTTAGTGCATTCACCGATGTGTGCCCGACTGTCGCCGTGGCGGTGATGTCGTGGAGATTCAACACGACAGCAAACGCACCGTTTTATTCATTAATTAGGTACTGCTATTTTATCGCGACCGATTCTAGAACGGCCCGTATACTTTTGGCTTACTAATTATATTCCACAATTTTAATAGGAATCGCATAATTATATGTCCGCAATTTGCTTTAGATGAAATTGAATTGTTTAATCTAGTCACTTTAATATTTCTGTTCACTGGAAAAAGTTTTCGGAATTGGTTCAACTAGTCGTGTAGTTTTTTTTTACATCAAAAATGATGTTCTCCTCTTTGTATATAAATATGTCGTAATAATAGAATGGAAAAAACGGAATTATATGTAGTATAATTCCATTATCGCGAAGACTTTAAGAGTATTTATCTGTGCTACGTCAGCGAAAGTGACGAATCCGGGCATAGGATACAGACTACGTAGTGAGCCATCACGTCCGATGAGAATGAACCGTGTTCACGAGTCTTAGCTCGATTCACTGGGCCAATCGACGCGGCACAATCTGAGGGGAGTTCCGACATTTATCTCACGTGTCTTGTACAATGTTTTATGCAAGACGTCCTTTGAAACTTCAAATTTTGGAATGACACACAATTTTTAATGCCACGATATTTAAAACAATTATTTTCGTGATTAAATATAGTACATATACCGCTGGTAAAATTGACAACCCTCGAGGGAAATGCTTCTCGAGCGGTGATCACGAACTGGACGTCGCAGAGTGGAACGGCCTCTCACCGGGGGCCTGACGACTCGACTTGTTATTAAAAAGTACAGGGAATGGAATAATGTACGATTGTTTTTATCGTAAAAGATTAAAGTGTTTATTTATTCTGTAATCTTCGTCGAATAAAAAGTATACCGGGCAAATATTAAGGAAAGTTTATTTTAGTTATCAGAAGTTAACCACTTTGCGCCCACCATCCAAAGCTCCAAAAGTAAAGTTTCAAAGCATGTCTAGCACAAATTGTACTTGATATTTAGAATTAACTTACATTTATTTCGAATTCAAAATATGATTTTGGATTATTACTTGTAAAAAACAACGCAGATAATAAGGAAATTTTAAAGAAATTCCTCTGCATTAAATAGAATTATTATCGGATAATGAGTTTTATAGAGTCCAATTATGTTTTTAACTAACTAAAATCTAAATTCGATGGAATATGAAGCCTTCAAAAAAAGTGTAAAACGATACTACTATCTCTGATAGTTCCACAACCGGTCGACGAGGGCGCTCGGGTCCAACGGTACTTATCTGTGCAGTTGTTAACGTTTACATTTTTTCGTTTTACATGAAGGGATCACAATATATACATTTCATAGAGAGGCCACACCATGCATAAGCTCACCGTGGTAAAGTAATAACGCCCGACCGGCACATGCTCAATGCGATGGCATTAAGTCGCTGCATCTCGTGTTTCATGTGAGGCGTTTTTTCTATGAACTATACATATTTAATCTCTTCGGTTTTATATAGATTATTAAATTTTAACGCTACAAGGTCCGTGAGTGGAACTAGCAGTTCACGCGGCACGATGCGACACCGGGCGCCAGTGCGGCGGCGGCGCCGGCGTCCACCGCGCGACCGCCGTCATCGGCGGCAACGCCGGCGCAGGCGCGACCGACGACGACGACGCTTCCGTCGCGCACATCGACGGCGCCTGCGTCACCGAGGCGGCGGGCACGAACGACGGCGACGCCGGCGGGCATCACGGCGAGCGCAGGTCGGGCGCGGGCTTGTCGGGCGCGAGGTCGTCGACGTCGCCGGCGCCCACCGCCGACGTCGTGTCCATCGCCGTCGCCTCGGACGTTATCACCGACGACTGGAAGAAGCGGTCTGGGAACACAGATGTAATTCGGTAATCGATTAACTATGTTCACCAGCACGATAACGCGATAACCCGTGAAGGGATATAGATAGATAACGAATGTAGTCTACGGCGTACGCACAGACGGACGCGTGCCGCGCCGGTCTGTCTGAACACATCAGAGTTCTTTACAGACCAATGACCGACACCGAGGAGATAGCAAATAGTTACCGTTAGTACGATGTTTGTATTCCGTCTAGATACTTGAAATATTAAGGATCTCGTTAAAATCCTTAGAATTTTAAGTACCTAGATTCCGATATCGTTATCGGGACGTCTGTTCGTTACTCTCCATACAATTAACATAAAATTTTTGAAACTGTTAAGATCTTACGTCTATACAAAATATAGAAATCCTATTTTTAACTCAAGGTCAATAGGGATCGAGCTATTGTCAGTTGGTGTTAATGAAAAGGGCAACGAGAGCGTTAAATTATTCCGCTGAAAGGTCTCAAGGTACATTTTAGAATTCGAGCAACTAGTCCTATGTGGATCTCTCGTATCCAAGACTTAATGTACCAGGTTTTGTGAAAAGATATTGTTATGATTGTCCATGTATTTAAAATCTTTGAGCTCGATTAATACTTCGCTCGCACAATAGTGATCATCGCTGGTTCTTTTCATTTTGCGAAGTTAAATTAAGGATAACTGTATGAAGATAAATTTAAATTAAAATTTAACAAATAGAATATTTTAAATGAAACGACTCAACGAAAAAAAAAATTATAAAAAGGAATTATTGAACAAACAGACACAAACTAAATACTAATTCTCATAACATTTTGATGATAGCGTTATAAGACCACATACAAACTGCCACTCGCACAACAATCGTCCCGCCGCTCGTACAACAACCATCCTGGCGCTCATACAACAACCGTGCTGGCGCTGACACAAAAGTCGTCCCGCCTCTTAAACAATATACGTTCTGGCGTTCGTACAGTAACAGTCCTGGCACTCACACAACAGCCGTCCTGTCACTCAACACAACAACTGTTCCGGTGCTCGCACAACAATCGTTTTGCCGCTCGCACAACAGCCGTACTGGCGCTGACTCAACGACTGTACTGGCACTCTATACTGAAACGATCAAAATAACGTTTAAAAAATTACTACTAAGCATTTGTATATTCAAAATATTTCAGTTTAAATATTTCTTTATATTATAGTAGTTTATTTTAACTTCACCAATAATAAAATATGTAGTCGTTGAACCATCGATTAGTGAGACGTAGACGTGAGAGCGTTCTGGAGAAACTCATGGCATATTCTACAAACAGTATATACCTAGAGGGTTAGAGAGAAAGAAATGAGAACAAAATAAAAAATGGATCAGTGTAGAATATATAGTGTGGAGCGCGGAGTACCGTCGTCCAGCAGCACGACGTGCTCGGGCCCCGCCGGCGCCGTCATGATGTTGAACTCCTCCTCCAGGGTGGGGAAGGGGGCGTTCCACCTGCAACAGATCGCACGCGCTCGGTGTACTCATAGTCGTATTCATCTTTTTATATATACGATATCGGAAGAGATAAAGGGGCCAACACACACGTATGTAAACATGTGTCCGCGGAATTATAAAATAAGGCTATTGTTTGACAAATCAAACAGTATTTAATTTTATCTATACATATAATAAAACACTAGAGAGAAAATTCGTAAGTAGGAACAGTAATGTCAGGGAGCAGTGTGGTGTGAAAGAAGACGTAGTGACCAGAGTAGAAAAATGTTTGTAGCGATGATTTGGTCGTCCGAAAAGGACAAATGAAAATAGATTGTCCAAATAAATATGTGAAGTAAATGTTAGTAATGAAAGAGTCACCAAAGGGCGCCCAAATAATCATTGGAAAGACCAAATTGGTGGCATATTAGAAAAAGGTCAAATTTTAAGCACCGGAAACCTACGAGCTTGCATAAATGGCTTGCTTGATGGCATAAATGGCAAGCTATGAGCTTGATGTATGTCAGCAAAGCAAGAAAGATATGGAAAAATCGTATCATATGGAAATCTATAGTCTTTGCCTGTCTACCCTTCTGGGAATAGGGGTGACTTTATGTTATTACATTTTATCACTTCGATCATGTAATATTTGGCAAAATGTAAGTGCAGGAAGATAATGACACTACATACCACTGACAAGCGTAATTATTTTAGTAAATAATTTACTAAATTAAATAAGTAGTAAACCTTTTTAATAATTATTTTATTAAATTAGTTATTTCTAAATTCAGTTAATAATAAAAATAAAGATTTTATAAACGTATGCAATTTGTAGATCACATTAAATATAATGCAAAAGAAAGGTAATAAATGATCGGAGACTATAAACTAACCTAATTTATCGAAAACACTTTTGTACATATTGGGAATGGACAAATGTCAGAGAAAACGAGGTGCTCGATGAAAAATTTTACATTCTATCGATAATTTCTCGCATATTGAAGCTTCCTTAAATACCTTAAATAAAGAAGCAGAGTTGCAATATGACTCTACCAAAGACAACAAAAACGACGGTGTGACCTCTCGTACCTGGGCGGCGCCCTGTGAGGCGCGCGGGGCGCGTACAGCCCCAGGCCGCCGGGCGGGGACACCGCCCCGGGCGGCGCGCACACGGCCCCGCCGCCCACGCCCACGCCGCCCAGGGACCCGTACGTGAACACCTGCAAGCGGAAGAGTCGAATCGACAAATGAAAGTATCGAAGACCGAATTGAATATCCTAATGAATCCATTTACTTACTAAGTTTCATACTGTTATGTAGTGCTTGCACAATGAAAACTTAAATATCTTAAATACTCAAATTGATATTTTTAAACATTTATTAAGTATTAACGAGATTTTAAATACATTAATATCCGACATATCTTTTTTTCGCAAAAAATCGGCATAAGCAATTTTAGTACATATTCATGTGAATAAAAGCATACTCTATCCCTACTTAAGACATTTTAGAAAATCGTAATCTATTAAAATATGTACTTATGAATCGTGTTTACGTAAGCATAATATACAATATGAAATTTGCACGTTGCGCCTGTATGTCGAGCCGTACCACACTTTATTATAGTTTAGAAGGTTGCACGTGCAGGTACCTGCGTGGGCTGCGTGTGGTAGTTGTAGTGGGAGATGGGCGGGGCGCAGTCGGTGCGGTAGTGCGGCGAGCGCCGGCGCGGCGACGGCGAGCGCGCCTCGCCCGGCGACGACGGCGACCCGCCGCCCGACACCTCGCCTGGCCGTTAGACGACATGTTACGTTAACTTACGTACGTCGAAAGGTAAGAGATGCTCACATTCGGGTCATTTCTAACTTTACACTTTAACACTTCAGGGGCGGATCCTGGTGAGTGGGCCGTGGGGGTCATAACCCCCTGGAGCGAGTTTTTGTCTTGTTACTGTAATCTAATCGGGGTGTCTCCCGACTGGACCACTACTATGTGACCCCGTCTAACTCTAGGACTGGATCCACCCTTGCAACATGTAGATCTCACCAAGCGGGGAGGAATTGCATAGGTATTGCTGTTGTATTTAGAGAAACTATATCATCTTCGGATATATTTATTGTATTTTAGCACCAAATAAATCGATGAAATGCACATCTAAAGTACAATAACTACGTAAATTAATGATTGTGAAAAAAGAGAAGTGAAAATCTAATTTGAATTAGTTTTGTTTGTATTGAACAATATGTACATTATATATTATACAGTACACAACTCGATTGGTATTCAATTAGCTAAAATTACTATATTAGAAGAAACTTCTTAAAAGGCTTTTTTTCTATTCTTAATATTTTTTTGTATTCTGTTACGGTCTTCAGTTTTTTAAATTCATATAGTATCGTTATATAGTTTCAGTTCGCTACACATAAATGTTTTTAGAGTATTTTTCACTTCTACATCTCAGACGTGATAGACGTGCGTTCATAGAAAATATAGTAAAATTATGGCAAAATATGGAAAGAAGAATATCAGCAAGTGTGCCAAACCCGTGGAGCGGATGATGGCGACGGGGCGCGCCATGGGCGGCAGCGGCGGCGGCGGCAGCATCGGGCTGCTGAAGTACGCCGGCTTGGGGCTCCGCGACAGGCTGTGCACCTGCGGCCAAACACCGACATACTGTAGTTGATGCAATCTAATATGATGAGCATAGATTTACTGTGACAGTTGCAGGCGGTATACGCGTGCAAATGTTTTTTCATGGAAGCACTTTAAAATAAGATCGAAATAGTAATAATGCATTCTACTCGTATGTAGCAATGAAATGCAGTGTTTGATACGGACACGTGGCGTGACGACGTGACAAAGCCGTTTGACGTGCTTGCGTGGTGCTTAATGCTCAAGTTTTTTCAATTTACTTGTGATTTCTAACTTACTCACACTTAAGATTATAAGAATCTCTATTTCAAAAACGTTCCAACCATTCCTTTCTATCTAACCATTCCTTTTTTCGCCCAACATGAAGAAAAGTTGATGATTTCTCATTTTGTTTGTTAAATTTTAATAATTAAGGATTGCACAAAACAACATCAAAATTACAAAAGGATGTCAAAAAAATTAACAGCCTGACCTCGGTCATTCTAATGTACATTAAAAATACACAGTTATAGAAATTAACGAATTTTCTCATTTATTCTCATAATCTGGTATTGTATACAGCTGTACAGTATACATTTTGAATTCAACATTTGTAACACTTTTATATCAATACGTTGAATAATACACCAACATCTTAGTTCTAACATTAGAAAAATTGCGAATGGACAGATGGATAAAAGAACGTTACCACATTATGGGGCGATGATATTTATCAACTGTCAAAATTAAATCAGTGGTGTTTCCCTTACAAAACGTAAAAATTTTGTTAAGTTGCAATGTTACAAATATTTTCAGATAAAAAACAGGCTAAATAAGTATTTTTTTAGAACCCTGCTGTTTTTTGTTAAGGTAGATTTATCCTAGAGTGAAAAGTCTACTTAAATAAAGAAGCATTTGAAACTGTGCATGGATTTAACAAATAAAATAATAAGAACCCATCGTTGACACTAATTACTATGTTAAGACTAACGCTAGCGACTAGCGCACGAGCGGTCACAACCCAACGATTGCTGCTCACTGTTAGTTATAATAACGATTATTACATACGCAAAAATATTAACAAATGACATTTTTAATTTAATATAGAGTGACTTATATCAATACCATTAATTTCAATATTTTTTCACGAATGCATTTATCATTTATTTTAACATCTCAAAATGATGAAAGCATCTATGATCCCTATGATGCAAGCGAAATTAGAATCGGTCCCCTGAATCATTACAGAGGGTGATTGTGTAAATTCATCTATCTATAATAAATCCAACTAACTGTAGACCAATTCTGTAAGCGTGCATACTCGGTTACGTCGTTTAGACGCTAAAATTACAACAGGGTGTTGGATTACCTATAGATTGACGTAATTTTGACGTCATGACGTCGCCCATTGAATAGTACTTACTTTACATAATTCTCTAGAACCGCGTCCAAAGTCATACTACACTTACATAGATATACTATAACAATGGCAGACGTCATGCTGAACAGTTTCCTCACCTGCATCGTCTGGACATCGGTCGGCGGCGCATCCTGACACACGAACGTCACGAAATCGCCAAGCGAATCTTGCGCCGCGCTCTCGTACTTGCCACCTGCGCCTGCGCCGCCGTGCTGGCTCGACAACGACTCCGGCGCTGAAATTTATCGTCTCTTTCATTCGCAATCGATTCCATTAAACCAAGTGAAACATATACGAATACGTTATGTGTACATGTAAGATTTTAATTTTTCACATCAATTCGGCCCGAACAAAATAAAAATAGTGATTTCATCTCATTTTATGTAAATTTTAAAATAAGGAAGAAGTTGTATATGCAATAAAGGTTAGTTAATAATTCATTGTAGTAATTGAAAACTAGTGTTAGTATAACACGAAAATTCATGACAGTAGTGTGGTAAATTCATTTGCTGGCAAACGTCGTGCATAATGTCTTTAGTTTCACAAGTATATAGGATGTACGACTGGCGGGCTGATATTTAGATATTAGCCCCTTCGTGTGACCTATTGTATATTCTATTCGCCTACTACGTGAACTTTCAATCTGAAATTCCATTTTGTCATCATTAAAGAGAACGAGGGTCTTTGATTACAAATTCTTTAATTGAAAAACAAGGAAACGAAAGGAGGGTCTTTAATTGTGTAAATTTTCAAAAATATGAAATACTTGAAAACGTTTATATTATACCCTTGAAACATTTTAAAAAATTGTAAACATCTCAAATAAAGCTAAAATGTTTTAATTTAAGTTACAACTACCCAGAATGTGAAATGAAAAGATTATAGGAGAGACACCACAACAGTGGAGTAAATAAAAAAATACATGGCAAAATAATAATTTAAATAAATTTTCAGTAAAATTGTATAAGAGCAAGTTATATTTAGCCAGAAAGGATCTACACAAAAGGATGATCTATACATCATATATTTAATCGGTCGGTTATATAAAGAATCATTTTACTGGTAACACTACACGTATATTGAAAAACATTAAAAAAAAACATAAGTGATTTTATAAGGTTAATATACGACCAATATGCGCACAATGTTGTTTTTATTAAATAAATATTGTCGCAGTAGATAATAAAATTCATTAACATAAAGTTAATCTAATCTACGTTGTTGTGAATTTAGCATTTCCTATTGTGTTGTAATATACTGGTAAATTTTACCACCATCATAATTTCATCTTACTTTGAAATAAATTTTTTGCAAACAATTTATTTGAATTCATTATATTTAAATACAACCATATTTTTACATTTAAAACAATATCCGAAATTCTAATTCGCAATCAAGTCCTTTTGTTATATTAACAATAAATCGTCAATAAAAACGATTTTGTTAAAACAACATTTATATTTTCTAGCAAAAGAGCGTGCGATGAAGAACAAATCACATAATAATTACGAGCAGGAACGTAGAGCGCGTGTAATTCAAATCGTACTATTAAGGATGACATTTCTTGTAATCCATAGTAATTTTTAATCCGTTGGATTTTTTATTTCAATCAATTATCTTTGTAACAGAAAACGATATAATTCTGTTATCGGAATTTTCGTAGCCGCGCTAAAATTTCCATTCTGTCAAAAATGGAATTTCTTGCCAATTTACTTTCAGATGTTACTTTCATTCAGTGGCTTTCTTATAAAAGATTTTTTTTCTGTTGTATACCTAGTTTTATTAGCTAATGAAACAATTTAATTTGTTTTCTAAATGCTTTATTAACGGATATTTGTTTTTACGCTAACTAAACGGCGGATTTGAGTTTTCGTAGTGATTACGGCGCGTGCATATTTAGTCTCACTGTTCACTTGCGAAAAGACAATAGAAGCCTTATGACCTTTTTTGGAAATATTTTTTGTTGCCGATAACGTACCGACAACCTATCTCGACGAACTTCATAAGAACAAGAAAAAAAGAGTTGGTATTATTAAATACTGTGTCTATTTATACCAGTGTATATTTATGATGTGTTTATGTACTAAAAAAAACATAAATATACAATATTTATGAGCATTTTCGTAAAGTTCACGCGATTGCACAATTGAATTTAGACCAAAAGAAACACAATTGGAAACGCATTCATCGGAAATACGAATACATAGCAAAAGCACATTTGCAACAAAAAAAGCACAACTCTTAAATCTGCTTCTAGTTTTCTTAGACCACAATAAAATCGATGGTGGTTGTTGTCGTCAAACCAGAGATACCAGGTTCAAATGCTAATTATAGGCGTATCGACCAATGAGTTTGAACATTGAATACTGAACAATGAACATGTGTCAAATATGAATAAACGATCGCTTTGATGTGACTCAACAACACATCAAGCCGTCGGCCCTGATTTGCAGCCGTGAGCAGATCCGGCGCGCACGGGAGATCCAGGTTCGACCTCCTCCACTTAAAGTAAAAAGGTTGTGCGATGCTGAGCCTCAGCGGGAGGTTCACAGTTAAAAATCTAAGGGCCGACACGGCTTGCACCCAATTTTAGTTTTAGATATTATATTGTGGATGTAGATCTTCCAAATCGGTAGCGTTTTCCAGAACCGTTTAATAAACACGTACTGGTGGAGTGATTGTCAGGGAGAGGCGCGTGCTGGTAGAAAATGGTGTTGGACGACACCAGCGGCGCCTGCGACACCGCCAGACCCGCCGAGCTGTGTGGTATGCCCGCTGCAAGAACATAACGTACCGGTCAATAGCTATTCATAAGATTCTAGGAACATTTTTGACATAACCAACAGTGGCTTTTACTTCTGTCTGGGAAAGAATTTATTTACTGAGTTACTATAAAATATACCGTACTCATTGTTAAATAGTTTAAAAGATATTACTTTTTAATTTGATGAAAATTAATAATTATAATAATATAAATTCACGCCTATTTCCCAGAAGGGTAGGCAGAGACTATAGATTTCCATATGGTAAGATCTTGGCATGCTTCTCTTGCCTCACTGATATCCATCAATCGTTTCATACAAGCGTGTCAGTTTCGAGTGCTTAAAATTCCGCCCTTTTGTAATATGCAACTAATTTGTTCGGCATAGGACTTTCTAGGGCGACCCTTGCCGACCTCTCCATTACCGAAATTCGCTCTATAGATTTGTTTTGTCCGTCTACTTTCATTCATCCCTTCCAGATGGCTAAAACACCGCAATATACCTTTTACTACGCTATCACTACACCTTGTTTCAAACCGCACCGCTCTCTGGCATCACTGTTTCTATATCTATCTTTATGAGACACTCCACCCATAATACGAGATCGTATCTCCACTGCATTGATCCTACTTTCATTTTTCTTCAGACATACCCAGCTTTCACTACCATAAATAAGCCTAAAGATTAGAACCCCATTATGAATAAACAAGCGCGCTTGTCGTGAGACGCTTTTACTATTCATAATAGCGAGCAAGGCCCCATTCACTTTATTTCCCGCATTCACTCTCTTTTCGATATCTCTGTCATGTTCACCATCATTTGTAAACAGACTACTCAAGAATACAAACTCTTTCTCTTTCTATAAGTATATCGCATTCAGTCGTGCTTTCGCCCCTTTTAAACACCATCACCTTAATCTTATCGACATTTACTTTCATATCCCTTTTCTTAATAGAATTATTAATATTTTATTTATCTTATCCTGCAGCCAGCACGCCGACGGCGTGAGGATTACTTGGTCGTCGGGGTGCAGGAGGCAATTGACAGACAGCTCATCCATTCTTAGTCCTCACTCATACTCTTTCAAATCATACAAACAGCTATCCATGAACATTTAATAGCCTCGGTGAATCCACACATTTCTATCTGATACTCCTGCGGATGTCAAACTAAACATGTATGCCTAATTTATCCTGACGCAAGCACTAGAGCCCCTGTATAGAGATTGCAGTCCCTGTATCAATCCACTATTCACACCATACATAGATAGGGCTCTCCATAAATCATTTCTTTTCATTGTATAATAAGCTTTTTACAGATTTACGAAAATACAGAAAACTTTTAGCCGGTGGCAAAAAACTTTTCTACAATGTTTCACAGAGAAAAAATTTGACCCTTACACCCCAGCCCTTTTCGAAATCCCACTTGTACGTCCCAAATCTTGTTTTCGATCTCATTCACAACTCTTTCGATGATGATTTTCAAATACAGTTTGCCAACGACGCTGAGCAAGCTTATAGGGCGGTAATTTGTGCAAACCTGCCGTGAGCCTTTCCCTTTATAGAGGGGTACAATGACTGCTTTGCACCAGTCATTAGGTACCCTATGGCTTTTCCAGCATTTCTTAAAAGCTGGTGCAGCAGGCTTGCCACTATACCCCCCTGCCCCTCAGCATCTCCGACGAAACTCTATCATATCCGGTAGCTTTTCCAAATTTTATACATTTTAGTGCTTTCATAATTTTATCCATCGTAATTTCCATCATCAATCATATACTCAGTTGCAGTAACACTGTCATCTGCGACTCTATCCTCACGTGCAAAAAGTCTTTCGAAATAATTCTTCCAGCGCCCTTTCACATTATTTTCCTCATTCAATAGATGTCCATCGTCGTCTCTAATCACACGTATACACGATATCTCGGAATTGTTTCGGGCCTTTTTCACCATATTCCAAAAAAGGTTTTGGTTTGCTCGGAAATTATCCGAGAATTTTCTATCATAGTGTTCTTTTATTTTATTCTTTCTCCTTTTTACACATTTTTGATCTCTAATTATTGCATCTTTATACGTAATTTTAATTAATAATATTCTATAAAAATAATGGAACAAAATAACATGAAAATAATACTTTTTGACGAAGTACCCATTCATTGCATATTTATTTTATGGAGCATCACATCATTAAATAGACTCTTGAGTATAGTCAGTAATGATTATGTATTTGCATCAAAAAGTACAATAACTTCCCAGATCTTAGGAAAGTATAATAACATTGCGCTGAATGGTCGTGTACCCGACCACGAGGCAGTATTTTTGCCAAGACAGTTTAAAATGCCATCGTTAAAAAGAAACCGGAGTACTAACTGAAGCACGGCCCGACGAGCATGGCCGAGGGCGTGGCGCGGTCGGGCGGCGCGTCGAAGGCGGGCGGCGCGGGGCTGCCGTAGCCGTAGTAGGCCGACTCCAGCTTGATGCCCGCGCCGCCCGCGCCGCCCGGCGACTCCGGCCCGCTCTCTTGCAGGATCGACGCTGTGGAAGGCGGGCGGGTCAACAGTCGAGTAAGAGCAGGTTAACTTTGCACAACTCATTCATATCGAGATAATTAGAATATTGAAGTGAAACTTCTTTAGGCATGTAGGGAGAAAATTTAGTACGTTTCTAAAAAAAACCGTTTCATTCGCTCGTCAAATTTGGCCGTCACGTTTTCCCTCACGAGAATTTTATTCAAAACAAAATTATTTCATTCAGATATCATTTATCGTAATTATATTAAACGTCAAATAAAATATAAACAATTCATAACCTAAAGAAACTTCTCTTTCTTTTTACCCGTGTACACTAACTAACACACGCGCGGTTTTGTATAGAAAGAAAACACTTAAGCAACTAAATATATGTGTCAAATGATCTACACGGTATTATGAATCAAATTGTAAGACCAATGTAGGTGGATTCTAAAATAGCACTATTTTAACTTTGATAAAGTGCTCATTAGAAATCGAAGAAAGGCACACATATATTGCCCATTTTCTGTATATTAAGAAGTAATTGCACAATGACAATTTTTGTCATAGATTTATATCAAATTTACTAGATTTTTCGATTGCTTCGATCCAAATAAGCACCGACATGATCAGACAACATACTTGCCTAACCGTCATTTACTGCATCAAAATTCCAAACGTTCTTCAAGCAGGCACACGCATGCACGCACGCATGAGACAACTCGCAACACTGCATGCGCCCCATACAATCGCAAATAGTTCACCTGGGTCACTAACAATTTTATTGCACTGCAGACGGCATGTGTCGTGTGATTGTATAAATCCTCAACGACAGTCGCTCCCTACATTAACTAATACCATTGTATTGTATACGCCTCACATTTCCACTTTCTCGCTGAAAAAACTTAAGATTTTTGTAAAATTGGGAAGTTATAGATCTCGATCCGATTTTTTTAAGTCGAGATTTCGTCAGATGTTTGAAAAGCTAGGAAGATTTTCAGCCCATTAACAGAGGAATGTCTGTATGAATATCTTTTTGACGAATAGATTGATAGAAATGGGTTTTAATGGAACTTAAATTTCTTGGAAGTTTAACATCGATGAAGGAAGTACATTTCAAAAAACCTCAAAAGAACATTTGAAAAAAAATCCAAAATATTGAATGGATGAGATTCAAAATCTAATTCGCTCTATTCGTAATATAATTCTATAAATATAATCAAAAAATTTCTCTTATTCCATAGACATTATTAACGAGAAATTGAGAATAAACGTTTTAGGAAGCATTTTAAAGTTTTTAAAATTCAATGTTTCATTGTATTAAAAATTCAGTTGAACAAAGGATATATCCTCATCAAAAATTTTTTAAAAATGTTATAACTTTTAAATTTCTTGACCGATCGATTTCCAGAATCTAATTACTTTTCCGGCTCAATAATCTACATAGAATATCATAAAGTCTATTCAAATCGGTGGCTTAGTTCAAAATTTATGTTTGTGAAAATGTTTGTAAAATTGGGAAATCCAAAAGTGCACTCTTCGTAACGCTTATTCAAAAAGAGAAAAAATGTAAAAGCAAAAAGAAATTTACTATCATTTTAATTTTCAATTTCGCGGCCTAAAGCTATGCGTTATTTATTTATGCGTATAGAAATGCACTACCTCAAACATGTCGCATTATGACGCATGCAATAGGTATACAAAATATTAGTCGATTTAATTTTTTATGAATTAACTAAAACTAAAAATAAACTAAACGACATTGAATCAAACAGCCATTTTTAACACGAAATCAGGGAAAGCTACCTCAAACGCTTCGCGTTATGGGGCGTGCAAAACAGGAATTAGGTAATTTTTGTAATTGTATTGACAATAATTTCGAATATTAATAATTTTGACGAATGGCTAATATTGATAATTTTGAGCTCAAAATACGTAAATAATACTTTCGAGCTTGCTGAGCTCAAAAACATTATAGCTCTAAATGTGCGAGAAATTTTGAGCTGGCCTGCAAGGTCAATCGTTGTCTAGATTACATATATTTAGGACTAGGAGAAGTTATTTTACTCTTTTAGAGCGTTAAACAAGTGGTGTGTATATATATATATATTTTTTATGAATATAATTATTTTTCGTTTTTCACTCTTAACTTTTTCTTTTTATCTAGCTCTCTTATATACTTAATTCTTCAATCTATAGCCTGTTGCAAAACCTATGGGGATTACTACGGGCAAACGAGAACACGGGCCACCAGGGAGTAGATTGTCACCGCCGCCCGTGGCCACCTGCAACTTTGAAGGAGCCACTGACGCGTTGCCAACCTTTGAGAAAGGGGTGAGCTTTTTTCTTGAACTCCTTTTTGTCGTAGTCTACAGGGATTACCGCCGACGGTGAATCATTCTAAAGACCCACCGTACGTGGCAGAAAATTGCACATGAAGCGTACGACAGGAGAACACCAGCCATCGAGATGGTGCTGATGGTGTTTACGGCGAGCGGAACGATGACCGCAATGAGCGGCAGGGGTGAGGTCGCATAACTCTTCGGAGCACCCTCCATAGGATATGCGATGAAGCACGCCGAATTGTGTATTTCGGGGTGGAATTCGACAAGATTATGTTTGCTCATACTCTCTATACCGAACAGAAAAACAACCAAACGAGTGAATGTTGCACTGTCATTCAGTTCTGAGCTTCATTTAAAAATTTGTAACGCCTCAGGAGGTTCTTTCATTGTGTGATATCAATTGTCCTTTACAAAAATTATAAATTAAATTTTAAAAAATATGCAAAATAATAAAGTAATATTAGAATCAGCTTACACACAGGCTTCGACGATGTTGCTTATAACTCCAGTCTTATCAAATACGAACTGTATTTAAAAATAATTTAAATCACATTTCCTAATATTCTGTTTAAAAGGAAATTATCCAAATTGGTATTTTAAATAAGATAAATTGAGCTGATATTTATAAAGAAATCTAACAGATCCTAAAAAAGAAAAGTGGAAAGTTTGTATACGTATACAAACATTTGCTAATCGCGATCATCGCTAAACAACGTTCGACCGATCACCATGAAAATTGGCATGTATATGCATTTTACCTGTTTCCAAACCAAGTATATAAAAATACAATCTTATATAAAACTATTGCAGGAAAAAATCTGTAGGAAGTCGAGCTCATTATGACCATTTATCCTCTAAATATTAAGAGATTGTTAATACCCTTCTGTACAAAGTTTTGCTTAATAAGTACTTTAAATTTGTGTAAGGGTAAATTTTGTATATTCACAGGAATTTTATTGAACATGCACACACAGAGCCCCTTAAATGAATTAGTGACCCTATGCAGTCGACTAACATGTAAACACTATTTATGTCTATCACTATTTTTATTAAATTATTAAAAAAAAATTAACATATACTAAATTTTGATAAATAAACTATGATGCCACAGTTGGAATTCCAATATCTTTAGACTTACTTCTAAAAGAAATAACAGGATCGCGTTAATGGCCCTCTTTTGCAAAACGAAAATTCTGTGAACATCCGCTGTATGTCCTCAAAGCAGGATGCCATATAACATTAAGCTATATAAATAGTAAAATTAAACAAATCCGACGGTTTTGATATAGGACAGATTTTTTAATTTTTTAATTGCAAATGCAGCATAGCTAAGCCTTTTCGCCAACTCACCGATATGACGACCCCACTGAAGTTTATTGTTTAAAGTCAGACATAGGAATACAGTAACGTCAACAAGCTCTAATTCCTCGTTTTTTATTAAAATAGAATCAAATCCAGTTTTTACATTCGGAAGTGAAAATTTGACACATTTTGTTTTCCTCCTATTAAGATGTAAATTATTTAGAGTAAGCCATTTTTCAATTTTGGAGATAGCAATGTTCACATCGTCGTAACCGAGTGGATGTCTTTGAACTTTAAATAATAAAGAGTATCATCTACAAACAGTACTATCTCATGAATATCCTTATCAAGGCTTGGTAAATCATTAATATAAACTAAGAACAAAAACGGACCGAGGATCGATCCCTATGGTACCCCCATACGGACCACAGATCTAGATGATGTCATGTTATTGAGAGTGACCTTCTGAATACTATTAGTCAAATATAATGTCAGTAGGTCGAGTGCACGATCCGCAATTCCAAAATGATGTAGCTTCCTGATCAGTTTTTCGTGATTTACATAGTTGAACGCCTTGGAGAGATTGCAAAATACTTTTATTGCATTCCGCAAATCCTCCCAGGCTTCAAAAATTTTTTGAACAAATTCAACACTAGCATCGATTGTTGAGTGACCCCGTGTGAAACCGAATTGTTTTTTGAATACTAGATTATTACTATAAAAAATATTGCAATTTCCCATCAGAGGACGCTGCAGCACACCAAGTTTTATACCATTCAACCAATCATCATGAAATTAGATATATATTTCTGATCGGCATAGCTGGAAAGTAAAATAATTTTCTTATATATTTTTTATGAGGTTTATCTTAAAAAATTGGCAATTTTGTAAAATATTTGGCTTATAGTTTAACACAATTTTTTTCTTGGACATAGCAAAGCACTGTATCTAACTCTATAACTGTCTATATTTGTAGCTAGTATTGTATAAAACAGAACGTAGCTAGTTGCAAAAACTAATCATTTGCAAAATATATACCCGAGAAAAAGCCAATTAAAAGATATGAATACATTTTTGATAACTCGTCGAATGACACCTCATAAAAAAAATAATAATATAAATTCACGCCTATTTCCCAGAAGGGTAGGCAGAGACTATAGATTTCCATATGGTAAGATCTTGGCATGCTTCTCTTGCCTCACTGATATCCATCAATCTTTTCATGCAAGCTCGTCGGTTTCGGCTCTGTTTTAATAAAGTGTACGAGAAAAGTATTTTTCATACCTGAATTTTATGTGTGAAATCGTAATATCTTTTCCGTAATATTTTTACAAAATTGTACGGCGATTGATATAAAACATTTTCCTATACAATTATATAAAAAAATATGAAAAATTGAGAAATCTATGAGACTGCGATATCTGGGCATATGGACTTAACACACTTTAGATGTTCCCTTTCATTCTTTGGCTTGGAAATTCAAACAAAAACATTGCACAGTGCAAACGATTACCGCTTTCGGTTCTATCAGATCACTAAATTGTAAAATAATAAATAAAAAACTATGACCACTAGTTACACAATATAAAATTATTTTTTTTTCTTTTACGCAGCACGCGCACGTGATTGAGCAAACAGCTTCAAACGGCTGATAACGCCAATATATGACATCACTAATATAATATCTGATATCAATGCTATCAGATATTACACTAATGGAATTTTAGCTGGCATTGTGTTTTAATAATTTTAGAAATATTAGTACTGAATTAGTAAAAAACATTCTTACCCTTAGACAATTTCCATAGTTCCTTTGAAGAGAAAACTCCAGTCGCTAAAATAATATCGTTGCAAATTACACCGTTGTACGGATTGTGGCTATAGCCTGGAATTATTATTTCAGACGTTATATTTTGCAATAACAAATTTTTATTTAAAATGTCATCTCTGTAAACAAACTATGGATTGCTATTATTTACATATGCTTAGAGATTAAACAAAAAAAAATTAAACTATAATTTCTTACAGGGATGGCATTTAACAAGCACACAACACTAAAAACAATAGAAAATAGAAGAAAATCTGTAGAGATTGGAGCATCATCGAGGCTTTAGTTAATGCTCGAACGGATAGTCGTTAGTGTCAGTTCATTACTTGTTAATATTAACAACTGCATTGGTGCACTCTTATTGATAAACTACTTTGTGCACTAGCGTGAGATATTTTACCAAACAATGCCATCATAAATTTAGCGCCGAACGGAATAACATTAACGACTATTTAACAGACAAAAGTGAAAGAGAAAGAACACCGACTACAGTACAGATATACAGAAGATGCGCGGGCGCACAAACCGTTTCAACACTCCAAAAAAATTTAGGGCCATCCGATGAAAGCGTGAGGGATGTGAGTGCATACATAAAGCCAATAAGGGGGTAGTTAAAAGATTCAAAAAAATTTCAAATATGCATCAAATACTAAAAACAACGACAAACACTGAAGTTCAAATGCGAGACCAGACATTAAATTTCGTGTATCCTCTGCTCATTCTGTTGTTAAAATAAAGAGGGATCATAGGAAGTGAGTGCTGGCGCTTGTCGTAAACCAACCGTCTTTCTACAAAACTGTTTTTTAAAGTATTACTACAGATGATTAATGACAGCGTATCATTTATCAGCTGTGTTATATAATTAGTCGGCGACACACGTGGTCAAGACGTGTGGTGAGTTAGTTAATTACACATAGTACCGAAACATTATGCATTCATAAAAAGCAATGTTAGTCTGCGTGTAATGCGAATACTCGAATATCACTGGAACGACTGAGCTTTTTTGGGTTAAGTGTACACCCCAACGGAAAAGTTCTGAAAATAGTTTGAGAAATTTACAATAGATGGCGCTAGGTTCTATTACCATAAAATGACAGATTGAAATTGTTTATAATTTAGTAAAGCGAAATCGCTTAGTCTAATAATTGCATTTAAGCACAATTCGGGAGTTATTATAATTTTTATTTTTTTAAAATGGACATTGCGAAGCTTGGCAGAGTTCACTATTTTCAGTGTGATATCAATTCTACTTAACGGTTTTGTTTAACTTTCATCAATATTATTTTCCCTTCGGGGTAGAGAAGGTCAATTATGGTAGATTTGATCAAAATTAAAAACGAAATTATTTATATTTGCAGAAGAGCCACTTATCAACAGTTAACAAACGCTAAAAAAACAGAGAGCGGGTCAGCCTCGAGGGGCGATGAGCAGAGAATGCACCCGGTAACGTCACAACACCGAGGTCGCGGCGCGTTACCTTTACTCTTGGCTTCGTGTTCGTTCTCTTTGTCTTTCGAGGGGTGGGGCGAGAGGGACCCGCTTAGGATATCTGAAATAACACCCACACCGTTACTGGACGTCTGATGCAGCTCCGTAGGTCAAATCGATGGTCGTGGAGAACATGCAGCTACACTACCAGAGGAAATGGAAATTTGGAGAGACAAGATTGCAGCTTATATATATAGACACGGAAAAATACATACTAATATATTTCATTAAACATTCACCATAATTAGCGTGTTTCACGCATTACTAATAGCGTGCACTCCTTGTCTCTACATTACAGAAGGGCAGACTTCTATTCTACTACATTTCACTAACACTTCAGTGAATAAATAGTTTAAATAGATTTATTGTAAATAAATCGCTCGATGCGTAACTCTATCGAAGAATTCTTTTGCATTTGGTATTATAAAGAATTGAAAGGCAAGGCCAATAACTGATGTATTGATAAAATACAGCAAACCATATTACTAAACATCCACGGATGGATAGGCTTCGCTAGCAGCACCGCACCATTACAAATCGCAATCATCACTAGCATTAATGAAAGATATCATAATGGTGAAACCAGAGCGTTGAAGAAACTCACTATAATCTCTAAGAAATGTAAGATTCCGAAGGCGCGTCGAACCCGAACGGACTGATAGTTATGGTTTAAATCAACCCTCTTCTAAGAGAAGACTCGTGCTCTGTATGAGCTGAATAATTGCAAAAGTAAAATCTATCATAATCCACTTTTTTTGGAGATTTTCCCAAAGACTATTTTACCCAACCTTTTAGCCTAAAAGTCTGCCCCTCGTGACGGTGCGTGCAGAGCGTAAAGAGCGCGAGACCTGGCAGAGCGTCGCTCCCATTACCGTAGCTGTTAATGAAGTTGGCCAGATACAGGTCTAGTTCCCGGACCGACACGTTGATGTGGTAGGGGTTGACGCACAGCCCCGGCTGCGTGCACTCTGGGTGCTTCTCCAGGCGCTCTCCGTCCGTGCTCTCCAGGGGTATCGCTTTGAACAGTATCACCATCACCAAATCTAACCGCCATACCTGTCGATCATCAGTTAATTCCGTTTCATTTTCTAACCGTTGTGCTTTAAGTCTTAGGATATATTAATACCACAAATGCAAATAATTGAAAGAATTTTCCTTACTTATAAATCAAATGCATGATATGGAATTTAAGTCATTTCGTTCTTTATTAAAGGACTGATTACTGTGCCCTTAAATAGTAAAAAAAATGTTATTAATCAGTTTCACTATGATGAACAGATCTTTACCCTTGTAAAGTAAGTAAGAGAAGTGTGACTTAAGGTTGGCTAGCGAAAGTATAAACATGTGCTACGTCCATCTCTTACTATCATCAGACAACACCTCCTGCAGTAGTAGTTCCTCGATGTTGTTTTCTGAAGGTCTACGTCTGCCTCTGTGATTTGTGATAGAAAACCGCTAGCACGGGACTCTGTTTCATCATTCGAAGCAGTACCACCGAGCTCACCTTGTCGGCCTGTCTCAGGCAGTCTATCCTGCGCATCTTGCCCTTCTGGTCGGGGTTGGACAGCACGCACACGGCCGGCCTCTTGCCCGTGATGCTGAGCACAAAGTCCTCTCGCGAATCCTGTGTGATGTCTTTGCGCAGTTTTCCCAACAATCGCGAAGCCCATTTCTGTTTAACTTCTGCCTTCTCATTCTGAAAATTGTCACAGCATGCAATCTTTAAAAACTCAAATACACGTATTAAGTCAAGTCGCACCACATTTTTCAATGTCAATATCAGATTTTAAAGAATTTATTTCTTCGATCGAGAGTCGGAAAGTGGTCGATGTAGTTATTGATTGACATTAATACAATGGTAAACCGAGTGAATGAACCCTGAAAGACAAGTAAAAATCATTGAGGTTCACAGCAATAACTCAAAGATAACGAGATATAAATTGGTAACAAATGAATAGTCGTGCCTTAAAATGGGACACGCCAATGAAACAAACAGAAACAAACAGTCCTTTGCCAGAAGATTGCATGATTAACGAAAGCCATGGGACTTGCCTGTAATTCGTACTTGGTGTGCCGCTCTTCCTCCAGGCTCATCCGTTTCTCATGCTTCTTGTAGTACTTCCTCTTGGCAGCCTGCAGGTTGAACCAGGTGTACGAGAACGACTTCACGAACGGCATCAGCGCCTCTATGAACGGATGGAACTCGTCCTGCCCAAATCGAACCACCGACCATAACATCTTTGCGCTATGAGAGTTCCCGGAGGACGGCGGGGAGAGGCTCTCTCTTTCACTCTTTTCCATCTCGTTCATCCTTTTCACTCACACATCCTTCTGTTCGCTCTCTCAACTTCATAGTCCAGTTCACATCTTGAAAATGAGTCAAACGAAGGCGAAGTGAATAAAAAGTACGGTCTAAATTACGCTCAATTCGCTATGGTATTTTAAAAAATGTGCGAATGATTCATATTCAATTACAAAAGTTTGGAACAAGTAGACCTTTCAGGGAAAGGATCTATATTTTTTGAACATCTGAAAACCTATACTATTTCATGTATTTGAAAGTATTCTTATTGTTGAGAAGTTACTTTTATGAACTTTGAGTTTAAAATCGAAGTCTTGCAATAGTTTGTAAAGAGTTACCAAAACGATTTCGCTTCTTGGTGACCTCTTGTCGACTACATTTAACTACGTTATTGTTATGTGCTATTTTTAATCATTATACTTTGTAAATTATTAAATAGGCAAAGAAATATCAAGTACAGGTCATAAAATAATTATTTTTTGAAATTATATAGCTATTGATCTTTTTATAGAGAATATGCGAATATATATGAGAATAGTGACAAAACATATTAAAAAACAATAAATTAGAAGGGCAAATAGTATTTTTTCGGATCTAATATTGTCCAAACTTTTTAATAACTCGTGTACAATAAACCCTCGGCGTACTTTTATTCACGTCAACTTTATTTAACACATTTTCATATGAACTAGATTAGTAAGGGATGTTAGTGATATTTTTCCCAAAACTCACCACTAAACACTGAATTATTTTTCTAATAAGCGAATATAATCTAATAAACCTCATTATTATCTAATTATAAATCTTGATTCTTGATGATTTATTTTTTCAAAACATTATTTTAATCAACGACTACGAAAATATAAAGAAAGAATTATAGAAATTGTTGTATCCTCACTTATGTTATAATTTTTTTAAGTTTAATGTGACTGAGACAATAAAAGTCTTTCTCTATACATCTATAATTTTCATTAAATTATCACTCGACATTAAAGAAAATGCATTTTAATAACAAAACACATTTGCATAATTTACATTGAAACGATTTGGCATTTATACGAAAATATATATCATTTATTATACACGAAAGCACGCCTCATCAAACACTTACCTATGTCTAACGTTTTTGCAACGGTTACTTCAAAATACAACTTCAAAACTACGTGTATAGGTACAGTCAAAAGCAAAACAACATCTAATGGTTAAAAATAAAGATTATTATCAATCGTAGGACACACACAGTGGCGGCGCTAGGCGTCGGCGACGTCGGCGATCGCCGACGGCCTCGCGCCTGAAGGGGCCTCGCAAACAAAAAAGTTTTGCCTACAAGTTATTAAAAAGAGGCCTCGCAAAAAGTTTTACCTGCAAGTTATTAAAAAGAGGCCTCGCAAACCTGATGTCGCCGGTGTGTGTAAAATATTTTGCTTTAACAAACGAAAGCAGTCTTGTATATTTGCGTCCCGGAGCCTGCGATCGGCGCGACCGATAACAGCGAATAGGCATCGTACAAAATCAAAAAGAAAAGGAGGACGCACAACGTAAACAGCGCCATAACTCACGGCACTTAGCATTCGCGGTTTATACGGTGTGTACACGCACGCGCGCACGTGACGCGCATCCAGAGCGCTGCGGCCGCGCAGCTCGATATGATTGATCGATACACGAAAGCTGCGGCTCATTGTCGTTCATGCAAACTGTGCGGTTGCAAGTGTCACACTTGACCGCGCGATGGGGACAATGGGAGTTCGATGAGCAGTCGCAGCGCAGTGGTCGGCGCGTGCGCCGCCGGTGGAACGCGCAGTTCGACGCTCATTTTCTAAGTCATGTGTTTATATAATCATGTGATATTTATGTCTACACGTCTGTAGACATAAATATCAACATTGCTAACTCTTGCTTTTATACTAAACACTATTGATTAATAAAGCAACTAAGCATTGGCTGAAATATCAGAAATAAGAGCAGATATAAAATTGAAAACCAGAAAATCGATTGCAATGCAAAAATGGAGATTCTCAAGGAGTGTTTATTTAAAACATGTTTTCATACACGTTTATGTATAAATAAATATAAAAATGTACACGTATTATATTCACTAATATTTTTGAAACACTGATCATATTTTTTTATTTACTTCTATCAGCAATAAGTTCAATTATTCTTTTTTTATATTACTAAATAAATTGTGCTCTAAAAGCGACGCAAATTCTAAATAAAAATTATAAGTAAGCATAGACAACAGTGATACACTACTAGTGATCAAGAGAGCCGCCTGACGCATATTGGACACAGTTCGAACCCTGATGGCCTGCGCAGCTGAATGTCTTGTAACTCACGCGCAGATTACGAACGGCATGATTATTTTCTTTAAAAGTGAAGAAAAAGCAGCTCGATGAAACCTGCACGCCCGACAATCGTCACGGAGGCTGTAACGACCCCCTTGCCGAGGCGTGCGCGCTCGCACGACCTTTTTATTTCATATGAAAGGCGATGACCCCCTTCGGCGGTTCGGGCGGGTCGGAGGTTGTAACGATCGCTGTCAAGACCACGAGAGCCGAGATCGGCGGGTTAACATGCGCTTTACGGTAAGGAATGCTTTAAGTCAAAAATCAATTGGACCATTCGCTCGTGGCCAGGATCAAATTTCAGTAATTTTTGGTTCAAAGACAACTCTGTTCAATAACGTTCTCTGACGTATGGAGTTCCCGAAATGCGTTGAACCGAAAAAGTACTATAGCCTGACACCCTCTTTTAAAGTAAAACTATTTCCTGCAGTGAGGCGCTATATTTTCAAATATATCTCTATTTCATAGATTACGAATAACATTTTAAATACGTTACAATATTTTAAGAATCTACATTTTACTGCTTTCCTACTTTTATAATCGTTCAGAAAACGGTTTTCCCTCAAGAAGAACAAGCAAGAAATATGAGTTTAGCTCTTTTCAAATTTAAATAAATTATATTATACAATCAAAATAAATAGATACATAAAGATCAAATCCACAAAAAGTCGAGCTGGTGATATCCATAAATATTTGTCCTCTGAATATTTATAAATTGTATAAGATCCTTTTTAATATTTTTTGTTCGATAATGTTTTTAAATTTGTTTGAAGGCAGATTTTGTATACTTTATATATTATTGTACATATGCACAGTCCCCTAAATGAATTCGTGACGGTATATAGTCGACTAAAATGTAAACACAATTTATTTTTATTCTTTGAATGGAATTGATGTCGAGCTCTATTTTTCTCCAATATTTCTATATTCTTTTATACATGTATTAAATTTTTGTATATAAATTGATGTGCCAGAGTTAAGGTTAACAGAGCATATACTACTTACAACAATAAATCTATAGTAGTAAATATGTCTCTTACATATTTAGGTTTAATATTAATTCTGTATTAAGACTAATTGAAGTCTACCATTTTGCTTTCAATCAGAACTATTCTTCTGATTGAATGTATAGTGGTAGACGGCAGATATAGTTTTGTATTAAAAATATAAAAATTTTTGTTTGTAGAATATTAACAATATGAAAAGTTTAAACTTTTTTTGGCAAACCAAAACGGCTTTTGAAAAAAAAATATTTGTAACACTGTAACGTATTAGAATGGATTTATAAAATACTTAAGACATTACAAACTACAAAATTCAACTGAGCTCTAGCGAGACCTTATCTGAAAGCTTGAGTTAAATAAATAAATCGCTTACTTTCGTGTGATCAATGGACATCGAAAACATATTCAAGAAAATATTATTTCATCAATTCAATAATTATTATTGAATTCAATGTAATTAATTTTACAATAATGAAGGTTTAAAACCGAAAAGCTAGGTACAGCTAAAGGCAATTACGACAACACTAGCTCACCAGGCGCGCGAGAGAACAGATATGTGTGACTTCGTCCAGAAGCGAGACGGAGGACCGACCCAGTTTCCTAACTTGATATTCGGGCCTCTAAGTTTGAAACTGCAACTATTTCTCTGCCGGAGGCGGGAAATGGTTATTCCGCGGACGAACACATTTGCATTTTTGTCGTTTAACTCAAAGCTTTCCTCGACAAAAGTACGACCGGTAACCCCGTCTCGTCGCCTTAACGTTCTATAATTACACGAAATTAAAGCTTTCGACCTCATGAAATTAAAATAACTCTTCGAAACAGCTTTAATATAAATAGTTGCCTTTTGCTCACAGTTTCGTCCTCGTGGACAAAGAATAAATTTATTCATCTTTTATACTAATTTTTCTCAGGGTCTCATTTTAATCCGCAAGGTCTCTCTCTAATCTCAATTTTACCATCGATTTCGGTCTCAGTTCAGGGCCCGATTCCTCTAGTTCCGGTCACCTTTACAGCCGCGCCCCCGACAGCGATTTGAAGGCCAGTTTCAATCCTCGTCCTAATCCTGTCTTATCCCGGTTCCGCTTTCGTTTTCGACTTCTAATCAGTCTCAGTTTATGTCCTGCTTGCACTCTTAACTTCTATACTGATCGTCTTAACGAGTACTTTGTTTTCAGATATTATCCAGGGTCTGGTGATGGAGCTGGGAGGTGGCCATAGGAGCTCCATGATAAAACGACATAATGCCATCGAGTTTGGGCTCATTTGATTCGTCTTGACGAGTACTTTGTCTTTAGATGGCACCCAAGGTCTAACAATGGAGCTCTAATGTGGCTATAGGAACTCCATAATAAAACAACATAACCCCATCGAGTTTGTGCTCATTTGATTCGTCTTGACGAGTACTACTAATTGTTACTGACTACGGAAAAACGTTGCTATACGCTACGAACTACGCCGTAGTAAATTCCGAACCATAAATACTCCGGCTGACTGCTCATACACCGGCGAGTTGTACCAAAAGGTAGAAATGCTAATGGTAAAATGAAACGAAAGAATTGATGTATAATTTATACACAATCCGTAAATTTTACGTTTGATATATATAAATTTTTTTCTTATCTTTTTTTTTCATGCAACCATCAGATTGATTCCTACCTTCATATAGCAATCTTCAAATTCTATATTCGATCTATAAAATTATTTGTTTATAGTTCACGTACTATTATGTTATTATTACATTTGCGTATAATTAAATCTTTAGAAGGCAAATTTCTAAATAATCTTCTCCTGTGCTCGCTCACATAAAATGAGAACTTCTATATCTTGATATGACAGATACACAATAGTATTATTTATCTATTACGCTACTTCCATCAGAATAAATATTATATAAACATTAGAAATCGAGACCGCTGATTCAAAAATAATTTTTAGTTTTTTAGATCATCGCCTTAGGCCCTTAAAAAGAATTGCTGTGTTAGCCCGAAATACTAAAATAAATCTAAAGCTTCTAGTTGTCGTCGTTCCCGACATCCAATCACCACAACCTTAGGCAAACCTAAGACTTAAACTCAATTTTTGTAATATTTATGTTTGCCTCATAAGGACCTATTTGAAAATCGACACGTCTTGTTATATCCATCACTATAAAACGCCAAAACGGTAATATTGTTATTTTTTGTTGTATATGTATAGTGCTAAATATTATTTCATTCAAAACAAATGAATCAATCTGTGAATGCCTAAATATACACACACGCATGCGTGCATGTGCATATAAGAGTGAGCCACATAGAGAGAGAAAGGGACAGTTAACTTTTTTGCTAAAATTTCCCATCGAGAGAAGTCGAATGCAATGCGTCTACCCTCTACCCTACGGCAGTTGGCACACAACACCTGCAGATGCCGCTCTTATGCTATTATATTCGCAGCGGTAGAATGTGTACGTCTCGCATCTCCCTTTGCCAAATCCACGCCGAAAAATTATCATACACGATTAGAGTTGTGAGTGCGCTATCAGTCCATTGAACCGTACGCTGCTGTGGTCAAAACATTGGCAGTTGTGTTAGACGGTTGTACGGAGTTGCCAAACTTTCATTGACGATCGGCCACTTGGCAGGACCTCGCTCGGCCAACCGCCGTCGTGACGTCACCGTCGGGTAGGAAGCGACGTCACGGCAACAGGAAGCACCTCGTCCGAATTCGAGCCATTGATTAGCCGGCGACTCGCATGGCTCGATCGACATCACGTCTTCTAAGGGCGTTGTCCATTACGAGCCTTAAAGGCCTAATACTGACTGAGGTGCCTACATTCGTGTTACCTTTACATGCTGCTCTTCTATTACAGAGTTGTTTTCACTATGTAAAGGATAATCATCATAACTAAAATCTAACAAAAATAGATTATAACTTACATCATCGAAACATCCTCATTGTTGTCACGATCACGGACAAAAATGATCTAAAATAAAATAAATATGAAATAACTCAACGAACCTTGTTTAATACTTATAGTATCGCATATACATAAAAAAGTCCTATACAAACTTTCTTTTCCCGAAAAAACAATTTATCAGTTTATAGTTTTTTACAGTTTGTACTCTAATTAAAATATTTGTCAAACTCGCTATGTTTGTAAGTTTCTAATACTTAACTTTTTGACGGAGTTTATAAAAGCAGTCTAAAGAAATTCTGAACACCCAAAAATATATTGAACACATAGGTGATACACGCATTAGATTTTCTGAAGGCTCATTATTTATGATTTTTTTTATTAATTCTCTGAGTGTATTATCACTTCACCTGTTCTCCGTAAGGAGCATCTTGTCCTATAAAAAGGAATCGGTTCTATTAATAATTATAATGTATTCTTAATACTGATCATTATCTCATTCAATTCTTTTGGTCACCAGTCACCTTCTGAGCTCTGTAGTATAATTTTATTAAGTATTGACATAGTGTAGTGGGACTATACCCAAGACGGATCTTCGACTTTCTACAAACAATATTGGAACACATATCGTAGCATCTCTGAGTGGTTCATTGCGATAAGGAACTATGAGCTTCAAACTAAACAAATCAAATCTTATATATTTATTGTGTATTATATGTGTCTATCTTTCAGAAATATTCACTTTTATCGCGTACATACATTATTCATACTTTGAAACCACTTCACGAACAATCCTACCTACTTTCTTTTGGACCCTTCAAAAATTGATGAATTAAAGGTAGTCAGGACATCTTTTTTTACTTTAACAATTTAACTTTTCCTTCTTTTGTCGTTCAATAAGGCACAATGACATACGGTTAAATTATAACATTCTTCACAACAAAAAATCCACTCTTTTTACGACATTGAAACAAAAGCATCGCCGACGTGGCAGGAGGTTCCGGTAAGCATTTTATCGCTCGCTTCTCGCGCCGAGTGGACAACGCGATTGACTGTTGTCATCTCCTTACGATAGAGTTACAACAAGATCCTTGCAGCAGTAAAACATGCTGATTACGGCTATTTGTTTCCTTACGTCTCTCACGAAAAGCGGCATACGGGCTTGGCCTTGGGGCTTGAACGTAATTTTTACACGAGCCATAATTTCTCGCCTGCCACACATATCATACTTTTCTCTCATAAATTCGAACTACTTAACTCAAATCTTTCCCCATTCATCCACCAATTTGCGCGGTGCTTGCATCAAATATTATTTGCGAACAAAAAAGTGTTTATGACATTTTAATTTATCTATAACTTATTCACCACTGAATCGATCCCTAATTCACTATCACAGTGAAGAAACTCATCAACTTTTCCATTTTTCCACTGCTTTCAACATTTTTTGTGTCACCGCAGTGACACAAAAAATGTTGAATTGAGTTAAGGATAGATCGCTCACAAGCCGCAGCTTGTGAGCGATCTATCCTTAACTCAATTCAAAACTGATTCTAGAGAACAAACAGACGTGTAAAATATATTCACTGATATTATATAAAACAATCTTGTTGCGTTGAACCTTTTTCACAGCCATAATAAATGATAGTTTGAAAAACTCTTGGGCTTCATATAATTTGTTCAAGACTACCGCTAAAAGTTTCTTAACGAATAACTTTTTTACAGGTAATCAAAAGAAAAAGTAAAGATCGTCCATATTTGAAATAGTATTACAGTAATTGACCAGTAACATAATCTGTAACTCATTTCTTTCACATTAGTGCATAGTGAGTATCTAGAATGTTCCTGATTTTTGTCGTTATACCTAAGATTTGGCTCTACTTTGACACAGGGCAATAACAAAATACAGCTAATGCGGTAGAGCCATGATGTAGTCAACTTGGCTGCAGCACAACGATGAGCCAATACCACATTTTCTCAGAATACAGACTTAAAGTAGCATCTTCCGCTGTTCCTTTCCATCCAGTGAGTGAGAATTGCGATGGTCCACTCCCGCTTCATCAGATATCCTATCTCTTCCTAAAACGCCGGCAATGCACTAATTTAATTTCTCTGCATACCATTTGCCCCTTAAAATGATATTAAAAAAAAAAATCTTCAAAATTCCTTCTTGCCAGCGATTGAACACACAAATAGACTCCAAAGCTAAACACACGCCGTCGTATAAAATATACTTTAGCGGGGAAGGTAAAACGATTTTTATTACGTATGATATACGAAACGCATATTTAAGATCGCGTCACCGAAAACTAATTTTCGTATATCGCAAAATAAGCGGTGAGCGCGCCAAGCGCTTAGAAATATCTCAAAAAACGCCGCAGTCCCCGTATACCGAACTGCTATTTGGCAAATGTACTGCTTAATAAAACTGGGCACTTTATGGAAGTACTAAATTCGAGACCTTGACTATTTAATATGTTGCCGCTTCGTGCCGCTCTGCGGAATTAGCTGGCGTCTACTTAAAACCGAGGATATAGTCGGTTTGGGCGCCATATTCCAATTTGACCGGAGTCTCGAGACTTAAAGATAAATCATACCCGTTAGCAGAAATGTATACGTATACAGAGTCACAAACAGTAAAATGTTAGCAGCTAAATCCGATGAAATTTCTACAACAGAGCTGAAGTTTTATCATGTTAGTCAGTTCGTGAACGTCAGAACGTGTCAGGTAGAGGTTTCTTTGTTACCTATTTCGGAATTTCAGGAATAAAATACAGTTTATTTTTCGACTTATTTATCAGATTATGTACTTCATGTTTATTAAAATTTCATTCTACCTTCGCAGCACAGCGTGTCGATGATATACCTAGGGCCTATATAATTCATATATTATTCGGAATTTAAGGTATGCAAAAGGATCTTGAAGTAAATGAATTCAGGCTTTGCGGTGCGACTGAGCAGAGTGTGCATTATACCCGACTTATCTTTTTATTGTTGAACTTAGAGTATAAATCTTAATACATTTTTTAAAAGAGGCGCTCACAGCCGCCCATGAATATCAGCAACTCCAGAGGAGTTATTACCGGCCTTTTATAATTAGTAAAATTTTTACTTATATCAAAACTTTTGTCACGATGCAGAGCAATTCGAAAGGACGAAATCGACAATTTACCCGTTTACAAGAACGCGCAAAAAGTTAACATGATGTGCCACGACAGAAGCAGCGATAGTAAGCTAGTATTATTCCGCTATCGAGCAATGGAAAAGAGGCTCACAGAACTCGGCCGTCGTCACTAGCCGCGGGTAAACATCGGGGAGAGCCCGCCGTAGTAAAATAGTTGGCAGCGAAACCTATTGTATTACTTTATCTGAACGTTATGAGCCACGCCAGAGCTAACGTTTTGGTTGTGCTTTCCTCGACTTCCGTAAACAAGCTCGCTCGCTAGACAAATATTCGAGTAGGTCGCCGCCACATCCCAACGCGCCGGTAGTCATCTACGTGCACGTCAGGTCTTGTAACGGTAAAGTACTCTGTTGTGCTTTTAGTAGCACATGCTACATGATTTGAGGTTACTACGCCAGTTTTGTTTTTACCACGATCAAATATTGGTGATTGTTTCTAACCCTTTTTCCAATTTATAGCTGTGAGGAAGCCACTCTTGTAATCGATTGTATACGCGTTGATTTATGATGGCCTTAATCATGACACATTATCACATGTGAATTTGAAAACTTGACCACCAAAATTCCGTAGCTTTCAGCCTTTACGAAGCGAGTAACTAAAAACCCTCGGCCTTATTCGATCTCATCGAAGACTCGTCTATTCCGGTGTCAGCTGTAAATTGTTATACTCATTTCACATGCGCAAGGTGATGAAGATTTCGTAGTTTCCGATTCCTCGCAGAGCCCGCTGTGGACGGAAGCGTTACGCCACCGGGAGTAAGGAGTCGTCACAGTGACCTAGAGCTGGCGCCGCTCCTGGCGCCGCCCCCCGCGGCCGCGGCCAAAACACTGGAGTGCGTCGACCCCGCCGCACACTTTTGGCTCAATCAGACCTGTTGACGCTCGCTTTCCCCGTGTATTTTTATTTCGGCCGATTTATTTTATAGATATTGGCGCCGGTTCACGGGGGACGCCCGCACGCGCTGGACTTGGCCGTGGCACGCTTGGCCGCCGGCCCGTGACGTCACCGGCCGGCGCCGCAGCCGCACGCAACCGCCACCGCGCCGAACCCCGAACACCATCGCCGCGATTTTTAAGGAGCACCACGAAAGTTCGTAAAGGTAGCAGGAAGGCACGGAGGAAGTCGCACCGCCCAATTAGCTAGTTCCCATAACAAAAGAACGGCAGGTAGACCTTGACTCTCAGATAGAGTCGTAAATCCATTAACCTGGCAATACAGGATAACCACATAGTGAAAACAATGGCTTGGCAAAGTTCCTGTTCATCGTAAAAAACAGGTTCAGATATAGGACAGGAGCACACCTCTAATATTGCCTAGTGTTTAATTATTTAATTTGTGTTTTTATTTGACTCGACAAAGATGTCAGGTACGAAGAAGATTAGAAAACGGCAGTTATATAAAAGTAGCGTTCCTCACAATAAAAAAAAATAACATTACAATATAACTATTGCAATAGACACATATTTAGTGTTCAAAATATTATGCAAGAGCAATATGGACTCGTACCGGTTGGGTTTCCCAGGTACGTTACAAAAATAACAAATAGACATAAATCTCGTTTTGATATGTATTTTATTAATCGATTTACTTTACTTTTAAAAGCCATTGCATTTTGTGTACATAGACACATTTAATACAAAGTATGCAAGAATATTTAACAGTGATAATTACATCACTCAATGACGAAACAGCTAGACCAGCGCTGAGCTAGACAGTATGGCTACTTTTAGATTATTGTGTTAATCTTTTTATGCATAAATTATTAATGATTAACAACTTTGAAGGATTTTAAATTATTTAAATTTAATAGTGTTTCATTTGTCCTTCCCCAAAATGACGTTAAAAAATTAAGTACTTTGTATATCAACTCCAAAACTGATTTCCAACTTCAAAGCTTTATTTGCTGAACAATACAGATTGCAGAAAAATAATATACTAATCCACAATTTTAAATGGGCCCCGATCTCTGTTTTCATGCTAAATTTCAACTTGCTTTGCTAGATAGATATACGATGTATATGCCCAGACGGTCACAAATAGATAGTTCCCGAGGCGATTACGCAAGCGACTTAAATAAATCCGATCCAGGACGTAGCTTCGTCGGCGGGCGCAGGAGTAGGAGCAGAAGAACGGAAGCTAAAATTACGAAATAAGGCAGCTCGTAGGTCACACGCAGAGCGCGCACGCCGGGCGCGGCGCGACCATTTGCGCGGCCGCTGCGGTCGCGGCCGGCCCTCGACGACCGGCGGGTGCTTTGACAAAACCGACCGCACGATCACTACCGCGCTCGAAATGTACGTCCAGCTCAATGAGGCTCGAGCTGGAAATCGAAACTTAAAGCTGTTCAATTAAACTAGGTCATCGATGGAAATCGATCACACGAATAATAGAGATGAATTTGCTTTTGGAGGAACATAATGTCATACAATAAGAAACTGTTTCATAGCTTATTTATTTAATTTCTGAATGGCTTCTAGAATTACATTCCATATAAAATAGAATTTTTAAATTTTAACACCACGAACAAACAAAAAGGGAGTATTAAAATCGTTTTATTTCGTCTTATTTCTAGTATCTATAAAAAGCATAGGTTTAGATTGTTTACGATCTATTAAATATTAGTGTTTATTTTCGGAGACCGATTGAAACCAATGTTACAGACAGTGAAGCGAAATTCTTATTCTCTGATATACTTATTCGGAAAGACGATGGACATGAACGAGCCAAAAGGCGGATATCATTTTTATGACGACTTTCGTTGGTCCATTAACTTAAGAATCGAGACTACTATTGATATTTTGTAAAATGTACAATTTATATCGTCCCTTGTAAGGTATTCTTTTCAAATTTTACGTAGTCATTCATTTCGTTTGGTGCGACGACTCGCCGCAGCGACAGTTTTATACACTACGTCAAATATATAAAACTGACTTCGGAATTCTCATATACGTACCCGAACAGAATTGAACAGAGTTATTTATTATTGAGCAGTATCTCAGGAATTGTAAAATGTCCCTGAGATCGTATGGCGCAATCCAAGTAATAAACGTCGTTTACTTAATATTTCTTCTGCAACTCCGTCTCCAAACGTGGATAAAATAAAATGCACGGAGACATTTCCCAGAAAATCACTGAGCACGGCCAATGACGGAAAGACCATCTTAAGGTTGATCCTACGAAACAGCTGCAACGACTACGTACGACGACACATGACGGGACAGATTTAGAATTGCCAGAATGACGGCCACGGTACCCCTCCTAGGGCAAACCCGCGGCTGTCAAAAAAACTGATATGCACCAATGATCCGAAAATAATGAACATTAATTGTAATTAACTTCAGGGACAACGCTATAAATTTGAACCGTTACAGCGCTAAATATAGATTGTTTTCAAAGTAAGAGATAAATAAGTATTTATTCACAATAATACTTTTATCGAATGTAGGTTTAGGGCCGTTACGGGAATCGCAGCCGACGGCGTACCAAGGCTGTCGTGGCGAGTAAACACTCTCAGAGGCGAGTAGTCGTGTTTTATAGTCGGCTTTATGCGATACGCGCCAGCCCCGGTCGCCGCAGCCACTGCCACCAGAAATAGACACTTTCAAGAACTCTAACAACGTTACGCACTGCCTGCGCGTGCGCCGGCCCATGCGGCCACTTTTTGCCTGTTACCATTATCGATGGCTCCATAGACGTTTCTAGGCCCATTTGAGCTTTGATGGAATTTTAATTCGTACCGTTCTTTAATACTCGACTGGCTTCTCGTCTCGCGTGTTGCCACTGTCGATGTTATCGACACTTTCATAAACATTTTACATGCCCCGTTCCGAAATTAGAAAAACGATGATATAGCCATTCATCATGCCAGTAGTCATTTGCATGATGATGCTGATTCCTTAAGACTTATAGAACTCAGTTTTCTTAAGTTATCTCTTTTTTTCTCTAAGCCTCATGTCATATATTCCAAATGTAAATGGAAATTCTTATCTGAAAATGTTTTCCTTAATTCTGATTTGAAATTCAATTACTTTCAATCTCTTACGTTCTTTTTACGACTTTCCAAACTTCATAGTTTTCAAAGTGGTAACTCTCTATACTATCATTTATTCGTTACTGTTTCAATTAATTTAAGTGCCAGTTACACAAGTTCCGGTATTTAGGATATACTACAACTTTCGCTAAAAGTTCATATGAGCTGTTACGACATTTTAAATGCAGTCTGCCTCCATGCTTTATGCATCTGTAATAACCAGAGATCACATAGAGTTTCATCGTTAGTTCAGATCCTTTCGATTTAATAAGTTTAGCGTTTTTGTTGATAAAATTAGAAACAATATTACTGAAATCTGTTGTAAGTTTGGATGTAGTATAACCCCCAATGGACAAACTTGAGACCATTCTATATAATAATTTAATACTCTGTGAGAATCAACAAGACTTATTTCTTTTTTGCCAACATTTTTAGAATTATATATGACAAGGTTGTGATTAGTCAATGAGGCTTCACGGTGTTTGTAAGCATATAGATTTAATTAAAGTTTACGATTTTAATAATTCTGTGCTCAGACAAAATCAATTTGAGTTCAACGATATTGATTGATTTTATGCACAAGCAAAAAAGACTCAAGGATACAATTTAACTACTCGTGATTGACGTAGAAGTAGCGACGTAGATGCTTTTACGAACTCTCTTCTTATGATTTAGAGCATCGAATGTCCAGTCCAAAAGTTATCCGACGGGCCGAACAAAGAAGCGTACGACACTTGTTTAGACGGTCGACACGGATGCAGTTTATTTTTCAAAGTCCCTCAGAAATTTATTTGCGGCCACACGAAATATTCGCACCGATAAATATCGTACGTCGATTGCCGCGTCCTCTCCTTCAGTATCACAGATTAGATTTACTGAATTCTTTGGATTGTTCCCAAAGCGCTTCATCGAGACACGAATCGAATATTTTTCATCGAGCATTTTGTGAAGTTGTGAAGTACTGTGAAACAAACTCCCGTGTCGAATCAAACTATGACATAAATTCGACTATTTGATTTTAGGGTACCTTAATCCGACAAGGAGCTTTATCGACGCTATGAGCGAGATATATGAAGCTCAGTTTTGGAATATTTTAAATAAAAGCTTTCATTTTATTAAAATAAATTGAAATGGATTTGTTAATTTTCAGGGTTGAAGGGTTCCTTAATGTGGTTTCCGAGTCAGGGTGTGTGCTATAATTTGATTAAGTTAAAAACGCATTGGTCAATCGGCTCTTGGTCAGAATCGAATCTAGTATCTCCTGATTCCAAGACAAGTACCTAAAGGTAAACGTAATTTTATATTAAGAGAGTTAAATTTCTTAACAATCACCGACTATTATATATCGTAATACTAATGAGATTGACGGTTTTAATTTTAGGAATTATACAGTGATACTTAAAAAGCTTTGTTTAGCATCCCTAAAAGTTACTAAATAGTGCAAAGAAGTATTTGTCAAAGGAACATATTTTTTCCTAATAATTTTATTTTAAGAGTTCTTTCTCACAATAAGTGCAAGAAGTGACCACCTCCTGCTTATTGCAAACATGTACCTAATAATTTTATCAAATGAAGTTTATCCCGAGTTATATATTGACGTTATGATGGCGAATTTATATTCAGATTTACCAATAAATAACCAGCGCCATATATCATATTAAAGTCTCTTCCAGAGGAAGTGTCGTTTTGATAAGATTTTTCAACATATGGAAAACAGGACATATTACCTTTTATATGGTGCTCCATCAGTACAACAGATTTAATTAAAATTTGTTTAGCTATTACCGGATCATGATACGACGTACAAACAAACAGACAGACAGATTAGTAAAAAGTAGTCTATGTCCTTCCCCAGCCATCTTTATGCTGTCTCTTATCTCTAGCTTCTATATTCTTCCCTTGTGCAAGTCTACGGGAGGACCACACTCCACGGGAGGTCATCATATGACAGGCGGAGGGCCGGGAGCGCCGCGCGCCGAGCCGACGTCGCCGAGGGGCTCCTCGTGCAGGCGGCCGGACAGCGCGCCCGTTACGCAACGCGGCTGACGCATCGCAGAACAATACCGGCGCACAATACGCACTAGCGTAACGCCGTCTTATACAATCGACAATAAAAGGGCGCCGGGCCACCGACTTACCGAGCTATTGTCTGCGGCGCGGCGAAAAAAAAATTCGCACGCGCCTCGAATATTAGCCGGCGATTTGCAAATAATATGCGCGCGAAATGCGCTCGGTGCATCGGCCCCGTGTGCTCACCTTGCGCTACGCGCGGCGCATACCGATGCGCCCGCGCAGAACCAGCGCGCGGGGAATCTCTGCGGCCGGTGACGACTCACGCGCTCGAGTCGGACGAGGATTCGATTTTCAATAAAAAGAAATTATCGAAAAGAATTCATTAAACCTGCATTCCTTTGACTCTAATCGGGAACAAAAATGTAACTATTTGTTGTCTGGAATTACAACGGCGTACTCTTCTACAACATTTTTATTTCATATTTTGAAACAGATCGGTACTAAAATCAGAATTTAATAATTTTGAGAAACGATTCTGATCGTTTCTCAAAATTTCCAATTTCAAAGCCATTCGGAGAGTTGAAAAATTTAAATAATAATACTATTAATACCATCTGATCAGGGACGACGAAGATGGTTCAAACCATAATGTTTGGTTATTTTATGAAACGGTGATTGATATCGTACAAGTCAGCTAAAACAGCGGCGGAGCCCGAGGTGGACGCACCGGCTAAGGTTGCCGTTCAGTACGACACTTAAAAACAAGCTAAGCCGCGGCGACAATCGCTTACAGATTAAGAAATTAGAGAGAGTGAAAGATAATGGAAGAATGGGACTTTTTAGCAAATATTCGTATATCACTCTGACCTATATAAAATAAAGAAAGAGTGTGAAATTTTAATATTTGAAAATTAATTATTTTAAACAATATCTTCCAATTTGTTTACAGGATAAAAAACCGAACAGTAATTTTATATAGTTCTTCAAACTATATATACCTAATTATTTTATTAGGAGTATATGCGATTAATTATATTAGCAATTAATTCAATTTGGCTGAGAAAATAGACAGAAACGACCGCAACAAACACAAGGCGGACGCGCTGCCGAGTGACCATGACACTTCTCCTTTCGCCTTCTACGTTCTAACTCGAAAAACGGAAATGAGAAAAGTGACCTAAGCCAATCCAAACTTTTTGCACAGAAATAATTGAAATAAATTTATCTCGATGAGGAGTCGCCTCTTATCCGAATTCTAAGGCGGCGTGCATAAGCCTCGTGACTTAGTTTACCCTTCCCTCCCACCCTTCAGATCGTCGGCTCCCCTAACTCCTCCCGGATGGTTGGACGGAGGTTTTTCCCATTAGCCCAGATATATGAACGAGACCGATAACAATTATTTTATTAAATACAAATACAATATTTTTTCTACGTACTACGTTTACCCTTTGCATCGTGCCAAACGAAATAAGTAAAAAGTCGCGCGGTACAACTCTGACCCCCGAGTACCGTCGCCGGATCCGCCCGTACCGCCCGCCGCCGTGCGCGCGCCCTTAGGCACCAACCCGCCCGACGCTTCGACGGCGCGGCAGTTTACTCTTCAAATATTGTGGTACGCCGCGGGGCATCAAAGCCCGACCTTGACGGAGGCGTCCCGCCGGTGACGCTCCGCCAAATAAAACATCTGCGGGCCCGTTCTTTCGTTCCTTCGCGAATCCGTGGACTCGTTAAAAAAACTTCTTAATTAAAGCCATCATTTAAAATAACTACCCGCCGGCCGCGAGCCCGCGCTCGATTCACGGGTGCGATGGTTTTTCCCGCCTAGAAATAACACCGTTTCCAAATTAATAAACTGTAACGACAATGATAAGAAGAAATTATAATTATTCATCGTTGTTCACCCTGTAGTACTGTGACGCGTACCCTCCCACAATCCCTTCATTCCTAGGCTCTGCGCGTGACCTAGGTCGGGCCGACGAACGCCGTCACCGGCCGGACCGCGAGCGGAATAGCCGACTTACACCTCGGGGTGTGGATTCCCGTATGGATGGATGGACGGATGGAGTATGGGAGTGTGAATATGGATGAGTATTTGATTGAAATCAAATATCATCGGGCAATTCACCGGTGTTCAGATTCAAAACCTGTACTTTCTGATTCGAAGGAAGCACGCGGTTAACTCGGCATTAACAAAGTTTAAAATTGTGATAGACAGGAAAAATAAATCATTGTAAAGTGTGTGATGTAATGTATCATTTTAAATAAAACTTGCAACGCTTTCAAATTAGAAATGTTTGTATACTTTTATACACGCTTTATTATTATTTTGTATTAAATTATATAGATAATGTAATATAATGACCAATATCTAAATATAAAAGAAATATAAGTTTTACTAAGTAGGAATACCGCAAGGTTAGCCACTAGGTCCCGGATGCTACTCTTTGTGACTTATGGCTGATGCATTGAAATTACAAGTGCATTTGCTAAACGCACACGTACAATGCACTTTGTACAGCACCGGTACTGGAATCCTAACACGGCGGAATGCAATCCTTGTATTTCAATATATCTCGCCGCGTTTTGAGGCTCGCTCGTTATTCATTGTCCTTCGGCGCGTTCACAGTTATCTTGTTACCGCACACACACACAACCTCAATTTTATAATGGATTTCCTCGATTCTGCACCGAATCTTAATATTTGAAAGTTCTACAGAAATTACTTAGTAATTTTCCTCTTTGAAGAACTGACTATCATCTTCAATGTTTTCTATTAATAAATCGTAAAGGGAATCATGACATATAAAGAACCTACCCCGAATATGAAAGCTAACGTGCGTTCAATTCAGCGCCCTAACTCGCCCCGCTGGTGTTCTACAATGCTATTATGGTTCAACAAATGCTCCAAATTTAAGCCGAACAAAGTACTCACACGAACTTATCGATCTCATCAGTTTGTTTCAAAGCAGATCTAAAAAAATATACAGACGCAAAAAAATACATACTTCCAATATTTTACTGCATGTGAACTTAAAAACACGAAAATGTATTCAAATAGAATTTAGATCACAACAGATGTGATATACGATCAGTCAATGAAGGTAGACATTGTAATAATGAAATGAAAAAATTAAAATACAGCAAGAATAATAAGAAAACGAATTGCATTATCATAAAAAACGAGACCGGAGGAATTAAGGGCAGAGTTATTGACTTTCAACTTAAGTTAGATGACAAGATCTTGAAGGACATAGAGGTTGTTAAGGCCTTCGAAACGTCCTCTACTAACATTCCTTTCTCAACTACCAGGTCTCTTAATTCATTTCTCACTCCTGGCGAATCATTACTGAAGGAAGGTATTTCGATCTGCTGTAATAATTTATAATTTAAATACGAGAGTTCAGAACAGGCCGATGAAATATTTAAATCATTAGTCGTGAAGAGGACTGCTCACCTTCTTGGTCTCTCTATTACGATTGTAAACTCTATCTTATGCACCACAATTGGCGTTTATTTTTTAACAAGTTCCCAGATGAAGACATGTTTCGCGATTCGATGAAAGAGAGTTTCTTTATTTAAATGCGGTGGTACATCAAACCCCAACAACTTTACACCTTTGACTATATCTATGCTACCGACACGAAAGAAGTTTTGGAAAAAATTATCTTGTTAGTACATTTTTGTATCGATAAATTAATGTCTAATAAAGAGTTCAGTTTTGCTCGGAGACGATCGACAATCGATGCTGGCGTTGAGCCTGTGCATCATATTTTTGAAGCCTCGGAGAATTCTTGAGATGCAATCGGATTATTTTGTGATCTCTACGTGACATTCGATTGTGTATATACCTTTCAATGAAAGATATATTTTTGGAGAAAATTAAAAAAAAAAAAGTTTTATTTTTTTAAATAAAGTTTATACGGATTTGAATACTTAATATTGGGTTCACGATATAGAACAGAGCTCAAAAATGTACCCGTATAAATATTTTCTAGTTTTTCGAGCTTCAAAATAGCGGGAACTTTTTGGGTTCACTTGAAAAGTCATCCGCTGCCAGTAATTTTCTGTTGTTTTGCTGCCCTCCTGTATGAATCTTTGTCGAGAATACATTGGGCCATGGCATAATTCAAATAATGGGTTCAATAGGTTTGAAATTATTATATCTAGATAAAAATAAAAGTTTATTAAAATTGTATGTACACGAAGGCGAAGTCACGCGTAAAACACTATCAAATGCATTGATAAGAGATGAAACGTACCATTTCCTGTTAATAATATTTATATAAAACAAATGTTTTTTTAATGGCATTCATAAGGAGTAAACGAGCATGAAAAACTCCGGAAAGTAAGTGATCACCACCGCCCATGGACACCCGCAACTCAGATAAGTCACTAGTGCGTTGTCGACCTTTTAGGAAGGAACAGGATATTTGATGACGGGGATTAGGTTTTTGGAGTTCTTTTAGTAAGTAATATAATATCTGGATAATGGATCACCGGAACTCTCACTCACTAGATGAAATGAAACAGCGAAATCTGTTACGTTATATCCCTATTCTGTAAAAATGTTGTAGCTCACCGGTTGACTCGGCCCATTTCCCTGCTGCAGTTGAGTTGACTCTAACACATTAATAAGTCACTCACATAACAATTCGGGATCTATTTCTTATGTCACAAGTAGTTCTACAAATTGTACATTTTGAGGGACTGAAGAGACATCTTTTATTTTAATAATTTCCTGTCTACAGTGAGCTCTTGACTGGGAACACCTACTTATAAATAAATCGAGTGTACTCTTTCCTAATAGTCATTTCCAATAAAGGGAGTCTCATCCAAATATACCCAACAAACTCTTCCTCTTCCTTGAACTATTATTCGAACCTCCAAAAGTAAAGACGTACCTACGTAACTGGTGACTCGCAACCGATTGCGCAACCGACAATTAGAGATAGGCGGAGCCGCAATCGCCGAATCCGCGGCCAAGACGCGCCCGCGCCCTAAGCCCGCGGCGGCTAACGGCGCCCGCATGCAAATCGGCCGACTGTTGTAGGGATCGGGCGCGCTAATCCCGCCTGAGCCGGCCGGCTCACGCCGTCGGCGACGCGCTCGGCGGCGTTATGCAACGCGCGCATCGTGCCGACTCGCTGCGCCGACTCGGTATTCCGCTGGACGAGCCCGCGTGCGGTGCGCGGTCTGTGCATGCGTCTCCCCGCCTGTTTCTCGCACACGCTGGCGCCTACCTACGCTAGTCGCACTGATCTATATAATCATTAATGTATTGTATTAATTTAACAATCCCGATCTGTTCTCATTGTTATCACAGTATCGGTGATTCGCGAGGGTCAAAATGGCGTAGGACCACTCTTCGTACGACATGAGCTGTAATGAACACTATGGTCTGTTTCGATGTCTGTATTTGTTTCTCAACCGATCTACGTCATTAAATTTGTCAGTTGCATACATTTTGTATAGTCTCTCCGAAGAAGCAAGTGATATCGAGATTGGAGATGAACGGCAAACATAAGAGTCAGAAAGATAATAAAAACATCAAATATAATAGCTAAAAGCTCTTAATATTACGTTTTAATGTATGTATTAGAGACGGTAATTAACCTCTTCTATGTCTAAAGGTTTCGTCTTTTAATATAAACCTTACAAAATAAAAAGTTACTGCGTCTACTGATCTACTGCACTGTTCGTTGAGTTAAGCGCACGTAATAGGCTTCCTACTTCTTCTTTTAAGGAACGCACGCTCGATCTTTCGAACGAGTAAATTCGATCTTTCCTTCGATCTAAAACTCTACTCCGATCCCGATCTTGATCCCAATACCGCATACGATCCTGGCTATGCAATCATTTTTGGTAAGTTCTAAAAGTAGTGTAACTGCATCCGCTAATAGCAATGGATTTTAATGCATATGCAAATCATCGGTATTGACTTGTAGTAACATTTAAATTGAAATATAAATTGCAACTTAAGTCCGGTGTCCTGTTTGAAAATACTTTAAATTGGATCAGTAGTTTCCGGGTGGCACGTATACAAAACAAACACAAAAATCTCGAATAGATTACATTTTCCTGCATTTACTTTTTTCTGCAATTGTTTCAGTTTATGGCAGCATAATAATTCATATTTCATTTTATGTGGTTATTTGATTTAATTTCAAGCCGGCAACCCTTGAAGTTGTCACCGCAAAAGCGACAACTGCTGCTACGTGAAGTTATAGCATTAATCCGATCCGTCCTACAAAGGTGCAGAACGGGTGTCATTTCACTGAAGTGACAAAAAACTTATGCAACGAAATAAATTCATTATCGTCTATTTCAGTTCACGAATAATTAGCTAGGAGCTGTATCGCTGGATCGCTGTCAAAGGAATATTTCGCCGACACTATATATTTTGGAACACCACCTAGTTCGAAGACAGATAAACATTTATATCTAGACGTTTCGTACTTGATTTTGAATACAATAATACGTACATCCTCAACGCTCGTAACGAGTTATTTTTTTGCGTTGAACAGTATGAGCAGTCAAAACTAAATTATGGTTACGTCATAGCTGAACTTTTGTAAATTTGAACGTGTCTCTTGGGGAAGCAGCTCCTCCAAGACTCATCTCGTAGAAGGCATGGCCCCGATGGTAGAACAACGTCCTCTGGATAGGGCTCAGGACGAGTCGATAACCGTAAGTGATTCTGGTTATGCTCAAAAACTAGAAAAACATTCTACGGTACGGCCTTGTGGGCTGCTTCTTGTAGTGCACATGACCATACCCATCTCGGACCTATAAAAGCTGCACTACAGCTGTAATCTGATTTTGATTGATAAATGATGTATGTCGCCGCAAAAATATTTTTATTAAAATTATTATATTTGTGAATTACACAAAATTGCAGTTTTTTTCTTATGTCGATTAGCAATAAATCTATATCATAAAGGAGAAATAGAAAGTTTGTATTATTAAACTTAAACATACAGAACAACCAAACGACTTCAATACTAGCCCACAGAAGCAGCAAATGAGAAAGAAATCAACAATTTCTACGGAATTTTTTACAAAATTAGCACACAAAGTTTATATGAATATGGGCCACCTAAATGCTAAAATAAACATTAAATGCATAAAAAGTAGAGAGATTGTTCAAGTTCGCTCTCGAACTACAATCCTAAAAACCTATTTGAAAAAAATGGACTTGGCATTGGTCAAACGGACAATACAAAAATTAAATAAAGTACATTTTGTCAAAAAGACGTAGTATGATACGGCACGCAGATGTATTAAACCTCAACTTTTTGTTTTGGCAAAACACTAAATACTCGTAACGATTTCATAAAGATAGAAAGAGAGTTCTACAAAACACTTTCTAGTACCCAGAAACTAAAGAACACTCGCCATAACTGCGCGAATCTTACTGGTGATAATTGAAGTCGACGAAGCAGTAAATATATTAAAAATAAATAAAAAAGCAAGTTCACACATCTCGGTGGAGGCCTTGGAGACGGCCATGTAAACCAGCTCTACAATTTACTCATCTTTGGAAATTTTTAAAACTGACACAATGGTCAGACTCAAATATAATACTGATTTATAAAAAGGAGACCCATATGACATCACAAACTACACGCCAATAAGTTTGCTGCTGTATATGTATTAAATATTCTCCTCTCTTATAAAGCAAAGAATAAGTATTAAATTAGAAGCTGAACAAGTTACGGAACATGACGATAGAACATATTCACACCCTATAACTACTGACTGCTAAATATAATTGTTTATAAAAAGATTTCAAAAAAGCCTTCGGCATCGTATCACATTCAAGTATCTGAGATATGCTAAGAGGTGAAAATTGAATATATACAGGTGATCAAAGGCATCTACAGTAACAACACGGATAGAGTAAGATCAGCCCAAGCTTTCTCATTGTTAAAGGTGTAGGGCAAGACGACCCTGCCTCTCTTAAACTACTTCTTGCCATTCTGAAGTATTGTACGACAAAAGTGCCATTTTGGAAGGGTAGGGGTCTAAACAACGACGGAAAATATCTGAGTCACGTCACCTCTACATAGCACTCGCCGTGACGCTCTCGTCGGGATCGAGTATGCGACCACAAGCCATGATCCAATCACTAAATGTCGCTAGGAAGGGAGCACGCGTAGAGATGAATTTCATGAAAACAATGCTAATGCCAAACGGCGCGTAAAAGACCATGATCTGTAGACAACGAAAAAATGAATTATACATAAAAATACACATACTTAGATACACTAGCAATGATTTTGAAATATATAACTACGAACACATATTCAAATAAATATTGGAGCCTGAAGATCTTTAAAAGCGACATTGCATTTAATATCAAATCTAGAGTCTTGCCCACATGACTTCTACTGTGCGCGACATATACTTATTAAACCTGGAAGTATGTATAACGTAAACATAAAGAAAAAAAATTACCACCTGCCAATTGGGACGAGGACGCAGTATGTTTAAAATAAAGGGAATCCAAAAAATACTACAGACCAAAATAAGAAGCATATTAAAAGCTACTAACTTTCTAAATAATGTCAAAATATTTAAAAAGCAAATGGAGGGAACGTGCTTGATGGTCAGATGAAGGATGGTACCATAAGACCGACCTCGTGATACAGACAGCCCATGACGGAGACAAGTGGTATTCTTTGTAGGAGGCCTTTGCCTACGGAGGGATTCTTGCAGATTAAGGTAAATTTTAATTAAAGACGGTATAAAGTAGTAATAAGTTAATCAACCGAACCTAAATATAAAACATCCAAATCATAAGTAGTATCTTTTACGACCATAGGGTTAATAATAATTACATATATTCAACTTATGCAAGAAATAAAAAGCTGTATTATTAATAATTATGTGTCGGTACTTACCATTCATTCCTTTCATCCCTCCATAAGTAAGATCCCAAGCTCCCAACCCTCAAAGTCGGCCGTTGGTCCCTCTTCTACATCGATTCCAACCACTACTTCCTGTTCAGTGCATCATCAAAGGGCTCCTGACAGAGTATTATATTAAATCTGATCGCATTAATATCGGCAGCAGATGCGTTTTAAAGCCGGCCGATCGCGTTGCGCCCCCTAACGGCGACGGGCTTACAGCGCGTATTAGCCTGTACTACAAATTTACGGGAATAGCCCTGTAATTAACGATGCGTTTATAATCTGTTTAAACTTTTACAATTTTCGTTTAAATGCCATATCGTTTCATAATCCGTTACGAGGTTTTTAAGATATGTAAAACGAGGACACAGTCACAACGTAAAACGTTGATTTAAACTTATTTTAAGCTTTATTAATGCTCGTTTTTTTTTCGCTCAAAATAGAAACCATTTTTCGGATTCACATCTGTATTGAAGCATTGCAATGAATCAAAACATAATAACAAAAGAAGAAATAAGAAAGGGATTCAGTGCAGTGATGTTTTCTAAAAACACTTAATAGAAATAGCATTTTTCATTAGTAACATGACATTAACAAATGATATTTTTTTCTGTAACTATATCTAAACCTATAGTTACAAATTTTTTTGGAACTATAGGTTTAATGAGTGGAAGTTTAGATAAAGTCGCGTGCATAATGTTGTCCGTACGTAAATGATTAAGTACGCGACTGTACCTATTTGAAAACTGCTATTCTGTTTCGACTTATCAATAATTAATTTTGAGATAAACATGTCGAATTGCAATTCTAATGCATAACAATGGGAGAACCGAGCGCAGGGCGCCGACGCGGGGCCCATCGCTGAGCGCGCACGGCCGCGACACACTCCGCCCGATGTCTGCGATGACCTCACCAGTAGCGATATCGCGACGCTACTGAATAGAATAGAAAATAACAGCTCCCTTGTGCGAATTATCGCAGATATCGTCGGGCAGTGTGTAGGAGCCGTTACGTCGCCGTATACAACTATCGGATAAAACGATCAGAATGCAACATCGGCCGTTTCATACACACACCGGGAATACAAACATTCTATATCGAAACAATCAAAGGAGAATACAAAATGGCGGAGCACCGGCGGCGTCGACGTCATGGCGTCGTCTGCGCCGAAATATCGCGAGTCACGGCGCCGAGTGCGCCGCCATCGTGAGACGAAAGGTCATTAATGAGAAACGTCATTAAAATGGAGTTACAGAACGAAAGCGTAAACATTCCACAGCGATGTGCAGCGGCTCATAGTCGACATGGTGGATTTGGCAAGTGCATGGTGGAGCATCGCTCGGAAGCCGTTCATTCAATAGTTTTTTTTCGCCGAACGTTGTAATTTCTTGGCTCGAACGCATCTCTTCGCACGCCAAACAATAAATTTATTAGTCGAAGACGGAGGAGTTGCAACACCGGCACGTCACGGCGCGTCATCGCTACGTCGTCGTCCGCGTTAACCGGCCGGTTATCGTCGTCGTATCGGTTTTTCAAAACCGATGTCGTTGCGTAACCGCATTCTGCGCGTAACGGTCGCGCCAAGGTGACTCGGCAGCGTCCACGATTCTATTTCGATCCGATATTCATAAATATCCCGTGACAGAACTACTCCCGCGTCGGCGGCCATCTTACCTTGCGTAATTACGTGTCGCCGTGTCCTTGCTAATTTTAAAACTACGAGCCATCGCGAGGAGAAATTTCGTATTTAGGAATAAAGCTGACGGCAGAGGGCGCGGAGGGGGTCGATCGCCGCGGGCGGGGGACGTCGGCGCGCTCGCTAATAGAATATTAGGGAGCGATTTGCGCACGGTTGCGCCAGAGCGGCGCGCGTCGGCCGCGGCTATTTCGGTGCTAATGTTCTCTATGGGCTTGACACGGCCGGCATGGCGATGCAGTGTTGCAGAACTAAATTTAGTGCGACGCGGGGATCGCTTTTAGCCGCGAGCCGTTTGCGCAACGCGACCCGACTGCGACCCGCGCGCGACCGCGCGACCGCGCGCCGCCCGCGCCGCGCTATTCTTAGCCGGCCGACGCGCGCCACCGACACCTCGGCGTTGACGATCGACCGACGGTGTATTTCTCGGAGCATTTTCAAAATTTTTCCGCATTGTTTCGAAACGGTGGCTCCACGACGACCTAATATTGACTTTTGACAGAAACAAAAAAGAATGCACGTACATCGATCTGTAACGAAGCACGATTTATTTAAAAGATTTGCACATTTGACGCAAGACCGCATATCGAATTTAAAATAACAGAAGAAAGTTTTATACACATCTGTATACGAATTCGAATTCGCTTGTTAATGTTAGTGCTCGTTGTGAATTTATTCCGAAAACAGCATTCGAATATTATCATTAATGCTGCAGCATTGTGAACATCTTATTTCTTAAACAAAGTTGGCAACCCTACGCGTTTCTGTCGCGAACAAAACATATGAAAGATGACGTATTTTATACGCAGCGTAACTTCCGTGAGTGTCGTATGCAGTCTACGAAAAAACAGTACCGCTTCGTGCAGACATCTCGATAATAACGGGCCCCGGCACAGACGACGGCCGGCGGCGGACCGACTTCGATTTTCATCTCTTTAATCCCAATGTTCTTGCCTGCTTAGCGACAATTTCCAATTCCCGAAATACAATCCGAGTGATAGCATGTGAACTGAAATTTCTGAGAGGGAATTTCCTAAAATGTTTCCTAATGAAATGAGATTAGATCTCAGAGCTCGAGGTTGTCGAGGCGAAGCGCGGCCGGCGGCCGGCGGCCGGCGACGAACGCGAACTCGCCGCGTCGCCGTTTACGAGCGAAACGGTTTCAGATGTGTGATAGACCTGACAACATTTCGTATCTTCATTTGCGTGCGAAACGAGCTACTGGAATATCCGTAAGGGAAGTGACGTACAACCCTCGAAAAGAAACGACTCGCGCCAACCTCTGCACTCGTCGGAAGTTCAAGGTTTGAAGTTTTACAAGACCTGGATCAATGTAACGTTACAGAACGGGCGGATTCCTTTGAAGAGTATGTGAGCTTGTAAGAGTTTTCAAATTATGAAAATAAAAGTCTAGAAAGACTCGAGAAGTCAATAGACATCGGACGATAATGCAGAACTGACGTTGTACGTTAAGCATGGCGGAGACCTTATCGTGGTAACAACGCATGCGCCGACGCACTGGACGAGTGAAATAACAGTACCGAAGAATTTTATAAAATACTAGCAAAACTAAACGGCATGGCCGAGAGAAATAAATGTGTATTTAAACAGTTTCTTATATTTGCTTTCTAATCATCTCTAATGAACTAAAACATTAAAGGTACATAAGAAGCTAATAAATCAGTAGTAGAATTAGCTAGAAAGTTTAAAACCGACTTTTATTTTGTTCCTCAGTATTTAAATTAAAAGCCCGACCAATAACTCACATGAACCGATAATTAGCAACGGAAGAGTTAAACGTTTAGTGAAAGGAACATTAAATAACACTTCCCAAACACAAATTTTATTAATAGACACAACTCGGGAGAATGCTTTCTACGCTAAACTTTGTTTCAAACCATAAGCATTAACAACTATTTAATTGAGAGAATGTCCAATGTCTGTCGAAAATTGTATAAGAATGTTGGAAGACGATTGTGAATTTGGAATAATCCACCGATTCCTTGACAGAGAAACTTCGATGCCGTCACATACCAAAAGTGAAAAAAAAATAGTGAGCCGGCAGGTGGGGCGGCTGCCAACGCCGGCAGGACCGGCCTTGACCCTGGCCGCCGCCCGCTGCCAGGGATCACACCTCGAGGGGAAAAATTATATTCTTCGCTCAGACGTCGTCAAGTTGCCGGTCCGGGCCGTGCCGAAAGACGTTTCCCTTCGAGACCGAAATCTACAAAATTATTTTTGATAATTTCCCCGACAAATGGCTTTAGAGCGTGCGTGCAAAACGCCTTAATGCCTATTCTTATAACAATATTCACTATACCCGTACACTATAAAAAATAATAAATGACTGAACCTAATTATATTAAAAAAATTACAAAATAAATGACTTTATACCTTGTCATCATTAATTTATTTAAAGTAATATGATTTCGAACGATCTTCAAAATAAACGATTAACAGTAGGTATTTTGAAAAGTTAAAATCTAAAGATTTAATTGATTGTAGCGCCCCTCTATGTGAATATGTGACATTGGGTTAAAGGAAAGCATAGAAATTTTGTCAATATTTTTTAATTTTACACGAAAATACGTCAGATTGACTTACGCCAATCTAGATTCTTTATGCTTTCCAAACGAATACATGTCATGACCTACTTCGAAGCGGTTTTGATAATATATTTGGCTCTATTTAGTATTGTGTTCTTACTTTATAGATATTCTTACTACTGTAAAAATTACAGAAAACGAGCGATACACCAATAAAGATTGGGAGTCTAAATTAGAACATAAATCTTAGAAATATCTCACAAGTCTTAATCGTTTAATTATGATGATTTCGTGCACAAATAATTTAGATTATTATATACCTACTTTAAGAACTCCGTTCGTTTAATGATTCAATAATTTAACAATTCAATCGTTCATTTAATGATTGAAGTAGAAACTTAATGAGTCGTCGAACGTCATATTTATGTTTGACTTATTTGCTGAAGACTTTAATTGAATATATGTAAATCTCCTTATTTTTAAACTAGTCCCAAATCTTTAACCTTTACCCTTGAGGGTTTTTCATCATTTACGTGCACGAGCTTCCACGACGACTACGAAAAAACTAATCCGTAACTCGTCAGATGGCACCGCGGTCGGCATTCGAAAACCGTCAAATATGAAATCGGACCGTTCTCGGTCAGCCGAACGCCGAGTCCACGGGCGACGTCGCGACTATAGCCGCTGCACACCTCGTCGTACAACACATCGTCGGGAGGGGGCGTGAGCGGTCGTGCTTTTGCATTCCCGTCGGGGGGTGCGCGGGGGGACGCGGAAGGCATGCTGGACACACCGACAGGGCACTAGGCATCGTACAGGTTAGTGGTTAGCGGGTGACACGTTTTATGATCCGAGCGGGTCCGGGAGCGGCCCCTATGACTCCTCGCTTCGGTGAACGAGTCGTTCGAAATTTGACCGGTTTTATTTTTCAGATTTCTCACGACGATCATAAAACATTTCACCCGGACAACAAAAACGAATACATAAATGAAGGTACAAATAGTAAACATCCAACACCGAGAAGTGAGCGCTGCGGTAGTGAGATAGAAAGAGACAGACGAAAACACCGAGTACAGAGACGCGCGGGCGCGAGGGGGACAGAGAGAGCGCCGAGGCCCGCCCGCCGCCCGCGCCCGCGCCCGCCGCCCGCCGCGCCGCACGCGAGCCGCCCATTCAGCAAATTCGCGATTTTTCAGTTTTCTCTATATTTTAATCGGTTTGCAATGTGTATAGGTAGGTACGTGTTAAACAATAACATTTAATGGATCGTGCAATAAAAACGCCTGTCGACATCAAATTAGTGTTCGTGAGCTTTAATTATGTTCATAAATTAGAACTAAAAAACAATAGTTTAATTCAATGCTTATCAGATCATTTATTGTTACGTGGTCGTCGGCGTGCCTATGACGTATAAGATAGGGTTGTTATTCATCGTTTTAGGTTTTCTTATTCTATCATAGGACTAAAACAGACGCTCTGATGGCCCAAGAATAGCGTACAGATTTTAATGTGTAGTATTAAAACACCTAGATTGCCTCCTTTTACGCTGTCAGTTCCTTACAAAACATTGTGATCGTTGAGGTTTTCCTTGAAAAATTGTGTAAGCTTATAAAGATAGAAGTATTATTTAATGTTGGTTTTCTACTAAAACTGTAACGATCTATATAAACTGCCGAAAAACTTAAATTGTCTCCTTTCCCTATGGTACTCGGTTTAGATTCGGTATTTGTATCTCATCAAGGGCACGTCTGGTCTAAATTGTTTCCGGATCAAAATTAGAGCTGTCGCATGAAACTAAGCCGAAAATGATTCGGTACTTTAGGTTAAGCCTTTTGTTTTTATTTAAATTATACACGTTTTAATCGTTATTTATTTTTGAAGTTAATTCTTTTGGCGCGTTATGAAAAAATGATGAGAGTGAATTTTTATCGAGGTGACACGAAAACTACAGTATGAAGTTGCTCGCAAGCGGTTTAGCAAGCAACTTCAGACCACTAATAACTGATACGTCAAACGTTCGAGCTGAAGGAGTTGCCATTTATCAAAATATGGACGATACTACCAATATCATTACTCTGAATATTGATAGGACTGTGAGACAGACGGAATTAGGAAGTTCAAGAGTGACATCAGTTAGTGAGTTTTGTACAGCTGAATGAAAAATGCAAGATGGCAACAAAATAACGTTATCATATTCCAACATTTCACTTAATAATTGTTATAATATAATATATGATAAAAAGATAATATTGATATTACAATTTGTATAAGAAAATAAATATTATTTTAAATAATTTATCCAATTTAAATTGAATTTTATCAACTTTATTGACTATCCCATCCCAGACGTTTTATTATTTTATTGTAATTAATTAAATTAATGCAATTAAAAACAATTTTTTGATTACGCCAAAAAAGTATAACTTCTCACGCGCGTACACGCACCGCTTTTTTTTAATATCAGTGTGTTGAGTAAACATTTACTTTTTTTATGATTGTCGTTCACAATATATACCCACTCACGCGGTCCGTTAACAAAATCCTATACAGAGTGCTCTTCGATAACACTTACGAAGTTCAAGCCGGCCGGGGTAACTCACATCCTTAACACTTCGTCCGTCGACGGTCACACCTACCCTCTCTTTCAGGGCACTTCCTTAATTATGGCTTCAGATTACAATTTAAGCACTCTTAAGTACATTACACTTGGCGAAGAAAGTGATCCTATCTAAACGAAAGGTCATTTGCATACCGCCATTCTTCGCCAGGGGTCCTCAGTGTCTAGGTACGTCTCTGTTAAACATTGTCTACGACGGCGGCGTAGTTGAACCCTTAAAAGGGCTGGGGGAGTCTCTCATGGCTTAGTAGTAGATGTTACTTTGTTATCTCGAGGTAAGTTCGTATTACGAATTCTCAAATCCAAGTTTTTCAACAAAATATTGCATTATGATTTATAGTTCTTGTCATGGTTGACATGTGTACCTACCATGTGAATACCGTATCTACTTACTATATAAATTCATAAAAGTTTAGAAGATTTAGATAGAATATATAGAGAAAAAGAAAAATTAGCAATTTAGTTGTACTAAATAACGAATCAAACATTATAACTATATATTTGTTATTCAACTACTTGGAAAATTGTTTACGTCGAACACTATATCACGCCGTTTGACCGTTTTGACAGTAGTTTTCAGTATTACCAATTGTCGTTAGCTTTAGTTTAAAAAAAATAAATATTTTTTTTACCATAACATGCAGACATAATAATTACTTTTAGTCTAAAGAAAGCAATTATCCGCATACAAAACGATATAAGAGCATTTATAAAAAAATAAACAGATCCTACATTGTATTGCAAAATTAAAAGTGTCTCCCTGCAACCTTCACAAGCGGAAGGCCCTTTTATAAGTTTTAATTAAAATTTTTATAAGTAAAATGTAGGTATTTTTCATTTTAACCGCGAAGCCGTTCCGGCGCGGCGCGGCCGTCGTTAGCGTCCGCTGCGCCGCGCCGTGGCGTTTGCCAGTCGCGTTAAACGGAGGGTGTCCGTGCTCGGCGCCAGCGGCCGCGCGCCGCCCGCCTAATTCCGGCAGATGCAATCTCGCCTGCAGTCCGTTTTATTGTCGCGTTTGCGAAAAAAGACTATTTCTTTTTGGATCTCGCGAATTTCGCTTCTCTTCGATACAAACACACCGAAAAGGCCGACTGCTTTGGACAAAGTATTCGTGTATGTGAAACGGGCTTTGCTGAATGTAGTTTTATTTCGTATTTGGACACAGCCGTTATTGTTTTATGCCATAGACGGCATGGATACAGCAGATCGACCAAATCTTGTTCGTATTAACAAATGTATCCGGTGAGGAGCCAATCACATTAAGAGCCTGTTTAACCACAGCCAATAAAATGTCGATAGCTACGAATCAGTTATTTTTTACTTTTCGAATTGCTTTCAAAATTGCGAAAAACTCGTGTCACTTCCACTAACAATTAACAGGTAACTTTATTTGCAATATAATTACTGACAAATTATCTCAATAGTATTGGTTATACTTAAAAATAATGATATATAATAGTTAATTTGCTGCGACTTTTGCTAAGTGTATACTTTTAAAGAATATGCATAATTGTATAAGCAGACCTTGTTTCAACACTCAAAAGAAGGCCTATTTTCAATTTATATCACAGCAATCACATATTTGTTTAAGAATTACTAAGATCAAGGAAAAACCTGTTCGATTGAAATGTCAAATTCACGTCCGATCGGACAACGCTACCTAAATGCAAGCGAGAGGTGGTGGGCCGGTCGAGGAGCGCCACGTCACTTCCCTCGGACTGGTCGGCTAGTGCTGAACAGGGCAGAGGTGGCCCCCGTACTCGGCACTCTATTCGTCTAGTGACGCTACTTGCACGTCGTGGAATGCAATGTGTTGAGTTGAATGAATGAAATGAAGAATGCAAGTGACCTGTGAGCATTAGCTCACTCGACAATGGTAGAACAGCTCCTCGATATGTATTATGATATTTTGACCAAGTTTAATATACGATTTGAATTTTTAGTCAACTCTTCATTGTTAATCCTTCGCTCTAATACTTTTACATTTTGTCTATAAAAATATTTGCTTAGTCATTTAAAATATTTATATAAAACTATCGTTTGATAGTTAAGAGCTAGGGATGCATCGATACGCGCTTTTGTAGATACGGTACCGATGTTTATAAAAAAAGTATTGACGATACCGATACTGGTACAGATGCGGACAGTAAGTGCTTCTAAAAGCATAATAATCCGTGGACTTAAGATAGAAAACGATGACAATTCGAGTGAATTTAAAAACTCGCAGGATATGAAGTACTCAGTTTTGTATCCATGGTTGCATCCATTGACAAGTACTCCTTCATTTCTTCTGGCACTTTTTTTAAAATGTCGATATTGATTCTAATAATAACTAATTTTTTGGTGTCAATATTGCTCTTGCGCCCAACCACTGATCGTTACTCAAATTTTGTTGCAATCCCGGAAAAACATGAACGATGAGATCCACATCATTTTCTATCCGATTACAAAATTCTCTTGACAATGAAATATAACCTTCATCATCAACGTCTAAACAAGCGTCATCGATTTTCAACAACATTTCTGCGTAAAGTCCTGAATCCACGTCATTATGAAGATGCACTCACATACTCGTTTTCAAACTGAATAACCTTTCAAATCTTAATAGTAAAGGAAAGATTTTGTAATAAAATTTTTTTAAAGACGTTGAGAATAATCGAAAAGACTTTTAGGGTGGAAATAGTGACGAAAGAGAAAACTGATCTATTAAAGAAAAAAGGGGAGGGCACTATTGAATTATGAATATTTTGTCATGTACATGCTCGTCACCTAAAGGGGAGACCACCGATGGGCGTTTTCCTTTCAAATTATTATTGACAGCTTATCTATGCATGTATGAGCGAAATACCACTAGTTGACTCACTCATCATGAAATCTCCGAAACTACTAAGTCTGGTCTACTTGAACTTTAATGTAGTTAGTCTTTTCGAGACGCAGACATTTACGTTCATTCAAAACGGATTTTGCGCAAATCTTAATTTTCATTTTATGTCGCGGAGCCGCGGGCAAAAGCTAGTGATTTATAAAGTTATTATTTTGTGAACATTTAAACTTGAGTATTTTTTTTTAATTCAGTACACCGATAGATGTAAAAGATAATTTTAAAGTAAACATCTTTAATTTAGTATTCAAAAAGGAAATGTAATTCAAGTCATCGGTATATATGTCAGAGTAGGCAATCCATGTAACACGTATTTGAAATAACGTCGCTAATCACACATGGTGAGTTTGAAAATACATAACATCACACTATTTAATTCGCCGATTTGACCATAATGCTAAAGCGGTTTCGTAAGCGAATTGTTAAGAGCTTAACATCCACACTCAAGCAATTATATCCCAGCACTTGTATGAAAAAATGTACCTCAAATCCGACGATTGGAGCGAGTTGTATTGCGTCCGCGTCTATTTATTTATATACTTTAAGATTTTTATATTCATTAGTAAAAGCTCAATCATATATTGGACACTGTTCACCTTTCAAAATAAAAATGCGTAATAATGACATGGGGTATATAAAATGGACCTCGAAATGCCAAAATCTAGAAGTTATCATCGCAATACGTGCGGTGGTCAAAATAAAAAGACAAGTCAAAGTCGGGTACATAAACGGCACATCGTAACGGGTTTTGATATTGCGTTCATTGGTCAACTGTAAATGTTTTTGATGTTATTGTATTAGAAACATTTACAGTTGGCCAATGAACGCAAAATTCCATTGAATTGAATATACAATAATATCAGTCTGTGATTAAAACAACCAGGTTTTTCAGCCACATATGTAAAGTGCTAATGGCATTGTGTATGCCTTTAACGACATTTGTGGTTTTTCCAATACACTTTATTTATATATTTATAAATGTCAGTCATCAAAAAAATTTTGTGTCTTATTTTAACGCTAATCGTCTAAAAATATCCTCATTGCACATCTCTATTTAGTTTAAAATTTTTCATGAACTCTACACGTAATATACACTTAAAATTTTACTATTTGTTACGAAAAACTATGTCCAAAGCAGACTGTGAACACGAGTGTTTATTTTATTCGATTTCAATTCATAACACGTGACATAAATATACACTTATACACGTTTATAAAGGACGAAGATGAACTAGCGCGTTAGATGATCTTCAGCCAGAAGAGGGCGGTTCACGTTCGATTCCCCGTGAGGCAGTGCGCCGCTCGAGAGCCGTGACAAGCGCGATGTACCCGGGCCGCCGCCGCGTCGAGTCCGCACGGGGCGGGTGGCCGTTCGTTTCGCCGTGGTCGATTTCCAATACGGCGATGGGGTCCGCCGGCGCCGGCCGGGCCCGGCGGCGCGGGCGGTGCCGTATTTTTGCCGCAGCGGTCGGCGCGTATCGATTCGGGTCGCGATCCTCCGCGAGGCGCCGCTGCCTCCCGCCCCATCGTTTTATTGCTCGCCGCGGCGCGTCTCGGGCGACCCTCCGAGACGAGCCTCCGCGCCGGCCGTTAAGACGACGCCTGCGGACGTCCGCCTGGCCGGTTACACTACTACCCTATTAGCTAACTTGATTTCGCGACGATTAACTAATCAGTTAGAGTAACCGAATGCTTATAGGTCACTCGTGCTTAAAAGTTTTGTACTTAGATTTTGTTTATAACCTTACACCCATTTTTCAGAGGGGTAGGTAGAGACCACAAGTTTCTACACGGTACGATCGATGCATATCTCTCTTGATTCACTGATATCCATCGAGTTCGTCGGCTTCAGGTGCTTTTCGGCCCTTTAATGTGCCACCAATTTAGTTTGCATAAGATTTTATGGGGCGACCATTGCTGAACATTCTATCACCCACATTCACTCTATAAATTAGTTCATTCTCCTTTCATCCATCGCTTCCAGATGATCGAACCGCCGCAACATACATTTTTCTACTCGAATCGCTATGTCTTTTTTCAAACCACACCGCTCCTTAACCTACATGTCCCTCAGAGACGCCACACTCACTTCGCAGAGATTGCGTCTCCACCGCATTGACTCTACTTTCATTTTTTTAGGGCCATTTCAAACTTTCACCACCCGACATAACCGTAGAAAACTAATACTCCATTATGGATATCCAAACGGCTTGTCGTGAGACATTTACTATTTATAATAGCAAGCAAGGCCCCATTCTCTTTATTACCAGTAGGTTGGTTTGATGTTCGATTAATTTCATTTTATCACTACATCGTATCCCACGCCGGGACTTTGTCAGTTTCAAACATATTTTAGTCTTTGACTATCGATAACGTACAGCATTCGTGTGCACTCGGTCCGGACTGACGCTCAGTGAATTTTGAAAATAAGTAATTTGATAATCGCGTCGTGATTTTTTAACTTCCCGCTAAGAAAATTGAAAATTTTCTAAAATTTTCGGGAAGTTATTGATTTCACCCCATTTTGCAAAAATCGAGTTTCCATCAGATCTCGACGTTCTGAAGGCCTAGGAAGCTTCCCTGATCATCCCTGAGATGACGTCCGTATGCCTGTGTGGATGTGTGGGTGTGTGTTTGTGTGTGTGTATGTGTGGATGCATGTAAATATCTTATAACTTTTAAACGGCTTGACCGAATCGAGCATACTAAACGGCGTACCAAAGAGTTTTACCAAACTTAGATTTCCTGAAAGGTTGGGTCTATTTGGATAGGCAGATTTTGAGAAATTTTCAAAAAACTAAGAAAAAAAATTTTTTAAAAGTGGTTTTTCCAAAATAACTTTAAAATGGCTTGACCGATCAATTCAAAAATCTAATCAGCTCTTAACCTATTAAAAACACGTCGATTGCCGCCAACTGGGTCAAAATCGGTTGATTCGTTTGTGAGAAATCCTTGTCGAAAGAAATCGAAACAAACCGTTTTTTTACTCAAAAAATCGCGTCAAATCCCGTATATTTTCGAGTGTTTTGAACTCGAAAATAGTGGGAAATTTCAGGGTTGACCTACAGGGTTAACCTATTCTTTATTACAGTAACTTCTTTGCACGCACAAATCGTGCTGGTATATTTCTGTTTAGTGACTGGTTTTGTTTAAGCTTTCATATACATTTTGTATTAATGACTTATATAGTTTAGTAGCAATGGCATAAATAAGAATTCGTTGCGAGGGTTCGCTTCTCTTCCCAGACCTTGCTCGTAACTTCATTAACTCGTGTCATTTTGTTTGTGCGCAGTTTTTAACATTATTTTTAGCTCCCATATATTTTACGTTGTGCACATATTTAATATTCACTAAGTAGAGGTTTCCGAAAGTAGGGTGACGAAATGATCCCGAAATAATTTCATAAATCCTTTCAACGGCACCATATCGAAAATGAAAACACTATTTTAAAGTTATCCTTAATTATTAAAAAAACCATTTTATGTAGAAAACTTAAATACGTCCTATTTTGACGCTGATAAGACGTAGTTTATTTAATTTTCTCTTTCCTCGCGTGACTTCGTGAGAAATCCAAAAAATAACCGATCGCGACATCCCCCCACTTATTTAAAAATACAATGATTTTGGGAATTAGCCGCTGTACCTTCCATCTTTCAAAGTTGCTCATTGCATTTCAAACTGTGACGATTTTAGGAACTCCAGGAGCTTTATTATTTCTAAAGTTACAACACAGAGCACCTAAACAGATAGTTTTATTGCATTTCGTTCGCGTTTCGATACACATGTAAAGGGTTTTTTTTATTATTGTTAAAGTTCCATCTACATACACCTCTTATAGATTCGAATAAAATACAAAAACTTTCTTAAAAAAACATAATAACATTAATGTTTTTTATGAACCGTTATTTTTATACTTATAGTTGTAATTTTTCAAAACACTGTCATTGTGGTGAAAAAAGTGGGCTCATACATCGTGAATACGACTCAAAATTGAGGGATGGGTTTTTGATGCTCGATGATTGAGTGTAATATTTTGGAATCACAGACGTGACAACGACCATAGTTTTTGTCTCTACGAGGCGATTTGTGAACACGATCTGAGATATGACTCTGTTACTGCCGCACGCACAAGTGCTCTGTTAAAAATTACGACCATGGTATTGTTCTTGACGAGGCCATTTCTGAACACCATCTGAGATACGACACGATCAGCATAGTACGCGCGAGTGCTCTGTTAAAAATTACGTGCAGTTTTAGTCCGGACGAGGCGATTTCTGAACACGATCTGAGATACGACACGATCAGTATAGTACGCGCGAGTGCTCTGTTAAAATTACGTGCAGTTTTAGTCCGGACGAGGCGATTTCTGAACACGATCTGAGATACGACACGATCAGTATAGTACGCGCGAGGGCTTTGTTAAAAATTACGTGCAGTTTTAGTCCGGACGAGGGCGATTTCTGAACACGATCTGAGATACGACACGATCAGTATAGTACGCGCGAGGGCTTTGTTAAAAATTACGTGCAGTTTTAGTCCGGACGAGGCGATTTCTGAACACGATCTGAGATACGACACGATCAGTATAGTACGCGCGAGGGCTTTGTTAAAAATTACGTGCAGTTTTAGTCCGGACGAGGCGATTTCTGAACACGATCTGAGATACGACACGATCAGTATAGTACGCGCGAGGGCTTTGTTAAAATTACGTGCAGTTTTAGTCCGGACGAGGCGATTTCTGAACACGATCTGAGATACGACACGATCAGTATAGTACGCGCGAGTGCTCTGTTAAAAATTACGTCCAGTTTTAGTCCGGACGAGGCGATTTCTGAACACGATCTGAGATACGACACGATCAGTATAGTACGCAGGGCTTTGTTAAAAATTACGCAGTTTTAGTCCGGACGAGGCGATTTCTGAACACGATCTGAGATACGACACGATCAGTATATGTACGCGCGAGGGCTTTGTTAAAAATTACGTGCAGTTTTAGTCCGGACGAGGCGATTTCTGAACACGATCTGAGATACGACACGATCAGTATAGTACGCGCGAGTGCTCTGTTAAAATTACGTCCAGTTTTAGTCCGGACGAGGCGATTTCTGAACACGATGTGAGATACGACACGATCAGTTTAGTACGCGCGAGGGCTTTGTTAAAAATTACGTGCAGTTTTAGTCCGGACGAGGCGATTTCTGAACACGATCTGAGATACGACACGATCAGTATAGTACGCGCGAGTGCTCTGTTAAAATTACGTCCAGTTTTAGTCCGGACGAGGCGATTTCTGAACACGATCTGAGATACGACACGATCAGTATAGTACGCGAGTGCTCTGTTAAAAATTACGTCAGTTTTAGTCCGGACGAGGTGATTTCTGAACACGATCTGAGATACGACACGATCAGTATAGTACGCGCGAGTGCTCTGTTAAAAATTACGTCCAGTTTTAGTCCGGACGAGGCGATTTCTGAACACGATCTGAGATACGACACGATCAGTATAGTACGCGCGAGGGCTTTGTTAAAAATTACGTGCAGTTTTAGTCCGGACGAGGTGATTTCTGAACACGATCTGAGATACGACACGATCAGTATAGTACGCGCGAGTGCTCTGTTAAAAATTACGTCCAGTTTTAGTCCGGACGAGGTGATTTCTGAACACGATTTGAGATACGACACGATCAGTATAGTACGTGCGAGTGCTATGTTAAAAATTACGTGCAGTTTTAGTCCGGACGAGGCGATTTCTGAACACGATCTGAGATACGACACGATCAGTATAGTACGCGCGAGTGCTCTGTTAAAAATTACGTGCAGTTTTAGTCCGGACGAGGCGATTTCTGAACACGATCTGAGATACGACACGATCAGTTTAGTACGCGCGAGTGCTCTGTTAAAAATTGTGTCCACGGTTTTAGTCCGGACGAGGCGATTTCTGAACACGATCTGAGATACGACACGATCAGTATAGTACGCGCGAGTGCTCTGTTAAAATTACGTCCAGTTTTAGTCCGGACGAGGCGATTTCTGAACACGATCTGAGATACGACACGATCAGTATAGTACGCGCGAGTGCTCTGTTAAAATTACGTGCAGTTTTAGTCCGGACGAGGCGATTTCTGAACACGATCTGAGATACGACACGATCAGTATAGTACGCGCGAGTGCTCTGTTAAAATTACGTGCAGTTTTAGTCCGGACGAGGCGATTTCTGAACACGATCTGAGATACGACACGATCAGTATAGTACGCGCGAGTGCTCTGTTAAAATTACGTCCAGTTTTAGTCCGGACGAGGCGATTTCTGAACACGATCTGAGATACGACACGATCAGTATAGTACGCGCGAGTGCTCTGTTAAAATTACGTCAGTTTTAGTCCGGACGAGGCGATTTCTGAACACGATCTGAGATACGACACGATCAGTATAGTACGCGCGAGTGCTCTGTTAAAATTACGTCCAGTTTTAGTCCGGACGAGGCGATTTCTGAACACGATCTGAGATACGACACGATCAGTATAGTACGCGCGAGTGCTCTGTTAAAATTACGTGCAGTTTTAGTCCGGACGAGGCGATTTCTGAACACGATCTGAGATACGACACGATCAGTATAGTACGCGCGAGGGCTTTGTTAAAATTACGTGCAGTTTTAGTCCGGACGAGGCGATTTCTGAACACGATCTGAGATACGACACGATCAGTATAGTACGCGCGAGTGCTCTGTTAAAATTACGTGCAGTTTTAGTCCGGACGAGGCGATTTCTGAACACGATCTGAGATACGACACGATCAGTATAGTACGCGCGAGTGCTCTGTTAAAAATTACGTGCAGTTTTAGTCCGGACGAGGCGATTTCTGAACACGATCTGAGATACGACACGATCAGTATAGTACGCGCGAGTGCTCTGTTAAAAATTACGTGCAGTTTTAGTCCGGACGAGGCGATTTCTGAACACGATCTGAGATACGACACGATCAGTATAGTACGCGCGAGTGCTCTGTTAAAAATTACGTCCAGTTTTAGTCCGGACGAGGCGATTTCTGAACACGATCTGAGATACGACACGATCAGTATAGTACGCGCGAGTGCTCTGTTAAAAATTACGTGCAGTTTTAGTCCGGGCGAGGCGATTTCTGAACACGATCTGAGATACGACACGATCAGTATAGTACGCGCGAGTGCTCTGTTAAATTTACGTGCAGTTTTAGTCCGGGCGAGGCGATTTCTGAACACGATCTGAGATACGACACGATCAGTATAGTACGCGCGAGTGCTCTGTTAAAATTACGTGCAGTTTTAGTCCGGGCGAGGCGATTTCTGAACACGATCTGAGATACGACACGATCAGTATAGTACGCGCGAGTGCTCTGTTAAAAATTACGTGCAGTTTTAGTCCGGGCGAGGCGATTTCTGAACACGATCTGAGATACGACACGATCAGTATAGTACGCGCGAGGGCTTTGTTAAAAATTACGTGCAGTTTTAGTCCGGGCGAGGCGATTTCTGAACACGATCTGAGATACGACACTATCTGTACTGAATGCGCAAGCGCTCTGTTAAAAATCACGTCCATAGTTTTAGTCCGGACGAGGCTATTTCTGAACACGATCTGAGATACGACACGACCAGCATTGAATGTGCGAGCGCTCTGTTAAAAATTGTGTCCACGGTTTTAGTCCAGACGAGGCGATTTCTGAACACGATCTGAGATACGACACGATCAGTATAGTACGCGCGAGGGCTTTGTTAAAAATTACGTGCAGTTTTAGTCCGGGCGAGGCGATTTCTGAACACGATCTGAGATACGACACGATCAGTATAGTACGCGCGAGGGCTTTGTTAAAAATTACATGCAGTTTTAGTCCGGGCGAGGCGATTTCTGAACACGATACACGATCAGTATAGTACGCGCGAGTGCTCTGTTAAAAATTACATGCAGTTTTAGTCCGGGCGAGGCGATTTCTGAACACGATACACGATCAGTATAGTACGCGCGAGTGCTCTGTTAAAAATTACATGCAGTTTTAGTCCGGGCGAGGCGATTTCTGAACACGATACACGATCAGTATAGTACGCGCGAGTGCTCTGTTAAAAATTACATGCAGTTTTAGTCCGGGCGAGGCGATTTCTGACCACGATACACGATCAGTATAGTACGCGCGAGTGCTCTGCTAAAAATTACGTGCAGTTTTAGTCCGGACGAGGCGATTTCTGAACACGATCTGAGATACGACACGATCAGTATAGTACGCGCGAGTGCTCTGCTAAAAATTACGTCCAGTTTTAGTCCGGACGAGGCTATTTCTGAACACGATCTGAGATACGACACGACCAGCATTGAATGCGCGAGTGCTCTGTTAAAAATTGTGTCCACGGTTTTAGTCCGGACGAGGCGATTTCTGAACACGATCTGAGATACGACACGACCAGCATTGAATGCGCGAGTGCTCTGTTAAAAATTGTGTCCACGGTTTTAGTCCGGACGAGGCGATTTCTGAACACGATCTGAGATACGACACGATCAGTTTAGTACGCGCGAGGGCTTTGTTAAAAATTACGTGCAGTTTTAGTCCGGACGAGGCGATTTCTGAACACGATCTGAGATACGACACGATCAGTATAGTACGCGCGAGGCTTTGTTAAAAATTACATGCAGTTTTAGTCCGGACGAGGCGATTTCTGACCGATCTGAGATACGACGACCAGCATTGAATGCGCGAGCGCTCTGTTAAAATTGTGTCCACGGTTTTAGTCCGGACGAGGCGATTTCTGAACACGATCTGAGATACGACACGATCAGTATAGTACGCGCGAGGGCTTTGTTAAAATTACGTGCAGTTTTAGTCCGGACGAGGCGATTTCTGAACACGATCTGAGATACGACACGACCAGCATTGAATGCGCGAGTGCTCTGTTAAAAATTGTGTCCACGGTTTAGTCCGGACGACGCGATTTCTGAACACGATCTGAGATACGACACGATCAGTTTAGTACGCGCGAGGCTTTGTTAAAATTTACAGTTTTAGTCCGGACGAGGCGATTTCTGAACACGATCTGAGATACGACACGATCAGCATTGAATGCGCGAGTGCTCTGTTAAAAATTGTGTCCAGGTTTTAGTCCGGACGAGGCGATTTCTGAACACGATCTGAGATACGACACGATCAGTTTAGTACGCGCGAGGGCTTTGTTAAAATTACATGCAGTTTTAGTCCGGACGAGGCGATTTCTGACCACGATCTGAGATACGACACGACCAGCATTGAATGCGCGAGTGCTCTGTTAAAATTGTGTCCACGGTTTTAGTCCGGACGAGGCGATTTCTGAACACGATCTGAGATACGACACGATCAGTTTAGTACGCGCGAGGGCTTTGTTAAAATTACGTGCAGTTTTAGTCCGGACGAGGCGATTTCTGAACACGATCTGAGATACGACACGATCAGTTTAGTACGCGCGAGGGCTTTGTTAAAATTACGTGCAGTTTTAGTCCGACGAGGCGATTTCTGAACACGATCTGAGATACGACACGACCAGCATTGAATGCGCGAGCGCTCTGTTAAAAATTGTGTCCACGGTTTTAGTCCAGACGAGGCGATTTCTGAACACGATCTGAGATACGACACGATCAGTTTAGTACGCGCGAGGGCTTTGTTAAAAATTACGTGCAGTTTTAGTCCGGACGAGGCGATTTCTGAACACGATCTGAGATACGACACGATCAGTTTAGTACGCGCGAGGGCTTTGTTAAAAATTACGTGCAGTTTTAGTCCGGACGAGGCGATTTCTGACCACGATCTGAGATACGACACGACCAGCATTGAATGCGCGAGCGCTCTGTTAAAAATTGTGTCCACGGTTTTAGTCCAGACGAGGCGATTTCTGAACACGATCTGAGATACGACACGATCAGTATAGTACGCGCGAGGGCTTTGTTAAAAATTACGTGCAGTTTTAGTCCGGACGAGGCGATTTCTGACCACGATCTGAGATACGACACGACCAGCATTGAATGCGCGAGTGCTCTGTTAAAAATTGTGTCCACGGTTTTAGTCCGGACGAGGCGATTTCTGAACACGATCTGAGATACGACACGATCAGTTTAGTACGCGCGAGGGCTTTGTTAAAAATTACGTGCAGTTTTAGTCCGGACGAGGCGATTTCTGAACACGATCTGAGATACGACACGATCAGTTTAGTACGCGCGAGGGCTTTGTTAAAAATTACGTGCAGTTTTAGTCCGGACGAGGCGATTTCTGACCACGATCTGAGATACGACCAGCATTGAATGCGCGAGCGCTCTGTTAAAAATTGTGTCCACGGTTTTAGTCCAGACGAGGCGATTTCTGAACACGATCTGAGATACGACACGATCAGTATAGTACGCGCGAGTGCTCTGTTAAAATTACGTCCAGTTTTAGTCCGGACGAGGCGATTTCTGAACACGATCTGAGATACGACACGATCAGTTTAGTACGCGCGAGGGCTTTGTTAAAAATTACGTGCAGTTTTAGTCCGGACGAGGCGATTTCTGACCACGATCTGAGATACGACACGACCAGCATTGAATGCGAGCGCTCTGTTAAAATTGTGTCCACGGTTTTAGTCCAGACGAGGCGATTTCTGAACACGATCTGAGATACGACACGATCAGTATAGTACGCGCGAGTGCTCTGTTAAAATTACGTGCAGTTTTAGTCCGGACGAGGCGATTTCTGAACACGATCTGAGATACGACACGATCAGTATAGTACGCGCGAGGGCTTTGTTAAAATTACGTGCAGTTTTAGTCCGGACGAGGCGATTTCTGAACACGATCTGAGATACGACACGACCAGCATTGAATGCGCGAGTGCTCTGTTAAAAATTGTGTCCACGGTTTTAGTCCGGACGAGGCGATTTCTGAACACGATCTGAGATACGACACGACCAGCATTGAATGCGCGAGTGCTCTGTTAAAAATTGTGTCCACGGTTTTAGTCCGGACGAGGCGATTTCTGAACACGATCTGAGATACGACACGATCAGTTTAGTACGCGCGAGGGCTTTGTTAAAAATTACGTGCAGTTTTAGTCCGGACGAGGCGATTTCTGAACACGATCTGAGATACGACACGATCAGTATAGTACGCGCGAGGGCTTTGTTAAAAATTACATGCAGTTTTAGTCCGGACGAGGCGATTTCTGACCACGATCTGAGATACGACACGACCAGCATTGAATGCGCGAGCGCTCTGTTAAAAATTGTGTCCACGGTTTTAGTCCGGACGAGGCGATTTCTGAACACGATCTGAGATACGACACGATCAGTTTAGTACGCGCGAGGGCTTTGTTAAAAATTACGTGCAGTTTTAGTCCGGACGAGGCGATTTCTGACCACGATCTGAGATACGACACGACCAGCATTGAATGCGCGAGTGCTCTGTTAAAAATTGTGTCCACGGTTTTAGTCCGGACGACGCGATTTCTGAACACGATCTGAGATACGACACGATCAGTTTAGTACGCGCGAGGGCTTTGTTAAAAATTACGTGCAGTTTTAGTCCGGACGAGGCGATTTCTGAACACGATCTGAGATACGACACGACCAGCATTGAATGCGCGAGTGCTCTGTTAAAAATTGTGTCCACGGTTTTAGTCCGGACGAGGCGATTTCTGAACACGATCTGAGATACGACACGATCAGTTTAGTACGCGCGAGGGCTTTGTTAAAAATTACATGCAGTTTTAGTCCGGACGAGGCGATTTCTGACCACGATCTGAGATACGACGACCAGCATTGAATGCGCGAGTGCTCTGTTAAAAATTGTGTCCACGGTTTTAGTCCGGACGAGGCGATTTCTGAACACGATCTGAGATACGACACGATCAGTTTAGTACGCGCGAGGGCTTTGTTAAAAATTACGTGCAGTTTTAGTCCGGACGAGGCGATTTCTGAACACGATCTGAGATACGACACGATCAGTTTAGTACGCGCGAGGGCTTTGTTAAAAATTACGTGCAGTTTTAGTCCGGACGAGGCGATTTCTGACCACGATCTGAGATACGACACGACCAGCATTGAATGCGCGAGCGCTCTGTTAAAAATTGTCCACGGTTTTAGTCCAGACGAGGCGATTTCGAACACGATCTGAGATACGACACGATCAGTTTAGTACGCGCGAGGGCTTTGTTAAAAATTACGTGCAGTTTTAGTCCGGACGAGGCGATTTCTGAACACGATCTGAGATACGACACGATCAGTTTAGTACGCGCGAGGGCTTTGTTAAAAATTACGTGCAGTTTTAGTCCGGACGAGGCGATTTCTGACCACGATCTGAGATACGACACGACCAGCATTGAATGCGCGAGCGCTCTGTTAAAAATTGTGTCCACGGTTTTAGTCCAGACGAGGCGATTTCTGAACACGATCTGAGATACGACACGATCAGTATAGTACGCGCGAGGGCTTTGTTAAAAATTACGTGCAGTTTTAGTCCGGACGAGGCGATTTCTGACCACGATCTGAGATACGACACGACCAGCATTGAATGCGCGAGTGCTCTGTTAAAATTGTGTCCACGGTTTTAGTCCGGACGAGGCGATTTCTGAACACGATCTGAGATACGACACGATCAGTTTAGTACGCGCGAGGGCTTTGTTAAAATTACGTGCAGTTTTAGTCCGGACGAGGCGATTTCTGAACACGATCTGAGATACGACACGATCAGTTTAGTACGCGCGAGGGCTTTGTTAAAATTACGTGCAGTTTTAGTCCGGACGAGGCGATTTCTGACCACGATCTGAGATACGACACGACCAGCATTGAATGCGCGAGCGCTCTGTTAAAAATTGTCCACGGTTTTAGTCCAGACGAGGCGATTTCTGAACACGATCTGAGATACGACACGATCAGTATAGTACGCGCGAGTGCTCTGTTAAAAATTACGTCCAGTTTTAGTCCGGACGAGGCGATTTCTGAACACGATCTGAGATACGACACGATCAGTTTAGTACGCGCGAGGGCTTTGTTAAAAATTACGTGCAGTTTTAGTCCGGACGAGGCGATTTCTGACCACGATCTGAGATACGACACGACCAGCATTGAATGCGCGAGCGCTCTGTTAAAAATTGTGTCCACGGTTTTAGTCCAGACGAGGCGATTTCTGAACACGATCTGAGATACGACACGATCAGTATAGTACGCGCGAGTGCTCTGTTAAAAATTACGTGCAGTTTTAGTCCGGACGAGGCGATTTCTGAACACGATCTGAGATACGACACGATCAGTATAGTACGCGCGAGGGCTTTGTTAAAAATTACGTGCAGTTTTAGTCCGGACGAGGCGATTTCTGAACACGATCTGAGATACGACACGATCAGCACCGTATGCGCGAGCGCTCTGAGTTACGATCTAAATTACAACATGATCAATATTACAAGTGCGAGTGCTCTATTAAAAATCACGTTCATGGTCTAGTGTTCACGTGCTAATAATTTCGTAATTACATCAATGGTTTTGGATATGATGCGTTAATTTTTTTTAAGCGCGAGAGCTTTTTTAAAAATTGTGTCAATAATTTCTGATGAGGCATGGCTGGTTCTCGTGCAAGTCAATATTCTTTTAAAATAGTAGTTAAAATATTAGTATTTCAAGTATGAAACTCATTAATCAATATTTAACAGTGAATTTATTGATTTGAACCACTAGGGTTGTTTACCCAATTTGCTTATCCTTTAATGCAAAAGCAACCAAAATTTACCTTGCAGGTTTGCATAATAAAAGAAAGAAAATACTGTTGTTGATTAACTATTTATTACTCAAGAGTGAAAAATAATTTAAAGCCATTCATATTTTTATTAAACCGAAACTGTCGATATATATAGAAATCAGCCAAATTGTATTTTATTTGGCACTAAAATCTTCTCAACGTTTCAAAGTATTTTAAATATATTTTTCAAAGTTCTATTTCCCACCCATTTTTAAATATAAACGCCCATCAACTGAAGTCCGCACGGCGTTGAACCGGAAATATTTTTCGAGGTTTTAAATCTAATACATCACTGCTGTTGATTTAAATTTAAGATCGTCATGGTAGATTTAGATTTAAAATTGTCACTATAGACTTTAATTTAAGATCACTATTGTAGATTTAAAATTTAAATGATTATGGCCTCAAGTTAAATTTAAAATCACTATTGTACATTTAATTTAAAATCACTAACTGCTTTAGAATTAAATTTAGGATCTCTTATTTCATCAGATTCACGTCCCGAACAAAAAGTCACCCAGTACCTAGTGCGTTCTTGGACGACAGACTGCGCAAATCTCATGGAATGCATTACAAACCTTGTGAAATTCCTATTTTTATCTCACAACATAATGTATAGTTAAATTTTATTTGGTTTTAAACGTGTTCTAAGAACAACGAACTACTAAAACATAATAAATAACAACCAAATTTTGTAATACACTCAAATTGTTAGACCTCTTAAATTTATCGGTTAGATTAATAAAGAATGTAATGGCAATTTTATTCACTTCGACTTAAACTATTCCATCTGTTTAGCTTAAAATAATAATAGATGTTGCAATAGTATTACATCGGTTTAAGCTTAACTTTCGAGAATACGACGAGTAAGTTAAGCGAGTGAGGATTTCACTGTGTGCTTATTTTACTATTTGCAATTCAATCAGCAGTTAACCATTTTTATTGTGCTTTTGGTGATTTATAACTATATAAAGTGAACGTCGCATCGATATACTAAATTATACTCGTGTATTTGCAGCTAAAGGACACCGTACACTTCTTCGTGAATTATTTTGAAGTTATATTACATACATCAATTTCTTAGTTTTATTATGGACACGTTAGTGGGCATTTACGAGGACTAGAGTGAACGACATCGCGGCGCTGGGCGGCGCTGGGCGGGCGCCGCAGCCGGCCGGTCAGCTCCCGTTGCGGACTTATCGATTCTTAGGTGATTATGTTTTTCCTCTCGAAGGAACCGCGGCCCGCGGCCGAGCCCGGTGCTGCAGGTTACATCACGAACGGGCCGGTCACGGAGGTGGTCGCGACTATCGTTTTGAAATTCCGTTTCTCGCGTTTCGTTTTAGTCTCGGGGCCCGCGGCCGCTTTGGCGGACCTTACTGCGATCTCTTTTGCGAATTCGCGGCCGACGAGTTACCGGATTTTTGCGTTTTATTTGATCGTCGGAATCGGTATCCACGGCGTCGGCGGCGGCGGCCGGTGTTATTCTAGTTTGCGGCCGCGGCGTGCGAGTGCGGGGCGGGCGGCGGGGGTGAGCTTCTCACCGAAAATACCCGGGCGAGCGTCGGGCGTCGGGCGCCGTCTGAAGCGACATAGCTCACAACATCTGTTAATATAACATGTTAATTACATATGGGCCGGTCGTTAGAGATATGTGTAGCCACCTGTCCGGAGGACGGCGCCTGGAGGTAAGTCGCCACGTCGTCCACCATGCAGCTGCGCGGCGGCGCGTCCGGGAGGAACATGCCCGCTAGAGGGCGCGCATTGCGGCGTGCGGCCCACGGCGCCCGCGGCTCACTGCCGCCGCCGGGCCGCCGCCCGCCGCCCGCCGCCCGCCGCGCCGCCCGCCCTTACACAGGGCTGCCGCATAGCTTTTCATTGGGAAAATTCATAATATTTATTTTACACTATGAAAATATCGCTTGTTCCCCATGCACATAACTTATTATAATAAAACTTATCATATCGACGGTACAACGTTAATCGCTATTGTTCCTAGATAGCCGTTCTAAATTTGGTATGTGAATATATATATGAATATATGAAATTTGGTATATATATTGATTGTGTGTACTGTATATACGTATGTGTATATATGAGTGTGTATATGTGTGGACAAAAAATTACTTACTTAAAAGAATGCAAAAACCCTATTTCATTAGAAACTCTCAAGGGCTACCATCGATCAGCTTTTTTTATATTGTAACTTGTTAGTTTTAAACAAATACCAGAAATTAAATAATAAATAATAAAACCTATCAGGTGTTCATATAGGTCTGGGAATGGATTATCACAATTGAGCACTAATCTAATAAACTTGTACGCAGATTAAGTTTAAAATACATTTGAATTTATTTGTTAAACTCCATTACTGTAGTTTTTCTCAATTTTTAAAATATGTAGGAAAAAGGAACAGTATTCATGAATTTGGAATGTAATAACTAGAAAAATATACACTTCAGAAAAAATCTAATTTAATATTTATAAACCTATCCAACGACACTCCGTACAATTAATTTCGCTAAAAAAAAAAACCATTGTTTAGTTTTATAGATAGAAAATTGTAATTTTCTTTTATTCACCTTTTACGATTTTACGTCGTTTTAAATGAAATACCTAATTTATACTTTTATCACAGTCGATTGGTAGAGTTATTACATTAAACGGTAGAGTAATTATGTTATCATGACATATGAATGGACAGGCAAAAGGTCAAGACAATACTATAACGATTCCTTCTTCACAAACTATATAAACCTAAAAATGTTTAAAGTTGTGTCTTACTGCCCATTACTTTATTTAATTGTATAGTCGAGGCTTCTGCTATGTTGGTGGAGAAACTATCTGAGTGATCAATAAATAACAGAAGGACAACAGGAGATAAATGTCCCTTTATAATTTATATATATCGAAAAATATATTTTTGTAAGAATTTCCATGCTAATGCAGCAGTATTGAAATTGCAAAAGAGAGATTAACTTTAACAAATACCCTAAGTTACATATATTTGCAATGATATATAAAATATCAGGTTGACTTCATGTTTGTTCATCTAAGCTAATAGTTTATCTAAACACATATAGAAGTATGTTGTTCAAGTACGGTTCAAAACCGAAAATATTAAATAAAGTTTTCCTTGGACGCCAGCCCTGCTCGAAGTCGTAATGCATTCCCGCCACTTGCCGCGTCTCGGCCGCACTCGGGCCCGATCGGTACCAGATCGGGTGACTTCGGAAAGCTTCATATACTGTCTACAGAAACGAAACGTAGTCTATCCGTACTTAGCCAGCTTTGAGCTTTATGTTACGTGAATTGGGTTGATTTTTAATTAAAAAATTCTCGATCGTGTATTTCGAATTCATTTCCGGAACACGATATGTGATTTTTACGTTAGCGTTACGGCGAACTCTATACGTTTAGAGATAAAGTTTACAATGCCTCGTTGAATAATTCAGCTGACGCTGTGACGGTGTCGATGCGAGGAGCAAAAACACATCTTGGGCGGCGCGTCGACGGTCTTATATTTGGGCGGAAATTTGCCCTAACATAATTTTTGTACAATTAACGTTAAAAAATTAGGAATCCATTTATTCGCATTAAATAATTTAGAAATGTATTATTATATAAATTTAGTTTATAATAATTGAACTTAATTTTGTTAATAAAAAAAATGTTTTTATTAAATACAAAGATTTTTCCATCTATTTTGTATAAGGGAAAATTAAATAATTGTAATCTATTTTAAGTAATACTTGAGTAATTCCGTTCATAATTGTCGAGGTCTGGTTGTACCAAACTTATAGTGCCGAATGTTCTAGAAATAAAAACCTTGTTATGATTCTTTATTCAAACAACTATTACACTAAACAAATGCTAAGGCCTTGTGTAAGTTCATTTTTAAAAAGACATAACCATTTATGATCCGTCAAAACTCATCCAAACATAATTTTTATAATCAAAGAATTTATAGTAGGCTACTACAAATTCTATAGTAATAACAACACGGATCACACCTAAGAGGGGGCAGGTTTAAGCACACGGTCGCCAGCAGGGGGAGCGTTCGCGTTCGTACGTCATAAGTTATGGCACTGATGACTTATTTATTTAAAAAGAGTTAAGAAAATTTTAAAACAAAATGATAAAATATATAGATATTAAAATAAATTTGAAATTCATAATGTCGAAACGCAACAAAACTTTAAATTCTAAATCGATGTAATGCGAAGCAAGTAAGTACATTCGATAAGCATTACTGACGTTAATTCCAGTGATTTATAAACAAAACTCCATAAATACTGTATACTTTTGAAAATATTTAAATACATACAATCAGTGTACATTAGTCTCCGGAGAGAAAATTCAAGGCTTGGGTTTTCTTTTATTTCTGAAGTCTTCCCAAAGGGCTGCCGAGGGAAGTTGAAAATCTTTGAATTTCATCCCTTAGTTGAACATAACTTCAACACTCCTTATATTTGCTGTTTGATTGATATAATTAATGAATAGTTAATTTTCGGTCTGGGCGCGCAGGTCGGGCCAGGGAATAGCTCCATCACTTAGTAACAAATTCTTCATATTATCAGTTTCATTAAATACATAAAAACAGTGAAATGAGCAAAAGTGCAGACGCGAGACATCGAGTTGTCGCTGGCTGGCGCGGTCGGACAGGACACGCGCTCCAGCAGAAATGATCAAACTTTAATGCGCGCTTGAAGTGGAACTACGTCAACAATGGTTGTTGCAAATCGACATTGTTATTGTACGATAACTGTTTAAAATAAGCTCACCGGCCGAGCACGAATGCTCAATCCTACAGACGAAAGCAAAATAAGCAACAGTAAAAAAAGGAATAAAAATATGTTTAATTGCGCTCGAGATTATCAAATAGAGACGGTAAGAAAGGATTTGTGTATATCCACTCCCCCCTTCAACATCCCACAACCCCCTTCCATCGCTTTATTTCCCACTCCATAAGCCTATTCCCCTACCATCAAATTCTTACCCAAAAGCCGGTAACTTACTGGTGGCGGCCTACAACCTTGAGGGTTGCGAGTTTCCATAGGCAATGATAACGGCTCTAGTTGCAGGCAAGTCTGTTTGCCCCTTGAGAATGCTACACAAAATACGGTCAAAACACGCCCACTTATACTTTATATTTTTTTAAACTTGCAAGTAAATTAAAACCTATAGGTTACTTCCCATTGACCTAAAATCATTCATTAGCCATAAAGAAAAAAGATTTCACAGCACGTCTATTTTAAAAAACTGAAAATCGTTAATTTATAAGTAATGTGAATATGAAAATAAATATATGAATATGAAAATAAATGTATGATTATTAAAATAAGTGTACGAATATAAAAAACAATCTTTTTTTTATTACAAACTTGCAACATTGTTGGAGTATGAACGGTGAAGTAGACAAATATATAGGAAAACATTTTTCATGGCGTTATTTATAGCACTTATTTGTGACGTCACTCGCGTTTCACCGCGACTGGCGTCTTGTTTTCCTTATAAACAGACTCCCAGAGATATCAAAACAGTATGAAAACTTATCAATAAATTATATGACAAAATTCAATTGCACTCCCAAGAAATAAAAATCGGTTTCATAATTATCCGAAAACCAAGGTTTCATTAGGACTATAGAGGATTTATAAGCGTTTACAAGTCCGTAAAAGGGCCCACTTTATAACTCTATTTGCACTTGTAAGATAATTATAATGCACCTTTGAAATGCTGCTTATGCCAATAATATTCCTATAATACAATAATACGTGCTCAGCAATGTTTTTATAAGTCCATTTGTGCAAAGTCGTGGATGGAATGCAATCAATGTATTAAGTTTAGTCGATTATTTAATTTCTTACTATTAAAGTCTACCAAAATAATTGAATTACGAATTACTATGTGGTTCAATTATTATTTCTGATGTAGTATATTCGCAGAGAAACATAAATTTTCTTTGAGATCTATCATTATTTTAGTTAAAATTTTAACGCGCTACCTGAAATTGAAATATTTAGATATTGGTATTTAGCAATTTGTTTAGCAAATATTCAAGGCACTTGCCATTTTCTCAACTAACATTTTGAAATGCGTCATAATGCTATAATAGTTATACCTACTTTTATAATGGCTAGTGGCAAAACCAAAGGATACGCCATAATTACCAAATTTAGGGTTCAGAAATGTAAAAAAGAAAAAAAAACACACAATAATAATGAATTGTTTGTTGAATAAATATTTAAAAGTGTATTACTTTTCACTGAATTGATAATCCTTGATTTTACTTAAATGTCATATTACATCCAAGATAATGTATGGTTGTGCTTATGGATATCGACAGATTTTAGAACAAAAATGATTTCCTGTTTTTAAGTAACTCACTTTTCGGATGATGTAAAACCAAACAAGAATTGAAAATGAATTCAAGTAATTTAACTTTACATTTACTTATAAAGATAATAAAATGTAACCTTATAAGTAACCGGAGTAATCACTCCTTAGTGCAATTGTTCTTTCTTTACGCTTTTAAAGGAGTCTTGAGACTATAATGGCCAGTAGATATGATCCTATTAACGATTACAAGATAAAATTATAGTAGTAAACGTACTTAAGTAAAAACAGGATTTATTTACGCTGTTAAAAGCGCGGTAGCAAATACTGAAGACATTGCTCGTCTCAGTATAATTTTGCTTGTTGGGTTTTATCAAGAACGTGAAAAAAATACAACTATAAAAATTGCTAGTTTGTCTATGGGGGCGGGCGTTATCTATCGCTAGTTTATCTTACCCCCCGATGAGAACGAACCTTAAATCAAGTAGCACGACGCCGAGGATGGGAGATCGCGGAGGTGGGACGAGCGGTGACGCCACCGAAATGGGAACGACGATGGATACTTCAGATCTACAGACGTTTTAGTCAAAAATATTACCATAAATAACTACAAAATATTTTTTGATGGGTGTTTTTCTTCAAGAAAAACAATTATTCTTTACAACGTAACCGGTTAATAGTAGGTAGAGTCTTTACAAAATGAAGTCATTACACAAATAAAGTGGTCGTACAGTAACGTACTACAAACGTGTTCAAGTACAGCAAAGGCAAGTAATGACAGAATAATCGTGAAAAATCTGTAGCGTGGCTAGCTCATGTTCGTGAACAACACGAAATAATATACATGTAAGAAAACTTACAAGTTGCACAAGATCTTTTCGACGTAATAATGTGATGAGCACAAAACAATCTACACACAAATCACAAAAAATCACAAATTACTGACTGATCAATCAGTATTTTATGTACCATTTAACGGAAATACAACAGGGACACCTTTCATTCCCCACATAAAACGCGCGGCGGTGACCCGGCGGTCAGACGTCGATTTGGAAGCGGTAACAAAGAAGGTAACCATTTCGAATCCCGACGCGGGCGGATTGACATAATTCGAATTCAGTTAACTAAATTTGACTTAAGTCGACTGAAGTCCCATCGAATCACTCGCTCCTCGGAGTGCTCGCTGCCAGGCTCCGACCCGCGTGTAAGGCTCAACTTCCGTACCCCCTCCCTCGATCTGAAATAAAGGGATTATGAGAGAGTTTCTCGGTAGTGGGTCGACAAAACTTTGTTAAATACCTATTTTAATGACTATGGAATGAAGGTAACCGACATCAGCCTATTTTACTAAACGGAGACTGCTCTGAGGAACGCAATTACGTATTACGGGCCTGCGTCTTCTATAAACGTATAATACAAAAGCCAAAAACTGGAAACGGGTTTTGGATAATAGTCAACGTGGCTTGGATGAGAGATCAGCGTGATGTGTAATAAAACGTTCAATCAACGTCACTCTGATTTCGATTGGTTGATTAAAATGAATAAATCAAAATGGTGGTTTCGTTCTGCAATTTGTTAAAAGCTTTCGATTGCGTCTATCAAGGTTTAGCTTGAACTCTACAGAAATAGAGGTTCAGCAAAGTTTCTACCATGACTCGACACTTATCGAATGGCAAACGATGTATATTAAGAGCGCATTGCGCTGAGTCAGGATAACATTTTGCAACGCCATCGAAACAATTAGCTCTGTCAGTGATGGAGAAGTGGAAATTCGTAGCCCCTTCGTGCAATTCCGATTCATCGAGCTCCATGTCGGATGTTCCGGAACTGGGAGAGTGAAGACGAACGGGTAAAAGAAATGTTAATGAATGGCTCGATTCCAACGCCGAGAACTCCTTACACGTGTGCATGTGCGGCCGAATTGGCTAAGCTTTGGGAAGGAACTTGTAGATTTTTTTGTCGATTATTCGAAGGTGAGCCAGAATGTTGTAACTGACGCATATCTGATGCCCAGGGTTGAAGATTTGTAAAATAATTTGAATTCTGCAGATGGATGAAGACAAGAATAAGACAGCTTTTGTTATGTTTGTTGAATTCTATGAATTTAAAATGGAAAGCTTATACGACTGTGAGTTGTTATTTGACTAAGGTGATTTTTTACACATCTACTCCTAGAGCTGCCAATATATTCCTAATGTAACTAATGTAGTTTCTAATGTAATTCAGTTCTGAGCTTCGCTTGTCCGCTGACGTCATCCACAACCGTAACAAGAGATCGCTGTGCATTGAATGGCAATGCGTAAGCAATGTATTGTGTGAATTTAACGTAGACATGTATACAGACCGATCGCACCACAGTCGATGGTGTATTTTTAATTATTATTGGGGGAACTACGAAACATACACAAGTATTTGCATGTAGACCTTATGATCGTGTTTTGTAATACATTTGATAATTTTTATAAATTGCTTAGATTAGTATTGCAAAAATTTGGAAAAACAAACCTAAGGTGAATACACATAAGTGTAAGTTAGGTCTGTAGATCTATCAATAAAGTCTTGTCTCATCGCAAGATGCACAAATACGTGGAGTCTGGATCGTAAAGTCTGACTAATTGACTAAAATGAAATTTCTTTGTTTTTTGCTGAGTAGGGAGTTCTAGTGCTTAATGGAAGAATGATAAACGTATGAAGTAATCAGAGGTACGACTTACCAGAGTATTCTGGTAAGTCGTACCTCTGATTAAGGTGGTATTAACTTGGCTATTAAATGTTTTGTTTCCACTATATTTGATATAATACGTGTATGTGTGGGCGTGTGCGTTAGCTTGTGCGTGATTGTGTGCGTGTGCGTGTGTGCGTGTGTGTGTGTGTGTGTGTGTATGTGTGTGCCAAACCCATATTTTATTAATATACGTATGGGTATAATTAAAAATCAATATAGCTTCTGCATTATTTGAATCACAAAAAATGTTTTATAGATGTTCATAATATGATTCTGCGCCCAGCTCTGTTATCGTGGGCGAGTTGTCGTTCACTCACGCTGCATTCGTACAGTGAGGTCATTCACTGTACAATAAATTACTTTAACTATACTCACTAGGACTAGTCACTGCAAAAGTCTACAAAATCAAATTACTGCTTTAGACAATCATAGCAGTTCTTAAATCGTAGCACACACAGCGCGACGCGTGTGCGATATATATATATAAAGTTAAGCAGACGTGTGCGCGCGAGCCGCAGCGCACAGAGCACTCCTGGCAAAAGGCGACAGTGTCACTTATTGTTGTGCGAATTAACACTGTGCAATTGCTATAGAACTTACGTATTGTACCCACATATGTGACAATTAATATCAAGTTTCAAATTTTGTTTGGATTCAAGTTTTGATAGATTTTGTGATTAATTTTGTAAAAAGTTTTATTTGTAGCATTTTAAACGTTAATATTACTAATATTATTGCATACATGAAACTTTTTTGATTAAAATCATCTTTTGTGGTTTTAATTTATGACAATAAGACTTATAATACGTAGAGATGTTTGAAGTAGAGATATAGTACGTATGATGATCCAAATACGAACGTATATTCAAATTTTGAGATGGAAGTTAAACTTTGCATGGTTCTTTTACGATTGCGATATATATATATATATATATATATATATATATATATATATATATATATATATATATATATATAAATATGTATATAAATGTGTATATAAATGTAATGCGGACTGTCACATTAAAGTGTGATTGATCTTATTAACTTCGATCTACTTCGTGAATTTTCCATCACATGTATGCGCCCACTTGCCTCTGATCTCTGGGTACTCTATGAATAATCAGGCAGTCGTAAATCTAATATGGTGCAAGTGGAAATTCAAAATCCTGCACCGTGTATTATATTAAGCCCAATCCAGTGCCTGCTTAAATGGTTTAAATCGCTGAACCGACTGACTGCCTGCGCAGAGACTGTTTCATACGACTTACTGCCTTACAGCGTTCGTATGAATGCCTTCACAATAATCATTTTCTTGACGATTTTTAAATGACTGCTCATTGGAATTTGACACAACGTTAATTCTTATGCGACAGAAAGGGTTGTGAATGTCACTGACTGTGTATGTATTTCTGTGAGGCTGAACATGTACGGCCAGCTTGGCTGTACGTGTTTCATAATTTAGCAATTTCTGTAACCAACCCGATGATGCTTTCTATTTCAATTACGGTGCTACTCTTTATTCTAATTCCGAGCCCGATCTTGATTGTCCCTTGAATATTGCTATTATTTTTCTGGTATTTAATCTTTTAGTCTTCTGTACTTCCACATGAAAATATTAAATTCTTATAAGATCACCGTGTGTTCGACTCTTCGTCTGTCACAGCTAATTTGCTCTAAATCTGCTGGACCGGTTAAATCGACATTTGCTACACGTATGTGTGTGTGTGTGTGTGTGTGTGTGTGTGTGTGGTGTGTGTGACCCAACGACGGATGTGAAACGGAAACAAGTGGAATTTAAATATGAGGGTCACTTTTTTGAGTAAAGCTAATTGGAAAAATGTAGATACTAGTTTTATGAAATGTACCACGTCACATATCAAATGCGTTCTCATTTGATATATAACGTGGTACAGTGCGAAATAAGAAAATAAATCTTGATTAGAAACTTCAATACCAAGGTAGGCGAAAAATCGAGCGAAGACGAATTTATTTTAGGACACCATAGTAGTAGAGACAGAAATGACAACGGAGACAGACCTAGACATTTCTCTTTTTCAAATGAATTTAAAATAATGAATAGCTTCAATACGAAAGTAAAGTCAAGAAAATGGACATAGAGGTCTCCAAATGGCAGAGAACTGAAATCGATTTTATATTGTCAAGAAAAAAAACATATATTCAGTGACCTTGATGTAGTGAAATAGTTAAATTATTATTCAAACTATGGTAAGAGGAACTATACTATGCATAAATAGTAGATCAAGAAAACGTATTGTCTCCACAACAACGAATATAACAATTGCCTAACACGAATATCCTACATGAATCAGAAACTACATTATACAAAACTGAAAAACACGAAACAGTACAAGAGAAGTATGATGTTCTGGAGAAAGAACTGATAAAAGACAAATCAAGACTTATCAGGAAAGAGAAGAAAAATAAATTAGGAGAAGAGACGCTAAAGTTAATGGAAAAAAGGAATTCAATGCTTGTTACGGACAGCCGCGCAACTAATGTTAATTAAAATATTGTGTTGTGTCTTATACGGGCTTGATAAGGATTATTTTGTAATTAATGTTTATGTTTGCGTGTGTTTATTATTGATGTTTTATTAAAGAGTTTTTTTGTATAGTTTTTATTACCCGGGTAGGGGCTAGTTTTAAGAAGAAATATTTGTTTGTTTTTTATTTGATAAATTAAACATTTGAAATGTAATGTGCGTGTGAGTTGCATACGAAATTGTGCTTTGGTGGGGAGGACCAATGGTAGGCCTTGAAAGCGGCCGTCATTATGGCACCGCCCCAACACCCCCGCCCTACCACATCCAATCACGGACCGACATCGTATGCAGCAGCGGTGTCGGCTCCAACATCACGACCCTCCCCCCCTCCCCCTCAACACATGCAACCTTCCTCCGGAACAGAAAATACAGCAAACACGAAATCGCAAGATTACCGCTCACAAGAGGCTCCCCGGCGAGCCAAAGGATACCCACCCATAGTGGTCGAATCTCTCCGAACTGGACGAGGCACTTCTCTGAATTGAGAAAAATTCTGGGACACCCGCCCAACGCACGCCCCTTCAAATCAGGAGTACGCTTCTTGCCGGCTACCGCTGATGAATTCAGAGTCACCCAGAGATACCTGCAGTCGATGTCCTCCAAAGAACCGTCTATCACATGGTACTGTTACACACCTACCAACGAGCATCCTACGAAGGTGGGCGTCCGCGGTCTACCTGGAGACACCAACATACAAGAAATTCTGGTGGCACTACAACAACAGGATTTCCCAGCGACAAACGCGCGGCGCATTCCTCCACGCAGGCACCGCTCCGGCTGTCTTTTTTTCGTGCAGCTGGAGCACCTGAACGAGGAGGAACGTGAAAGACTCTATGCTGTAAAAGAAATCCTAAATATGCCAGGCGTCACGGTGGAGGCATGGAGGGCGAGGCCCCAATGCTACCGATGTCAACTTTTCGGGCATTCTTCCTACAACTGCCACCGCCCTATGCGCTGCGTAAGATGCGGTGGTGAACACGCAGCAGCCAGTTGTGAAAGACCACGTGAAGAAAAACCAACCTGCGCCAACTGTGATGGCCCACACACGACGAACGATGTGAGATGCCCGGTTTTTTTGTCGAGAGGCACGTGTAAGAGGACTAAAAGTTCCCTCCCACCCCCCTCAGGGGAAAGACCTGAGGCGTCCAGAGGCCAAAAAGGCACTGCAAGATCCATCGCAACCCCCCTCCCCCCAAGACGCAATGCGATGGTGGCCGACAACACCATGATAGAGGGAAAATCTGCCCCCACACGCCTCACAGTAAAGCCGAAACCGATTCCAGCCCCGGCACAAGGGGAAACCATGGAACTGGCACAACGGGTAGAGGCCACCGACCCTGTAGAACAGCCGCCCACCGACTCCGCCCCCCAAGGCCCGACTCGGCACACACAGCCGAAACCGAAAAAGGGCAAGAGGGCGAGAAGGAGGGGAAGAAAGATGCTACAACAGCAACAACAACGGCAGCAGCAACCAACAGAACCGAGGGCGACAGGTCACCCCCGAGAGGAGAGAGTGAGAAGAGTAGACGAACTCCGGAGCAGGCCGCCCTCCCTAACAATGCAACCGAGACAGCAACTCCCACAACAGCGGAGGCCGATCGGGAGACCACTACCCACCCCCACCATATCAGACCTGGCCCAGGAGGTGGCCAGTCTAAAAGCAGCCATGTCCGAGATGACAAAGATACTCATCACAATACTCCGCTCAATCAAGACTGGTCAGGATCCGACACAGGACATTCTGGAAGGCCTGACACTCGCGGGGATGTTCTGAACCTCAGGATCATATACTGGAACCCGGGAGGCATCATAGGGAAAACTCGGGAGCTCCGAGATCTTGCTCAACTCGAAGACGACCACATCATACTGCTGGGCGAAACGAAACTGCGACCAGAACAAGAACTCAAAATCCCCAACTTCTTTGCCTACCGACGCGACGAGATTTCCGCGCGAGGGCCGGCTTACAGAGGCACAGCGGTTCTGATCCGCCGCGACATAATGCATGAAACCGAGCAACTCACGGACTTCGAAACCATGCGTTCAATTGGCATAAGAGTAGGCTCGTCGGAGCAAGAAATCCGGCTATTCGCGGCTTACCGGCCCCCGGGTACCAAGATGTGCGTGCAGGACATCCATGCTATCATCCAGGAGCAGACTCCCACACTCATTATAGGCGACCTCCATGCCAAGCACAAGGCGTGGGGGTCGCACTCTATCTCCAGGGCCGGCAGACTGCTCATGGAAGATGCTGAGTGCCAGGGATATGAGGTGCTCGGCCCTGATACACCCACGCACGTGCCTACGGACATCCGACACCGACCTGACGTGCTAGACATAGTGATAGGCCACAAAATTAGAAGGCTGATGCACGTAGAAATCATGTACGGAATGGACATGCAGCACCTGCCCATCCTCGTGACGGTCGGGTTCGGCACCTTCAACTCACCACCGGTATCTGTGAGACAACGCTTGGATTGGAAATCCTTCGAGTCGTCCTTAGAGACACTACACCTCGGATCCTCCTTCGAGACCGCCGCCGACGTCGAGGCGTCTGCCAATTTATTGGTGGAAAAGATAAAGGAGGCGCAGGCCAGGGCCACGACTCTTTTACCATCTTCGACGTCCCGCCGCGGCGACCTGCCCCTAAGCATCAAAAGGAAGCTGCGGCTCAAGCGCAGGCTGCATAAGCTATGGACCCGCACACACCGCCCGAAGCTGAAAAAAGAGCTGAACGGCCTCTCGAGAAACATATCGGAAGCAGTCAGAGATTTCCGTGGCGCGAACTGGGAAGCGACCATCGACCGCGCTGGTGAGAGCGCAAAAAACCTCAATCAGCTCTGCCGCCAACTCACCAGAGCCGCAGCTCCTAAATGTCCAATCACCGATCGCTCGGGGGTCCGGCGCTATGACGCCAAAGCCAGAGCGGAGGTGATAGCCGAACATCTGGCTGAGCAATTTACCCCGAATCCACCCGCCACCTCCCCAAACCTGCAAAAACATCATGCACAGGTGAGGTACCGTGTGGAGGAGTTCATGGCCACCGCCCCTTCCCCGCTCCCGGGAGACCTGTTCATCACTCCAGCCGCACTCCACAAGATCGTCATACGCCTCCCCAAAAAGAAAGCCCCGGGACCGGACGGCGTGTCTACGGCCGCGCTAAGGCATCTCCCCAGAAGGGCAATAGTGGCCATGAACAGAGTGTTCAACGGAATACTCCGCACTGGTCACTTCCCGGAGGAGTGGAAAAGGGGAAAAATCATAACGTTACCCAAAGCGGGAAAAGACCCGCGTAAGCCAGAGAACATTTGGCCTATCACCCTGCTATCACACGTAGCAAAGACCTTTGAGCGGGCCCTGCTCACCAAACTGCGCCTCTTCCTGACTCCGCGCCAGGAGCAGTACGGGTTCCGCGAAGGACATTCCACCACATTGCAGCTCATAAGGGTACTGCACTACCTCGCTTAAGAAAGGAACTGCGAAAGATATACGGTAGCAGTACTCTTAGATATGGATAAGGCTTTCGAAAGGGTGTGGCACGATGGCCTCATATATAAGCTCATGGACACCTCGTTGCCACCTGCTCTCACAAGAGTTGTCGCCAACTTCCTACAACGTCGTAGTTTCTGCGTCGCTGTCGACGACGTACTATCCGCCCCACGCCCGATAAGAGCAGGAGTATCACAGGGCAGCTGCCTCTCTCCCGAACTGTATGCGGTATACACAGACGACATACCCACGCTGCATGGTAATCTTGAGGACTGGGAGGACGACGTGATGCTGGCGCTGTACGCCGATGACAGCGCGTATTTTGCATCGTCGCGAAGGGCCGACCTAGCCGCGAAGAGGATCCAGCGCGTACTTGATCTACTACCCGAATGGCTGGATAAATGGAGGATGGCCGTCAATGTCAGTAAGACGGCCGCTCTATTAACCGGCAGCCAAAGAAACATGCCCGATCAACTGCGCCTGAGAGGTCAGGCGGTCGAGTGGAACACACGAGTGCGATATCTGGGCGTGCATATCAACCGCTCATTGCGAATGATTCCACAAATAGACCACGTCATCCAGACGAGTCGGGCTGCGCGCACCAAATTGCGGCCGATACTCGCCTCCAGACTGCCCATAAGAACAAAAAGTAGCAATATACAAGTGCTACATACGCCCCGCCTGACCTACGCTGCACCGGCTTGGTATGCCCTTTGCTCAGGATTGCAGCGCCAGCGTCTCCAGGCCCAGCAAAACATAGCGCTCCGCTTGATTGCGGGGGCCGGGTGGTACGTCAAAAACGACGTCATCGCCAGAGACCTGGGAGTCGAAACTATCGAGGAGTTCGTCAGAATGTTGACGCGACGCGCCTTTAACCGCGCAGACGCAGGCCCCCATCCATCCCTGCACAACCTGGCACCACATCTCGACCGACCGACTAGAGGATACCAGCTCCCACGGGACCTGGTAACCGAAACGCCAGATATTTAGAAAGTGTGACTGACGGACACTGAAAGGACGACGGAAGTCGCCAACTAATAAACAAAAGACCCGAGGGGGCAGTGTCCCCCTTGAGATGAAGCCCGGGTCCGAGCCATGGGCTCATACCCGCACCTGCACCCGCAGCAGGTTGCAGAGGACTCGCAACGGCGCCAATGCACGTGGTCGGTGGTGACGTCGTGACAGTTGACTCCCGGCAGCGGCCCGCAGCGCACGCCTCGGCGTGGCGTAGCGGGACCGGACGCCAGCTCACCAGGATCATCACGTCTCCCGCGACTGCGAGTACAATTACCGCAAACACCTCCGGCACAAGCCGTCGAGGACGCGCCCGACGCCCACGGGGGCCAACGCAGGCCGTCCTGCGTGCGTGTGTGCTGCCGAACACGCGCGCCGTGCGCCGCGCTTCGCGCGCTGCGCCTCGGACCGGCTTGCGCATCATTTGCGACTACCCTCAATTTTGAGACCCCGGACATACATCATCGCATCAAAGCCGATTTCGCCGCATTTTAATTTACTAAAATGCAGGCGGCTCGGCACCGCGGCCAACTTGGACGTGCAGAGCGCGCTGGTACGGCCGCCCCCGGCGCTTACCGGACGCTGAAGTGTCCGACGCGTCACGCGCCTACCATGCTGCAGACGGCGGGGCGCCTGCCTGGACATCGTGGGAACAGTTACTCTAATTGTGAACCGATGCTTCGGAGGGCCCCTCGCCGATCGGATAGACCACTCTGACGAGGGCCAGAAGAAGAAGAAGAAGAAAAGGGCAGCGGCTCGCTGACACGTACTGCTTCGGCTGCTGCTGCTGGATCGCCGGTGCGTGCTGCCTCGACGCGGTCGGCGTTCATCGGCATCCGACGGGCGGCGGTCGTCTGCATGCGTGGATTGAGCTGTCGAGAAGTCGAGATCTAGAGCGAGACCAGGATCACAATCGTGGTAGACGGCGTGATCGGTCGATGAGGTAAAGATACTCAGTTTACATCCTCGGGGGTGGAGCCGTGGATTAAAACCATTATCAAACATATTGGACGAAAAACATTTAGATAGCCAAGTGAACGTAACCACTACGGTATACTTCAGGCAATTCGCACCTCTGATCACTTCATATGTCTATCGTTTTCCATGAAGCACTAAAACTCCGTACTCAGCAAAAAACAAAGAAACTCACTGGCTAATTGATTTTATGCTTCGGAATCAGACTCTATGCAGACTTTATACAATCAACCGATTTTCAAAGTAGGACTTATCTTCGTTAGGTGAACGATGGTGCCTCTACTATCGAGAACAAAATAGGCAGTCCACAGTTAGATCTAATCAGTAAGTTTCATAAAGGGAATCGATTTATACAGTTCCCAAAATGTCAAGTTAATTAAGGGCAGTTTCGAGCCGAAGAATTTCAAGTGTGTAACTAAATAGTAGTTACTAATGTACTCGTCTTCCCAAACAGGCAGCATGTTTCTAAGAGTACATTGTACAATTAAATGACTTTTCTAGGATTATGAGAAACTAGAGCCCGAATTGGGCACAGAGTACCTGTATGTATGGGTCACCAGGGTGCCAACCGCACAAGTGTACTTGAGAAACAAATCAAATCAAAAATATCTTTATTTCGTAGGTAATAGAAATTACACTTGAAATGCGTCATATACAACTGTTTTCGACATCAAAATTAGCACCCATTCCAAATGCTAATTCACCTTGAGAAGAATGGGCAAGAAACTCAAGATTTGCTCTTTTTTACTCATCGATACAAAATATTGAATAATATATAATTTAGTACAACACTTAGTAATAACATGAAGCAACTTGATGGCCGAGCAGTTCAATCCCATCGATTGTTTCCGCAATCATACACGTCAGCAGAAAAAATTTCTTAGAAATCTTAAAAAGTTTTTAAAAGAACTGTCGAAGTATATATCCTATGTTAATGTTTGCCTAAAAAATTTTTTTTCAGTTTCTGTTATATATATGAAGAGCCCCCCCCTAGAAATATTTATTTTTATTATTTAATCACCAAACTAAGTAGCGGCTTACACAAATAACTACTTACTACTTACTTACTACTTACTAAATACGTTTTGTAGTTTTTGAATAATATACCTGTGACATACGAACGGACGGACGGACATGACGAAACTACAAGGGTTCCGTTTTTGCCATTTCGGCTCGGAATCCTAAAAAAATACGGAAAAAATCCTATTTATTGAAAATATTTTTTTGCGACTAGAACTGTAAGGTTTTTTTGATTAATCATTTCAAATATAACAATTTAAACGCGGCGAAATCTATGAACGTTAATGTGCAATAAAATCGATTGCTAACTCTTCCTCCTTTGATGTACCTAGGAATTTAGAATTATCGTTCTGGAATTCTAATCTAACATAAGAGCATTAAGGATCGAGTAGTCAAAAGCAGAGCTTTCTATTCAAATCAAAAACTAGGGTCAAACTTGACTTGAATTTACAAACGAAAAATTAATACATGTAAAAAAGAATAAAGGTTTTTTTAAGAAAATAGTGATAGACATAAATTCAATATAAGAAATAAAAATAAAATGTGTTTGCACGTAAGTCGGCTACATAAAGTCAACAATTCATCAAAGGGACTCTGTGTGCGCATGTTCTATAAAGCCCCTGAAAACATACAAAACCTACTCCTAGTAAATTTAAAATCATTACTTAGCAATTGCTCGTTAAAAAAAGGTTATAAGTTATTACACAATTTGGAATATTTAAAAGACAAATATTCATGGACATAACCAGTTCGGCCTCTAACGGGTTTGTTTCTTAATGTTATAAATTTATATATGTTTGATTTTACAACACAATGTATTTAAATTTAAGAAGAGCTACGCTTAAGTTTCGTGCTCGTTCTTCTTGAGCGGAAACTGTCTTCCGAACGAGCGGTAAAGTGGCAAAGCTAAGTAAGAAATTGTAAATTCTTGGTGCATTGTGACGTATTTCAAGTGTTGTTCATGACCTACGAAATAAAGATGTATTTAAATTTAAACTTGAATTTTACCCGGGCGGATTGACCTGTGACGTTTTAGGTTAATTAAGCCATGGGGCCGGACTTGCCACCGCGTTGTTGTTATCCACCTCCAAAAAATCCAAAAACTAAAGTCGTGTTAGTCGCAAAAAATCGCGTTCCAAAAAGTATTAAACAAGAAAATGTTCTTGCCTGACATTCTTATCTACGAACTATTCGAAATTTGTCATGTGATAATTAGGCAACAAACATATACATTTTAATTTAACACAGCTATATTCAGAGTTTGCCGCGGTCATATGCCCCCTTGCGCTGAGGGCCACTCCCTGCTGTTGTATTGTATCGTAGTACTACAAAATGTATTGTTGTATGAACAACCCTTTGGTTATCGTGTCATGCGACCGCGGCCGACCTCTGAACGTCGCTATGTCAACGTATTAAATTGAAATGTATATGTAAGCCTTCTACTTATCAGATGATAGATATTGAATAGTCTGTGGATAAAAATGTCAGACAAGAACATCTTCCTGTTTTATATTTTTTGGAGCGCGAATTTTCGTATTCGGGTTTTAGTTTATGGACTTATTTTTTTATGTAGCAACGATTTCAACTACCGCCGCGTCAGCCCGCACTTCGGATTTCCTTTGCAGTCGCCTCGGAGAACGGAGTTTGCGCGGTAAGGTGGGCGAAATGGTGGACAGCGTTTTCAGGCAATCAGACTTTCTGTATTACAGCCGGGTTTCGCATGTGGCAGTCGGAGTACAACTGCGACGGATGCACCGATCCTGCTGAAATTTATAGATGGCGCATCCGCCTGCATATATGAGTTGCATACATTTTAATTGAGCGGGTGTGACCATGCACTTTGCATTCTTCACGTATGAGCTCCACATGTGCTCGGAACACTGATTCGCGGCCGTACTGTAACGACCGTCCCGGTTCTTGGCGTCTGATTAGTCCCCCCCCCCATCCCGCCCGCCAAGGCACAATTTCATATGCAACTCATATGCACATCACAGAAAATTCATATTTACGATTAAATACGACAAAAACGTAATGTACGCAATAAAATAAACAATTCAATAAATTCCACTAAAACCCAATAAATATACAAAAACAGGCAAACAGTACAAAAGACACAATTTCTTACGACTAATCCCTACCCTGATAATAAAATGTAATTATTCATACTATTTAATAAAAACACACAAAAACACAATAAAATACAAAGAATTCTCAACCTAAGTCCGTTCGCATAAAACAAAATAATGTATTTATAGTCCAATTAAACACTAACTGCGCGGCTGTCCGGAACATTTTATTTCAATTATTTTGGGGTTTTATTTTCTAAGAAAGTGTACTCGATGCCGCTTAATAATTTACTTATTTAATGTGCTAATTAGATCTCTTTTATTTTATACCCAACACGCTACATTTAAAAAAGCATTCTTATCTTTATACTTTCTAGAAGGTGTCATATTAAATTTAGTGTGACGTCACACAGCCTGTAACCAGCGGACGGGAAAGACCCTTGTAACGATAGCTCATTCATCAAAATATATTGCCTGAGTGTTTGACTCACATGATTACACGCAATCATTGAGCGAATACAAGCAAGGCAGCGAGCAGTAACTAGTAATATTTGAAATATGCCAGTTATGCCCTTGCATTTGATACCTAACATGGCTCCATTCAATTTTTTTTATTCTTAACTCTATGCTCTCTACTGAGCGCCATATTTTATTTAGTGACACGTAACACAGTCTATAACTAGCGGATGAGAAACATGCTTCTAATGATACGATATACAATTTGTCAAATTAATATTTTATTCATAGATACAACTTCGTTCCAGGCGGGGGTCCCCCGACCGCAATTTTAGTTTTTTTTTGAGGAAAATACGTCTTTAAATTTGCTTCCACAGCAGAAAGCAACTCAGAAAACTGATAACAACAAAATCGGGAGCTAGAGTTTAATTCTGCAGCTACATATCATCAATTATACACCTCTTGAAAGCTAAAAGATCAAAAAATTCATCAAGGTTAGTGAGGAGTGTAAAGCATCGCGGGCAGTGGATAGGGAAGAGTCGGTATTTTAAGGTTGTTTCGCTGCGTCACAAAATTTCATTTTAGTGTCGTATAAGTTTTGGCTCGGAGAAGCTACGACCTTCGTATGAATTTCAATCGTGAGCTCTTGTCAAAATCTATCATTGCGTATATAAAACATTAATGAGAAAGAATTATACAAAATATATATAAACAATTCAATATCGGCCTATAATTGTCAAAGAGCCAAATCAAAATGTAGAGATCGTATGTGGTCGGAAAGGGCTTCTCAAGGACAATCCATGGATATCCATAAAACACTTTATGGCTGCCGAGGACGGAAAAAAAGGAAGACGACCGAGCAGATCAACGACGACGCCAGTCTGTGGCTGAGACGACCGAGGTTGTGCTAGTTCGATGATGTAATCGCTTCAATATCAACGCTCGCTGGACTGTATTGACATCGATTATGTACGAATAACGATTAAGCAACAGCTAGTGCACGTTTCACCACAGCGTTTACAACTACGCGAAATCCAAAGGACTTCTAAGTATTCAAAAATATATATACAATTTTATCAAAGAAAAACATTATCGGTTACGTACACGAACACGTATTAACGTGAAATACGCGGTTGTGTCCATGACACAATCAAACGGTTTTTTTCTCTTAAATTTCCTTTTTTTTATCGCCCCTTCTCCATTTTTATTTTTCATTCGTTCCATCAATATATGTATGATATTACTTACGACTTACATAAAAGCTGATTTTTAAGACTTTTTTAATCCCTCCACTGCTAAGTATACCCTCCTATAATATTTTTATTTCATTTTAACACTTGAATCGTCCGCGCTATCGCACCTAACCCGGTATATTTGCTTTGGAAGACGACCGGCCGGCCCTAGCGCCCATTATAATGCGGCTAGTATTCAAAATCCGATTTACAATCCGATTTTTAATCTTATATGTTAATTTTCTTAAACCGAAACGGTATGGAAAATGAAAACCAAATTTACCCTAGAATTTTTACGAGATCCGATAACCCGATGGGAATTAAGTTATGAGGGCTTGACACGTCATCGTTTCTATGAATTTATCAGAGTCCAGCATATGTCGCTCTCTGTATCATGACCGCAACATATTTCCTCGGTAGGGCCGTTATCGCGGGCGGGCTGGGGCAGGCGGCGCGCCGCGGGCGGCCGTTCCTCTGCGCGGTCGTTCGGTTTTATGCGCGCGATAGCGGCGCCGCCCGCCCCGCGCTATTTCACACTTTTGCGTTTCCGTTTTGCCCTATTAGCGTGTGTCTCGAAATGAAATACGCGACAGTTAGAACGCGAGTTTAAACTAGGCCCGATAGTGCGCCCATTTTTGCCGGTGACGTGGGCGCCGCTAAAGCCCTGAGCGTTCGCGTCGTGTCTACGTGAATTCGCCGAGAAGGCTGCAGAGTGTAACAAACATTGACGCATTTTTAACCGACTTCAAAAAAGTAATAATTTCGTCAAATGTGGCCAAATTCAAATATATTTTTTTCGTGCGAAAGGCTATACTCTCGAGGTAGTCTCATAGTCACCAAGTCAGGATCTGATTATGACATCCCAAAGAAAAAGAGGGATAGCCTCAAGTTTTATAGGCATGTATACGTATAGTGTGTTTGAAGTATTTTTTTAAATTATTCAAGTTTTTGCGTCTAGTAGTTATTGTCTCACGCTACGAGCTGTTGATGGAAACCACAGCACTCTTTAACGGTTATGAGTTAGGGGATAACACTGCGATTTTTCGCCAAAAAGTTAAATAAATACTGAATAGTACTACGTAAATATTGATTTAAAATTAATCTACTTACATATTTTTATTCATTTGTACAATTCCAATCTTAGCAAGAACACATCAGAACTGTTTAACGATAATCGTGGAAATAAAGTGAATTAATTCAGTGTAGAAGAGAATGAAAATGTCATCTGCACGAATTGTAGAACTTTTATATTATAAAGAATAAGGTTGATTTATACAGCTAGTATAAAAACAATCTGGTAGTTGCACTCCAACTAAGCATGTCAAAACCCTGGAATTATTGCTAGTGGATAATAAATTTGGGGTCGGAACTGCTTTTCAGCTTGTTCGTACAAATGTAAAGACATCTGGCCAATGCTTAAATCTACATATAAAGTAACTAAATGAATAATCAACGTATAATTACTTAATAACAAAGAAATGTGAAATAAAATAATTTTTACAATAAAAAATATGGAAATCGTCTTCAAAAAACCATTCAAATATTTGTTTAAACAAACTTCAAAATCAACTAAGAAGTTATTTTTGAGTCATTTTCTGCTAAATCTAGGCAAAATAACATTTATAGCCTATAAGCATAAACATGAAATGTTATAAGCATAAATTTATCGGACGTCGAAACTGCCAGATTGGTTTATTTTGGCTGTTTCCATAGTCTGATGTCGTATGGCATCTTGCTCTGGGGAAACGCCGCGGATATTCATAGAATTTTCATGCTTCAGAAGCGGGCCGTTCGCGCGATTCACAAGCTCGGACCTCGTGCATCTCTTAGAGATAAGTTTAAGGAAATTGGAATTTTAACCCTGGCATCTCAATTCATTTATGAAAATTTATTATATGTGAAAAAAATTAAAAATGTTTAAAGAAATAGTAGTCGACATAAACTCAATACCAGAAATAAAAATGAACTGATTTCACATGTTAGTCGACTAAGAAAAGTCACAAATTCATTTAGAGGGCTTTGTGACCACATATTCAATAAGATTCATGTAGATATACAAGATTTACCCCTACATAAATTTAAGAGTGTTATTAAACAATCACTCAGTAAAAAAGGGTATTATACAATTTCTGAATATTTAGAAGACAAATATCCATGGGCATAAGCGGCTCGACTTCTTACCGGGCTGTGTCATTCTTAATGATTCCGTATTTGTTTTGGTTATGTATGTGCAAATTAGAAGAGAGCTACCTTTAAGTTTCTTGCTCGTTCTTCTTGAGGGAAAACTGCCTTCCGAACGAGCAGTAAAGTGTAAATTCGCAAAAAATTATGACGTATTTCAAGTGTTATTTTGTAACCTATGAAATATTTTGAATTTGAATTTGAAAATTTGAATTTGTTATATATCTAGTCAAAAAAGAGATACGACTACCTAATTTATCTTTAGCTGGAAGCGATTCCAAAAACCACTAATTATTCATTTATGAAGTCTGTTTAAACAATTATTTAAATAGATTATTGACAGCAATTTTTTTTATGTAAATTTATATCTTAAATTGTTTTAAATTGTTCATTGTAAATGAAAAATAGAAAGCGGAATGTGAACAGGTCTTAATTTCGTTTTTAGTCGGACCTAAGATTAATAAATGAAAGTCGAAAAACGAAATGATAAACCGTTATTATGGTATATACCATACAAGCTACTCCGATATTTCAGCGAAGAAAGAGAGACTTAGTGAGATAGATTATGTAAAAATTATTCTTTTAATAGATTCTAAGTGGCAGATGCAACAATAACTACTAAGTTATTTTATTAAACAACTCCATACTCGATCGTATTATCAAATTGAAACTGGCGTAGTGATCTGCAAGGCGCACCAAATGCGCATGAGCGAACCGGAGGCCGATTCTTAGTCACGCTTCGCCACAGTGCATTAATGCATTATTATCTCGCCTCCGAATGAAATTATATAGGTATAGGGCGGATCCTGGCTGAACGATCGCGTCTAGACTTATTGTAGTCTGCCGAGCAAAAAGTTTATTTTCATTAAACTATTCGCGTGTATTTTTAGGGTTCCGTATAGGATCACTTTGTCGTCGGTCCGTCTATCCGTCTGTCGAGATCCTTTTTCTCAGGAACGCGTGGATGTGTCAAGCTTAAATCAATATCAAATACTCAGGTCTGCGATCCCTTAGAGCAATGAAAAAATAAAATTTCCAAGTCAACGAAATCAAAAAATACGGCCGCTTATGCTCCGTTTGTGCTGCATATTTTGAAACTAGTAAGTAAATCAAAATCTATGGGGTCCTTCTAGTAGACCTAGAATCACGAAATTTGACGAAAAGCAATTTCATGTAACACAAGTAAAAGTAAAATCAGAAAACAGTAAATTTTTAGTTGTAATAGCACACAAAGTAATGTTATTATAATATTGAATATAAATTTAAAAATCTGAAAAACTATAGCGTCATCGGGACACGAATAAATACAGCCTCGAATAAATTCTGTAATAAAAACACAAGTCTGAAAAAAATATATAATTATTAATTGTATAACTTTACGAAAATCGACTTAGGATTTTTTTTTTTTCAATACAGCTGCATTTCTTCCAGTGTCCAGATGACACTATAATTTTTCAGATTTTTAAATTTGTACTTAATATTATAAGAACATTAATTCGTGTGGTACACTCGCATTAGCGGCGGGCCGATAAGAGTGCAACGGCCGCACTTTTAGCGTCAAATTAAAGTTATAAATAAAGGAGATAGAGTTCCGGGACTTTGAATACTTTTATTTGAAATTTCCTTAAATTTTCGCTATCTCTCAGTGTTTTTAAGTTATTACCAAAAAATGTAAGTCCCATTTTTGTTTCCTATGTTTTTGTCTGTAACATTAGCAAATTTGGTTTGCGGAATAAACAAATACGTTTCTCTCAGAATTGCATCCCGAATCGAATGAGCTATCTCTCATACTTTTAAGAGAGCTTTAACTGTTTCTTGCAGAAGGCTCACTTCTCGACTAGACTACATACAACACAAAAGAATGTGGTAAATGCATGGCGATGCACCACGCCCATGACCCACGACCGAGCGCGCCACCCGCAGGCAGCGCCGGCGACGCAGAGCGACCGCCGCGAGCAGGCACGCCGCTTAATTGCTCAGCACCACCGATATAAAATACGATTTGGGAAAAATATCCATTACGACTTAATTTCAAGAAAATAGAACTGACTTTGAACTTTTTTAGATATCTGGATTAAGTTTACTGCTGTTACCCGAAACCTGAAAGAAAATTAAGTTATCCCATCAGCCTTCACCGGGCCCACATCCAGAAAGAGATTCAAAGGTATACGTTTTATCACTAAGTAGGTTTATGGAAATGCTTTGTGCAAGAAATCAAATTTACCTGGTACCATAATCCACATTCATAATAAATAAATGTCATCTAGGTACATGTGTAAATGCTGCTTTTGAAACTTTTAAAATGTCCCTATTATTGTACTTAATAAGGACAACTGATGCTAATGTGTCACTAGTGACAGACTCAACTTCGCTATGCACATTTACATCTTTAAGTTAGGATACCGTTCGGTACATTTTGTTATTACTAGAATTGCACGAATGTATGCCCTAAAATTAATAGAATCAGTTTCCGTAAATAAGTACCTAATTGTGTTAAATTCAGAATACTTATATTATTTTTCGTATTCAAATATCTAGTACTCATTTTATAAACTGACTGGAGGTTTGTATGGAAAATTAAATGAAACCCGCTTAACGACTTTGGCGTTTCTGATGTGCAACAGATGGCGCTTATTAAAAAAAATAATTTAAAGTCATAAATTTTTTAGAATGAAAAATGAAATATCAACTTACAATGTACTCGTTCGCAAATACATTTGTAACTCTCTTTTTTAGTACTTAATATTTACTGTCAATGGGTCAATTTTTGAGGATCTAACGTGATATGCTTTCGTACTGAGAGTAAAACATGACATTATCTTCTCTCGATCAATTAACATAAATTTGGTTCAAAATCGACTGATTTATTCAGAGGAAGTAGAAAAACTGCTGCTATTTAGCAGCACGGCTCATAATTTTATGAGCCGTTAACCTAAAACCTGTCATAAATTGAAATAGTGCACATAAAAGACACGATTTTTATGATCCATATCGATCGACCACGGTGCACTATTAGGGATCTAAAACGGCAAATCGACGATCGAAAACGGCAGATCCGGCCCCGGCGATACGGGCCTACGGACGGAAAACAGGCTGGATAATTTTAGTGTACTTAAAAAAAATGTATCCGTAAATGTACTTTTTCCTTTTAGTCTCAATTTCTTTTAAACCCCAACTATCCGTTATTTATTGAATTACTTAAAATGAGTAATTGCTTTGCTTTTTTATTTTAAACCAAAACGTGGGCCTAATAAGAACTGCCCTTAGTCCAAAGCTACATACAAGCCCTGACTTTGTCTCCGCACAGTAGACGGTCGTGGCCGCCGAGGCGCCCGCCGCCTGCGGCCGTCTCACGCCCGGGCGCGGCGCTAACTCGCAATATAAATTCCGTTCCAATATTCACAAATTTGCGGTCACATTTTTAATGTCGGCTCAGCAAATTGCAATTTCGCTGCAGGCCTCGGAGGAGCACGCTTCGCGGGGCCGGCGGCGCGCGGGCTGGGGGCGGCGCTGGGGGGCGGCGCGCTTGCGATAACTCTCTGACGAATGGCGGCGATTTTCCAAAGCATTTTTGACCGATTTCAAGAATACGAGGGGTTCACAATCCGTATTTTTTTTATAGGTTTTTGAGAGATGTATTTCAGTATTTTTTTCGTGTATGTTTCATGTATGTGTACGATATCTTCACCGATTGGGAAACGATTTCGAAAATTATTATTTTGTTCGAAAGAATGTACTCGCGAGATGGTCCCGTTGTCACCAAGTCAAGATCTGATGATGGGGGCCTAGGAAAATCGAAGAACACCCTCAAATATTATAGGCACACACGGCACACAAAGTGTGTTTAAGCTCTTTTTTAGTTACTCAGGTGTTTGCGTCTGAGAGTCATTATCTCATGCTGCTACGCTGATGATGGAAGACACAGCACTCCTTGATGGTTAGGAGTTACGGAAATAATTTGCGATTTATATACTGTAACTTCTATTTAATGACTACTAGTAAACCTTCAACTTCGGGATCATTTGATTCGTTTTAATGAATCCTACATATTGATATTGGTCTGATGATGGAGCCAAAGGATGCATAGTGGAACTCTTCAGGACTAACTAATAAACTCCCCGAGTTTGGGCTCATTTGTTTGTTCTGATATATATTATACAATACATTTTGTAATAAGGGTCTGATGTTGAATCCATGAGATGGATAGTGGAACTCTTCAATAGTTAGTAGTAAGTCCCTCGAGGTTGGGCTCATTTGTTTGTGTTGATAAATCTTATACATTACTTTTTATAACGAGGGTCTGATGATAAACCCATGAGATGGATAATGGAACTCTTCAATAGTTAGTAGTAAGTCCCTCGAGGTTGGGCTCATTTGTTTGTGTTGATAAATCGTATAGATTACTTTTTATAACGAGGGTGTGATGATGAACCCATGAGATGGATAATGGAACTCTTCAATAGTTAGTAGTAAGTCCCTCGAGGTTGGGCTCATTTGTTTGTGTTGATAAATCTTATACATTACTTTTTATAATGAGGGTCTGATGATGAACCCATGAGATGGATAATGGAACTCTTCAATAGTTAGTAGTAAGTCCCTCGAGGTTGGGCTTATTTGTTTGTGTTGATAAATCTTATACATTACTTTTTATAACGAGGGTCTGATGATGAATCCATGAGATGGATAATGGAACTCTTCAATAGTTAGTAGTAAGTCCCTCGAGGTTGGGCTCATTTGTTTGTGTTGATAAATCTTATACATTACTTTTTATAACGAGGGTCTGATGATGAATCCATGAGATGGATAGTGGAACTCTTCAATAGCTAGTAGTAAGTCCCTCGAGGTTAGGCTCATTTGTTTGTGTTGATAAATCTTATACATTACTTTTTATAACGAGGGTCTGATGATGAACCCATGAGATGGACAGTGGAACTCTTCAAGAGTTAGTAGTAAGTCCCTCGAGGTTGGGCTCATTTGTTTGTGTTGATAAATCTTATACATTACTTTTTATAACGAGGGTCTGATGATGAATCCATGAAATGGATAGTGGAACTCTTCAATAGCTAGTGGTAAGTCCCTCGAGGTTAGGCTTATTTGTTTGTGTTGATAAATCTTATACTTTACTTTTTATAACGAGGGTCTGATGATGAACCCATGAGATGGACAGTGGAACTCTTCAATAGCTAGTAGTAAGTCCCTCGAGGTTAGGCTCATTTGTTTGTGTTGATAAATCTTATACATTACTTTTTATAACGAGGGTCTGATGATGAACCCATGAGATGGATAGTGGAACTCTTCAATAGTTAGTAGTAAGTTCCTCGAGGTTAGGCTCATTTGTTTGTGTTGATAAGTCTTATAGATTACTTTTTATAACGAGGGTCTGATGATGAACGCATGAGATGGATAGTGGAACTCTTCAAGAGTTAGTAGTAAGTCCCTCGAGTTTGGGCTCATTTGTTTGTGTTGATAAATCTTATATATTACTTTTTATGACGAGGGTCTGATGATGAACCCATGAGATGGATAGTGGAACTCTCCAAGAGTTAGTAGTAAGTCCCTCGAGTTTGGGCTCATTTGTTTGTGTTTATAAATCTTATACTTTACTTTTTATAACGAGGGTCTGATGATGAATCCATGAGATGGATAGTGGAACTCTTCAATAGCTAGTGGTAAGTCCCTCGAGGTTAGGCTTATTTATTTTGGTTTGAAGAGTCTTATACATTAGATCATTTTATAGCAAGGATCTGATGATGAAGTCGAGAAATAGGTAAAGAAAAAGTAATTAATAATACAAAAAAAAACAACATACAAAAAAATTACAACCAATTTTAGAATCCCTTAAAATAAAAAGTCAATTATAGTAATCTTTAAAGCCTAGAAAATAAATTTAAACAAGTGGGTAAAACTATTAATAATTAAATATTCACAGTACCTACTTAATAATTTTTTTTGAGGTCGGTGCCAGCCACGGCAAGTTTAACATACCTAGTATAAAATATTTGCTCTATAACTTACTTAACCTAGTTGCATAATGCATTAATTGTCTACCTATTTAAATGACGTACGAAAACCCTTTGTATTCCAAAACCGACCGATGATCACAGCGCACGATACGGGCGTATTGAGTAGGCATTGTGAATACGTAATCAATAATATTTATACCTGTTTAAATTTCTTTTGTAAGCTTTAGAAATTATTATTATTAACTTTTTTGTTTATGGTCTTTTCGAAGTCGGTTTTTATTTTATTTTCGGAGAATTTAAAGAAAAAAAACTAAATACGTTCATTCGAGGTGTGGTGACTCCGCTTGACACACTTTATTGAGCCTCTCAGTGCTAAGGGAATGTGAACGATTACAAAAAAATACAACTTACATGCAACAAATTAACGCGATGAGGCCTTCAAATATATTGACGAGTAAAATAATTAAATTGAGTATGATTTACGAAAATTATAAAACCTATGACGAACTATCTGTTACCCGTCCGTTTCGCTAGGACTAAATTAAGTTTCGGAAATTATTTTGAATTTTATGACTTCAGAGTATTGCTCGCGGTTTCTGATCGCCACCGCTCTAGTATTTATCTCTTCCTAAGATTAAGAAAACTGTATGTCATTCATGGAACTTTAAAATCGATCAAAATGATTTCCGGTCCTCATCAAATGCAGAAATGGCAACCGCAACAATCGCAAGAATCCACAGACAAGAGTAAGCGCGAAGTCGGTGTTTCGCTTTGTTCTTTCACCATAATGTGATTTTGATATCCTTGCTCGCACGCGTTTTTTGCTGACCAAGCTAGCCCAACTAGCCAGTACAACCTCTGCACTGTCTGGTGACGCATCAGGCAGTTGCGTCACCAGATAGCGTGACTCGTGAGCTAGCATACAATTAAAGTATGCTCCGTAGCTAAACTTTGTTCTAATTAGTCACAAAATTAGTATCAAAATTTTATTTTGTTTTTAGACTGTTGTTTTCAGACCGTTTTATTTACGGCCCGCAATAGTATAATTTATTCATTTGCGATTATTAGCTGTAATATTACTATCGAGTAAATTTAATCGCATCCAAACTTTCGTCGTTGAATTTTAAGATTAGTGTTGTTTCGCTTTGGTCCGATTTGAAAGATGTTCATGCCAATAGTAAATTATTAATCGCATCTTGGGCAGTTGCTTTTTGAAGCGAAGCTTTTCGCGGAAGGCCCGACGAGAGAACTGGCGAGGAAAAATGTGGACGTCGAGTAACGCTACTGCCTGGACTGACGCACCACACCGCATCGCAACCGCAACACCTTGCATAGAGTTCGACTCATGAGTGTTAGGTCTTACTCTGTCGTTGTCACTGCGCAGTGCTTTATACAATAACACGTCCTCGCACGTATTCTATATATCATGCCATTAAATTCAAATGTTATTAACAAACAGTACAAAATTACTGAACGTTATTGTGTTATGTGAAAATTTGCGAGGAGTATGTGTTACAGAGTGCATTCGCAAATCGGTATACCTTATTTTTTTATATATTAAACAATTTTGTATTGCAATTATCTTCTTGCGATACATGGATAACGATATATTGACATCACAAGTTAAGAGAGACAAAAAGACCAACAAAGTGTGACATCGCGCGACAAGGAAGACGAGTATAAGTTTTGTGACGTCACATGTATAATTTAAAATATTAAAACTATAAACTAACTCTAACGAAAAAGGTAATTTGAAAAAAGTCTTTGTGTTATTCTTATTTTTTGATATCCAAAAACTTACTAAATATGTGACGGGACTACGGGGGAGGAGTCGAACAAATGTGACCATATGTGACGAGGAGGGAGGGACTACAAAAATCGTGAAATCTGTGTGATGTAATTTATGGATGGTCCCAGGTTGCAATTAGAAATTAGAATTCATTAAAAAGTAGTCGTTAAGAGCCCACATTGCTATTGCGTAGGACCTTTCTGTCGAAATGACCTAGCACTTTAGTCGTTTGGGTTTTAATGCGTAGTCTAAGGAATCGCGTACTCCGAAACATAAGCAGAGATATCTGCGGGAGGATTCTATAATTACAATTACACTGCGAGGGCCATAGTCGTTAGTGGAACGGCGAGCGCGCGCCGCCAGGGGGCGCCGCGCGCGCTCATGATTTATGTCTTATGTGCCGCACTTGAATTATTTGTCTGCTTCGCTGTGGATGTAAAGGTTTGGTTCTTGGCCTAGAATTTCTTTATTTAACACTTTTTTTGGTTTTTAGATTTGTAAGATAATGACAAGCCGAATTAATTTTGGAAGCACTCATTAGAAAATACCAAGTAAAATTGCGTGACTTGTAAGCGAAGTGTTCGAGAATGAGTGATGATTGAAAAATTTTTTTCTAGCCTTTTCAATAATTATTTTTATTTCTGTACTCTCGTTAGTAGACAAAATTGGAAAATTCTGCGTCAGTCCTTACAACAACAGATAATTTAATGATTCTGTCACAATAAAAAAAATATTCAAGGCAAAAAGAAAGAACATCAAAACAGTTTAGGAAAATATCCCATCAATTACGACTTACTTTGTTGAAACGTGAAAAACGGTAGTCTGTAAAAGAATCTATTAATTTACCCGTTGGCTATCAAATTAAAGTCGTTTAGTTACAGTAAGTGAAATTCTATTTAAACGTGCAGTTACGACGTCTTCTGCATCTCCTGCCCTGGTACAGTACCTTCTACAATTATTTTCTAAACGCCGCAAATTTGAAACTTGTGAAAAAAATTCGCATTTGTATTATAAGATAGCGTTAAATTATGGCGTTCACCTAGACCGAAGAAAGCACCTTACTTTTTTAGAACGAACTTAGCTTTCTCTCTTAGTATTTTCTAATGTTTAGTTTCAAAATAATAATTCATTTAATTAAAAAAAACATCTCTAATTGTTTCTGAAAGAAAAAAAATACTATATCACAAATTTCTTACAATTCTAGGTATACATCAGTAAATTAGAATACAGCATGCAATTATCGATTACAATATGCAATTGTAACCGATAATCAACATTTATTTAATGTACCAAAGAAAAAATAAATAATACATTGTCATTATCACTGTCATGAACAAACTGGTACATACGTAAAAACAATTTGTTTCCGCTAGACCATAGACAACTGATGGACGCGGGGCGAAGCAATCAACACTTTTGACATTCAAACAACGTAGGGTACTAAGCGGCGGTCAATACGCAAATAAAACGCGGGCCGTTACGGGATAAATCCCTGAAACATTATCAGCGGAAGTGAGTGGAGTGAACTCCTCGCAGCCACTAGACGTCATATGAAAATTTAGCAATTTATTTCGAAATACATAAGAATCTGCGGTCAAGAGCGGATCCAATTTTCTAGTCAGGGGATCACTCAATTGAAGTTCAGTCCACAGGCTCTTATTCGATCTCAGTAATAAGATCTCCTGGGATCTGGGATATACCCCTGAGGGATGTCATGAACCGCGATGACCGTCCCTCCCCCCTTTATGAATATTTAGTAGTGCCAACCTCAGATGAAAGACGATATTTAAATTCTTAATAAAACTGGTTTTCTCTTTGCCTATCAATCTTCTTTTCTGAAAATTTGTAACTGTCATAAGCACATGTAACGAATAATTTTTTAATGACAAGTCGTTTCGAACTTCTAGTATTCTAAAACTTTCCAATGAACCCGCGGAGACTTAACCTCCGTTGAACTTTTGCTCAATTGAAGCTAAGCGGATGTCATAAAAAAAACCATGTATTTGAACTGCTCGGCTATCAGTCATGTTATTACTAAGTGTTGCACTAAATTATATATTATTCAATATTTTATATCGATGGGTAAAAAAGAACAAACCTTGAGTTACCTACTTGCCCATTCTTCTCGAGATGGATCAGTATTTGGAATGGGTTGTAATATTATTGAAAATAATCGTTTTGACGCATTTCAAATATATTTTGTATTACCTACGAATTAAAATTGTTTTTGATTTGATTTGTCCCGTACGGCGGCACCCGGGGTAGGTGATAACCCGACGATCTCACCCACATAGGTAAATTTCACAGCGACGTCGGCATGAAAAAAGCATGTTTCATTTACATACATTAAAAATAATATTGTCCGTCTGTTCATATTATAATAATACAGAAAAGTGGCTATGCACCTATTCATTTAATAAAAAAAATTAAAAAACAACTACGATGTCAGAATACAGACCAAACAGTGTAAAAAAAATTGTAAAAGATAATCTTTATATACGTAGATGATACTTAATACTCTTAGAGCTGGCCACTTAAACACTGTAAAAGAAACAAAGAAATTTCAATTATAAAAAACTGACCAAGAGCTTACGAACCATGCTCATTATAGGGTTCCGAAGCCAATACTACAAAGATATGCAATACAAAAGACAAAAGTATGTGGTTGCACTTTATAAAGCGTCACCTTTATTATTTTTTCATATTTTCGGACATATGGTTTAGTAAATAGTGGGAGGGACATAATTTTCGCAACTTTCACTGCGATTATTTCCGAAATTATTCACGTAATCAGAAATATTACTTAGAAACCTTGAGATATCTTTAAAAGAACTGTCAAAATATGCATCGCTCGTTGAGGTTTTCGTAAAAAAAAATTTTTTCAGCCTCATATGTACGGTGGGCCCCCCTAGATATATTTATTTTTGTTATTCAACCATCAAATTAAGTAGTGGCTTATAAAAAACACCTACACTATAAATTTCATCAATATACGTCTTACAGTTCTTGAATAAAATGCCTGTGGCATACGGACGGACGGACGAACAGACAGATAGACTTAACGAAACTATAAGGATTCCGTTTTTGCCGTTTTGGCTCGAAGTCCTAAAAATGAAATTATTTTCCAACCTCATTATGTACACTGCATTCATTTGTCTTTAGTTTTTACAAATTAGTAGCAAATTTTTTTTTATCTAACGACAAATTGAATATAACGCGAGAAAATTTTCTTACGATGATTTTCTATGACTTTCGCTGCCATTTAAGCTAACAAGTTATAACAAACTTCGGTTGACCTTTCGTAATGAAGCTCCATCTCTTGCCATTATTTATAACGGGTATGTTAACCTTGGCATGTTAAAGCTTTGCCAACCTTATGTTCTACCATAATGAGGTCGGCAAATAGTTCTATGTTTCAAATTTAAATATGTTTTTTTTTTATTATTTCACACTTTCTAAGTGCACAATTCTTAACATTTTGTGTGTCACCTATATACAATAAAATTTGGCGACAAGTGCACGTTTAAAAATCAGTTAACTGGACAACAGGTTTTAATACTTGCCTATCATGAAATCAAATGTTTCCTCACATCGAAGACCTTGTCTACCCGACTTTTATTATATATTTAGTTTAGCTTTCCACGTTCTGTTCGTACCATACGAAGGCTTTGAACCTGAACTCACCCGCGACAGTCTACTTAATATGTTCCGGTGTAGTTAGTCATTAGTGAAAGGAAAATGACGCAACCCGCTTATGATACATGTATTTTAATGGTTTTTGTCTTTTTTGAAATACGTATTAGAATTTTGTTGTTTATAATATTCTATAAACAACAAAATTTACCTATTTTAAATTGCCGCAATTTTGAAAATCCATAAATTGAGCATAAAAATAAAATTTCTGAAAATTTGAAGAAAGAATAAAATTATCGGAATTTTTAGATGTATATTTTACGTTAGTAACGATTGCTATAGTTTGTGGGGTTGATAATTTATCGACAACTTATGCCTAATAATAATTATTTTAAATGTTAATTGTATATATAATAATAAAGTTTTACTAATAAGACAATCACGTTAATTAGGTATCTTCTATCTAATTATCTCGTCGTTTTCGTTTTCGGTGACATCGATGATGTGATTGGTGGAGCATTTAAGTGGCTGCCTCCTTTACGTCGTAAACTTCCTCTTGCACAATTTAGGCTACTTTTTGTACATCCACAAGCAGAGCCACACCCAGTACTGCCGAACAAGAAATCATTTTCAACGAATTTACAAAAGTTGGTATTTGATTGATTGTAACTGGTACTAGTGAATTTTTCTTCTCGTCCGCATTCTCTTGGTGACTTGTCACGGCGCATTCACAACTGCACTGGCAAGTAAACTCTTTTCGTATGTTCTGAAATAGCATCGAGTGTAAGGACGAACGAAGTCAAGTTGACACAGGTATTTTTACTTCAAGTTTAAAGAAGCGATTGGTATCGAAAATTATTTATATTTTTTCACATTTAGGAGCAGCATGTAACTGCTGCTAAAAATGATGTAATATATAAATAGTTCTTTAAAAAAATAGTGTACTTTATTAAATCCTTTCGCGTCTGGCAACAATGAAGATAAGGTCACACTTAGGGATGGACATGGAGAAACTATATCGATATTTTTTTCGATATAATATTTCATAGTGTTATATCGATACTTTGCGTTATATCGAACAAATATATCGATATATTAAAAATATTGATACGTTAGTAATTACTTGTATTTAACTAGTCTATCTATAATATTAATAGGGATCAGGTTAATATGAGTCAAAACATTTAGAGAGAAGAAAAAAATCAACTTATAAATCATACGAAAAAGTAGAAAAGGCCATACGATCCAAAAGTCATGTTTAGCATCATAAATCCCATTACTTTTTCTCTAAACTTTGCAAAAACAAATTTTTACTTTTCCTTCCTTCTGCTTCTATGCTGTGTAAGAGCCTGTGCGGCTGTGAATAAGTAGACAAAAAGAAAAAAAATGGAATGCGACACGATATTTGGTATATCGGATAAAATATATCGATATTACATTCGATACTAGATGATTTGATACGGGATTGAAGCGATATATCGCATACATATATCGATATTTTTTAAATATCGATTTATATCGCCCACTACTAGTCACACTGACAGAGTTTACAACTGTCAATAATTTATTAACGTGGTAGCGAAAAGTCAAATGCGAAATACTGGACAAGTGTTTAAAAAAATGTGAAGGAATGATTCTGTTTTTGTGGAACAAAAATAAAAAATTAATTTTAGAATAATTATTCTTTACTCAATTTACTTTATTATATTTATTATTCTTCACTCAATGAATATTTATTGTTAAAAGTCGTATTTTTAAGGTAAAAAATGATACCACAACTAACATTTTTGTAAAGGAGATGAAGTAGCCAAACAATATCGTCGTAATATCGAGTGTGGGACTTGATGAGAGAATGATTTTTAGGGTATTCGGTCAGCTGATATTCTTCATCAGGAACAAGACACTAAAATCGTGCATGGTACATGTAGCTATAGTTGTGTAGTGTTCATAAAAAAATAATAAGCTGATATCATACTGTTAACCCTGGAGTGGTCGCGCGGGCTACATATGTAGCCCACTCCCATAAAATCTATTTTTTTTCTAAAACTAATCACGCGAAGTTCTTGCGCTTCCGTGTACTTAAAGTTGTTTACTTAAAGGACGCGCTCAGTGCGGCACAAGCGTCGGTTGCGCCTGGTCGTGACGATAGCAGGTTTGCAAAGTACGCGGGCTACGATTGTAGTCCGCGCGACCAGTTACGTAAGTATTTTTTATATATTATATTTTTTGTTTATTAATTTTTAAAGCATTTACTGCAACAAATTTCAGGTAGATATAGTTAATTACTGTTTAGAAATTACTGCTAGAGTTTTTATGATAAAACTAATATAGATGTGACCATTCTTTTTTCAGAAAATCACGAATAGTCGAGAAATTGCTCAGATTGAAGCGTAGCTGGCTGAAGACGATAGTGAAAATGAAGTTTTTGGTGATCAGCCGAGTTCTAACGAAGAGGAAGACCATCTTGAGGAGTCGGATCATCAATCGGAGTCTGAACAAGATGGGGAACTTCCAGGTGAGACTTCGGTAGATAATTCAGAACCTGAAGAGCCACCTTAACGAGTCCGTCGTACTGAATTTTACGCCGGTGTTGATGGTCAAAAACTGCTCCTTTAAACAGAGGTAGAACTAGGAGTCATAATATTGTATTTGTGCCTCCAGGCCCGAAAGGCATTGCTCGGCAAAAAACTGCTATTCCAGACTGCTTATCTCTTTTTGTGGATGATAATATAATAGAACCTCTAACCAAATACACAAACATTAAAATTGATTATTTGAAAAATACATATTCAAGACAAAGAGATTCGAATCCAACGGACCACATTGAAATGAGAGGCTACATTTGAATTTTACTAATGGCTGGAGTAATGAAAATGAGTCGATTGAATACTGATCAAATATTCGATCATGCAAAACATACAGGAATCGACGCAATATATTTGACTATGTCGGAACAAAGGTTCAAATTTCTGACGAGGGCATTACGCTTTGATAATATTGAAGACCGCCATGATCGTGCAGTAATTGACAAACATGCCCCTATAAGAGAGATTTTTGATTTGATTCTCATAAACTTTCAAAAACATTTCGTTCCTAGTGCCGAAATGACTTTGGACGAGCAGTTGTTGGCATTTCGAGGACGTTGTGCTTTCAGACAATATATCCCAAACAAACCTGCAAAATATGGGATAAAAGTGTTCGCACTTGTTGACGTTCACTATCCTTACACTTTCAACTTGGAAATTTATGCTGGTCAGCAACCCGAAGGTCTGTTTCGCCTCAGCAATGAAAAACACGACGTGGTTATGAGAATGGCTCGCCCAGTCCTTGGTAAACACCTAAATATAACCATGGATAATTGGTTTTCCTCACAACGAGTTGCTAAGCAACTATTTCAAAATGGCACTACAATGGTCGGCACTATGCGAAGAGACAAAAGAAAAGTACCTTGTGAATTTCGTGTTGCAAGAGGAAATCCTTTATTCTCTTCCAAGTTTGGTTTCAACCAACCATGCACTTTGGTGTCGTATGTGACAAAACCTAATAAAGTGGTTATATTAATGTCAACGATGCAAAACGATACGGCAATCGATTCTGACACAGGTGATCGTCAAAAGCCAGAAATAATAACGTACTACAATAGGACGAAAGATGGTGTGCACCTAGTAGACAAGATGTGTTCCCTATATGATGTTTCAAGAAATTCTAGAAGATGGCCTGTTACTATCTTCTATGATCTGCTAAATCTCAGCGCCCTCAATGCACTGTGTATTTACACCACAAACAAAAACTATGAGAGCGTTCGCCGCCGTGACTTCCTCGATGATTTGTCTCTAGCGTGGACGAAACCTCTAGCAAATCGAAGATTGGAAACAAAAACATTGCCAAGGAGTTTGACATTTAAAATAAAAGATTTTTTTGGAATTATTCACACACAAAATGAGTCAACTGCTTCGACATCACCACCGAGTAAGTCTGTCCGTCGCTGCCATGATTGCGGAAGAGCGCGAAGTAAGAGCACAAGAAAGTATTGCAGCGCGTGCAAAAAATTCATATGTAGGGACCACTCTAAAATTGTATGTTTGTCTTGTCTCGAAAATAGTGTCTAAGGTTTAGGTATACGTATGTTAGAGTGTTATGATCTCAATTGAAAAGAAATATGTGATTTTTGTGCCATTTTAGAAGCATTTTTTTGGTTTTATAAAATCATCACGATGCCAAGGTCGTGATTGATTCATGTTGATTATTTCTATAAAAAAAGACTTTAAATATTAGATATAAGTTATAAAAATAAACAATATAAACTTAAAACATTGTTTTATTTCAATTCTAAAATGACTACATATGTAGCCCGCGCGACCAATCACGTTACTTTTAGGTGCGCGACCACTGCAGGGTTAACAACACATGAAACTACGTATGGACACGATTTTCCAATTTTTTGGAGAACCACCCTGCAATTGTTAAACGGAAATAAACTAAAATGTATCTGAACTTATTTTTCGTCATTAGAAGAAAAACAATCTTCAAAATGGCTTATCAAACAATATGTTTGATAATGTATCAAGGCAGATATATCATAGCGACCTTAAAAAACACCTTAGAGAAATAATACATAAAATGATGATAGAAGTAACGTCACTTTCTTAAAAGTACCCTAAAAAATATAAAGGTAATAGCACTAGACTAATATTTGGCGCCTGTCAACGACCGTGGTGACCACAAAGTGTCCGGGACTGCAGGATTAACGTCCTCTTTAAGACGAGAAGCGAGAGACTCAATTCAACTTATGTTGATAAAAACTCATTATTGATCAATTCGTCCATTAACTTTTTTTTTAGACGGATCCCCAAACAACCAAGGAAAACGTTACTCAACAATAATTGCCCAAAAGTTATAAGAGGTTTACATACATCCACACATAGGTACACACACACACCACACACACATCCACACAGACATAAGGACATCATCTTAGGGATGATCAGGGAAGCTTCCTAGACCCTCAGAACGTCGAGATCTGATGAGAACTCGATTATTGCAAAATGGGGTGAAACCAATAACTTTCCGAAAATTTTAGAAAATAATCAATTTTCTAGAGGGAAGTTAAAAATAAAGATATTATAGGGAAATTGGCTGACAAAAAAATGGGTTCACGTTGGATTCCGTACAACTTGAGTATTGATCAAAAACAGGCTCGTGTCGATTGACACAAAAAGTGATAAAAAAATACAATCACGGTGCATCAAAAGCTGTTTATAATATTTACACAGGTAACGAATCTTGGATCTATGCGTATGGCCCCGAAACAAAACAACAGTCAACAGTGTGGGTGTTCCAAATTCAAATTCAAAATATCTTTATTTCATAGTTTACAAATAACACTTGAAATACGTCATAATTTGTTGCAAATTTACACTTTACCGCTTGTTCGGAAGGCAGTTTTCCCTCAAGAAGAACGAGCAAGAAACTTAAGGGTAGCTCTTTTCTAATTTGCTCACACATAGCCAAAACAAATACAAAACCATTAAGAACGAAACAGCCCGGCAAGAAGTCGAGCCGCAAAATGAACCGAACTCCACAAAAGTTATTTGTGCCTAAAGCACTTCGAAGCAAATGGTTGCCTGTTTTATTTGGTATAAATGGACATGTGATTAGTGCCACTAGAGAATGATAAAACGTAAGAACAACTCGGTTTTTGGAAGGTCAAAAGATCCAATTGACGGGTCATCCGCCTTACAACTCCGATTTGGCACCCAACGATTTCTTCTTTTTATTCCCAAGCGTGAAGAATAAATTACGTAGTCAACGTTTTTTGAGCCGCGAAGAGGCCGTTGATGCGTTCCAAATGCATGTTTTAGAGATACCTCAATTAAAATGGAGAAAGTGCTATAAAAATTGGTTTCATCGATGCAAAAGTGCATCGTTCATCATGGCGAATATTTTAAAAAGTAATAATACCATATTAATTGGTAGATGTGTTCAGGCTCAGAGTGGGCTTGAAGGGCCCAGGTTGTATGAATTTATAAGATAAGGGTAGATGAGATACACAATTTTAGTGGTTAAAAACTTACGTTGAATGTCACAAACCAGATCAAAATAGGCACATTTGTTCACAAGTTGTCGCCGTCCAAAAATGCCAAAAAGGTGCTTTTACAAACTAACTTTTCAATTTTTTGACATATCGATTTTAATACATCCATCATTTCAAACATCGAAAAACTATCTCAAAATCAGTTATTTCGTTTAAAAAATAATGCCTATAGATATTTTTTTTAATGGTCTTTTTAAAATAAGTTATAATACATAGTTTTCGATAGAGCAATACTCTTAAAAAGATAAAAATTTTGTACTAAGAAAAGGCATCGAATTCCACAATTTGATTAATCGTTAAATATAATCGTTCAAAAACAAAAAAAAAGCGCATTACAATTTTTGAATTTAATAATGTACAAGATAGTGATATCTCTGAGCTAAATAGCGGGAAGTTTCAGAGATGGTCTCCTGGTCAACCGTTTTTCGACTTTGTCTGTTTCATTTCTCTCTAAATATAAATAAACTATTTTACATGTAGGTCGTAAGCCTGAGGGTAGGTGCGGTCGGGCCCGCGCCGGCCGGGCCCGGCGGCAAACGCCACCTCGACTATATGACCAGTACGACACTGGATGTGTTTCTTTTTGATATTCCGGAAACAAATAGGAGCCCTCGTACACCGGAGTTCGGGCGCAGACGAGCGAGCTTTATTTCTGCGAACAATGCTTTAACGAGCCAAGTGCGACCAAGCGGTTCCGTAGCGATTGATTGTAAATGTGAGTTTCAGAATATATGCCTTGTTTTTCTGTAACTTTTCTTTTAGTCTGACATCAGTACTCGAACACCCGATAGGGTCATTAGGTAATAATATGCAGGAAATTAAAGCACCTTCTAATGTTAAATTTGTTTAATAAAGTAGGAAGACATGCAGAATATATTCACAATGTCACAGTCACGACTTAAATTTGTAGACATATTTCAATATGTACAATATAAAGTCATTCATCAAAATTTCCAAAGCACCAATTTTTATCAGTCATTTTTTTCATTGTCATGAAAAATACAATGATACAATTTATTTGAATTTCAATAGAATTACATTAAAATGCGATTCAATTCATTAGTGTATACTGGTATTAACAAACATCTGACCAACCATGCTTTGCTCGGCATCTGTCAACTTTGCTATGCCAACACGCTTACTTCCCATGAGAAATGTTTGTTTATGTTATTTTCCAACAATAAATATTTCGAATGCAAAATTTACTTAAGTATTTTATTTAAATGTCATCTATAGTTTATATGACGTAAGTGTCATTTGTTGTTAAGAACAAATAACATAGCAAAATGTGATCACTTCAAGATGCTATAAAATGGCGTTAAATAAAGAAATTTTAGAATTTTTTAGCATTTATCCAAGGAAAACATCTAGACAGTTACACTTCGAATTGCTAAGTCATTTCAGAGATAGCCGTGTATATAAATACAAGAATTGCTAATAGCAATAAAACAAAACTTTGATATACATAAATTCTGAAAATTTTCAAAATTATATAAAAAAAATTAATTAATACTTTTTCCTGGATTAAACGCGCTAATTCAAGGACATATGCCAAAATCAAAGATATAGAACAAACTGAACAATACTTAATTTTTTCTAGTTAATATTTTCCAAATAGAATAAAAGAAATTATTTTATGCATTTATAAATACAAATATTTTCGAAGAGTGCTCCATTTTTTATTATAATTTTCATATTCTTTACCATAATAAATCAGTCTCTATTAAGATTTATATTTGACAATTGACTTCAGTATAGCATCATCTATTAGCGGTTTTAGAAAATGAAATAATCACAGTGCTTTAATTATAATGCACTTATTTTTTGTACAATCTGAAATATGGTATAGGCCAGTTTAATTTGCAGAGAACACCCAATACAATGAAGAAAAAATCATATGTATCATAATTTATATGAACCATTTGCACATATTAGGTACCATAGATATTTATAAACATTTTATGAATTGATTATCTTTGATTAATGTAATGTAACTTATTGCTGATGTAAAAATTTTGTTGTATTTATCATGTAGAGCTAAGTAATTGAAGTCTAATAATAAAACATGAAAAGCCACTGTATTTAACAAATTCCAGACAATCCTTATTGTACCTATATAAGGTAGAGATCCTACTGTTTCCATTTTAGCATCGTTTATTTTTTATTTTCTGAATTTCATCAATTTTTTTTTATTATTTCAATAGGACACTAAAAGGTATATCTACTGTAATAAGAATGATAAGGTCTACATAAATAAGCTAATAAACTATATAAATTACCTTAACCTGTACATGTGTAAAATTAATAGAAGAATGTAGCTAATTTCCAGATGCTTCTAGATGTGTGAATAAAGTTTTGAAGTAAAATTTAGTTCTTATTTCACTATTGCAAATATCTAGTGTAATAAATATACACCATTATTTTTCATTTTATTCATACAGTTGAAAACTAAAAACGCATATAGCAAATCCATTATCATTCAAATCATAAAAAATAAGTTTCATGTCAAATACTTTATAGGAAATAATATCCAATTGTATAAAAATTATAGAGAATAATTGGTCCATGTTGATTCTAAAATACATCTAACCAAAAATAAAGGAATGATGTGTAATTCATTTGTTTGTTCATTGTGGGTGTTCCAATATATTTATTGGAATACTTAGTGTTTTCCATCATCTTTGGTTAAATTTCCATCGGTAATCTAGTCCATTCATCACATAAACTACTTAGAACTTATCATTCATTATGTACCACTCTTTAAACATATATTCTTATATGTTATTTGAAAATTTTAATGTAATTTTCTGTTATATGACAACCAAAGAAAGGATGTGCTATATTAATTTTGATTCTAATAAATAAAGGCAAAGTTACTAAAAAAAAGGCAAAAATATAATACACACACATATAAAACCAATAGGGCTTTTTAGGGTCTATCTTTAATTCGTACCTGAATTAAAGTAACTACTGGTCAGACACCTGAAAAGACGCTCCTAGATGTAGTGATAGACATCTATATGGATGTACTTCTAAATTAAATTAATTCTTAAATCAAAATAGGCGTACGTCACTATCTTTCACACGACGTTGAGGCCCGCAAAATAATACGTTAAAAATATAAAAAACTATATATATTATTGAAAAGTTTTATGGCGACTAAATTAGACAGAAATTAAAATAAACAACTAAAAATTGTATATATTTGAAGGCGCCTCAGCAGGATCCAGCTAGTGGCGCCAACATCGGTATCGATTTTATGATGAAATTGCTAATTTTCGAAGGCCGTTACTGATTTAAATTAGATTACTTTCTGCAAGTAACATCAAACACGAAAATAACTGTTTAACTGTCACTTGTCAATTCTTACCCGAACGACGCTAATGGTTGGACGTGAGGTGAGTTGCCATGTTAAACTCATCACATTTCTGTTTTTAAATCCAGTTATATTTTAGAAATCCTTAATAGTGTTATTGTTATACTGATTTGAATGCAGAAATATGCTTTTACCAAAAAGGGATTAATTGTTATTTCACAAATCCAGCTATGAGTGTATGTCCAGGCAATCAAATCAAGTAAACCGTTGATCTATATTCCTATTCATTTTTTCAGCTAGTGTTTACGTGATTTAGAAGCTGATAATACTTGTAATTTTAAATAAATTTCGGTTAATAAATTTTAGTGATAGTGCTTTGCATTGGAGTCCTACTTTTACTGCTTAGTTTTTGGTCATTAAACAGTTTCCAGAGGAATTTTTTAGACAATTAACCAAATTTGGCGTTGTTAGGGTGCGGGCGCAAACAGCCCTTAATCACAACACTGTTTATTACACAAACAAATTACAAGGATGTTCATAATTGATGCATTACTCTTATAAAATAGTATACACAACTTAACCTATAAAGCATTATCAGTGTTGATATACAAGTTACTATCAATCAAAATTAAATACACTCACATTATATCTGCCTTCAATCCATTATTATACTTGTCTGTGTTGTGAATTACAGTGTAATTGCTTATTTATATGTTTTACTTAAAAAATCAGTGATAAAAATCAGAAAACGTAAAAGAGAGAAAAAAAAACATTTAAAGCTTCTATAAATATAAACCGACTAAGAAGCAATATTTTTCAAATATTTGTTGTAGAAATAGCAAGAAAAATATTGCAAAGAACGCGGGCCATTATGGACGTTCATATTGTTCGATATTATTGCCAAATTTGTACTGTTTAATAATATCATGTCTGTGTAGCTAAGGAATTCTTGATTCTGCAAAGTAAATATTATACATATGTGCCGTATGTTTATTCATAAATGATATTCTTTAAACATCTACCTAATATATTGTGACTAGGGGAACAAATATTCATAAAATTTAATGATCACGAGAACTTATCTTAACAAACTCAAATCATGATTTTATTTAAACCTTCTCCGAATAGATAAGCCCCACCTGATAACCTCACAAATATGTCCCAACTTTAAACTCAACTATATTCCAAGATTCCAACTATAATGATGGACTGAAGACAAGAAGGCAGATACAACGTCAGTTCATTCCATTTAATTTTGTAGTGGCGTGTACTTCAGCACTGTGACAAATACAAATTTATCTGGTATTATCTAGAGGAAAAGATCTCTACAATATTTCCTTGTCGTAAATTCCTTTGACCATTCAAATATGCTTTAATAGATTCATGTATTGAATAGAAAATTGTATATTATGAAATCAGATTGCCATTCTTGAAAAAAAATACTTATGATTGTAATAATTATCTTAACTAAACATAGCATCTTCTAAAAATAATATAGGCGTAAAATAACACTTGAAGTGGTTTTAAAGCACATTGACACAGCTCATTCAGAGCAGTGATCCAAGCAAAGCGCGCTTTTTCCATGTCACTAGAAGAAATGACATATCCGCTGATTATGAAAAACTCGACAGAGAAAGCTTCAACTTTTGATGAACGATGTCAGCGCTCCGCGTTGATGAGGTAGGGTATGACGTCGTCGATGTTGACGTCGCCCACGAACCCCACGAAGAACACGTCCTCCAGCGCCGACGCCGAAAAGCTGCGCAGCGCTGGCAACTTCAGCAGCAGGCTCGACATCCTATCAACCAGATCACTTTTCATTTTGAAGTTATGCTCCTTTTAGTGCATTAAAAAAATACGATTATTGCGAGGCGCTAATAAAACACATCAATCCGGGTGGTGCTGTGTTGTATCAATCTGTTGTTCAACGCAATTAAATCATTAATCATGTGTCGTAAAACGTAACAGATATTTGAACTGTAATAAAAACATAATTTATGTATGCAAATTTCTGGAGACTGATATTTTACATAGTGAATATTGTTGTTTATATTCATAAAACTTTATAAATATTCTAAGTTTATTTATTTTTTATTGTAAAAATTATGCATCAAGATTTGATATTATACTTATTTAAAGTATTAATAATCACTAAAATTATATTTTTAATGATGTACAAAACAGCACACATAAAATACATTCTTGACTTTTGCATAATTTGTAATTTACCAATAATTGATTTTTATTTACATTAAAGAAGTATAACTTCTTACATGCATACAAAGTACACACAAATATTTTAATATGGTTTTCCTTTTTTTCTACTATGTGGTTGTATAAACAATTTTTTTGTAATACAATTTTTTTACTCCACCTAAGCAAAACCTTTTTTATTCAGACACTTGTTCATTTATTATACATTAACAATTACATAAAATGCTGTAATGTAGTAATATGAAGTACAAACACAATTGGACGAGTTAATGAATATTGAAATTGTAAAAAAAATAATTTTTAACAAAAATATTACAAAATGCTAATAAATCAAATTGAAACTGATATTTTTAATATGAAAAACATCTATAACATATATTACAACGATAGATACAACGAAAGTAACATATATTACTTAATTAAATTAAAATGTAAATTTTACCACAGTGACTGAACTTTCGGCATACTGTTATATTGATGATTCATAACTTTTTCAATCGAACTATTGATGCCAATGTATTTTATGTATTATATCCACAAACATGCTTCAAAACTGAAACAGATGAAATTACCTCTACATAATTTCATGTTTAGATGCGAAGAACAAACATTACCTGTCCTCATCCTCAGGCTGGAAGCAGGCCTTGAAGGACCTCAACACCTTCATCTGGTAGCCCAGCAGCCGCTTGCCGATTGCATCCGGGACACCATCTGCTAATGAACTTTCTGTTAATTTTCAATTCAAAGTGACTCATTACCCTAATGAAGTGTAATATATTCATATCATATTACAAAGAAGATCTAGTCATGCCGTCCTGGTGAGGCTGCTGGATAATTATATTATGAATTGTTACTAGGATTTAATCTTTATTTGTTATAATGAGATTATAAGATGTAACAAGTTTTTAAGACTTATTTATATATATTGTTTAGCATTATTATGACATTGGCTAGCAAATGCTGAAGATTTTCTGACAAACCTAGTAAAATGTCTACATTTAATTCCAAAACTATTTCCTGTTAATAGCACAATATTTACAAATTTCGACTTGAAAAATGTCAAAAGACATTTTGAATATTTTGTTTGTAGTTTGGAAGAGACAATTTACTTAATTCAGTAGATTTTTTACCTGTACACTGCCATCATTTCCTCAGTCTTTTTATTTCAACTTAACTGATACCTGGTGTAAAAGTATCGTTTAGAATTTGAGAGTTACCTTGATTGATTAGGAATGATAAGAAGTTATATTATTTTCTGGTTGATAAAGAATATATTTATCAAAATTGACTGATATATAAAGGAAAAGTATAAATTGTATTTTGTAGAATTGCAGACATTTCTAATATGTTTACCGGCGCGACACGCGCACCACCGACTATATACTATGCCTATAACCTTTGCGCAAGTGCGAGCAATATTCACAAACAAATATCGATTTTTACATAGTAGACTGAGGCGCTTGGGCCTGAAAAACTCCATGTTGGCCCGGGTCAGGGGCCACATTGTCAAACGGGAACTACATCTGGGATCAACGGATTAATATGGTTTCCGAGACACAGAGTAAGACACTCATATTAAGAACTCAGTCATAGGAAGAATATTGGTCGATGTAGGTTAGAATTCAAACCAGATACCTTCTAGTTCAAACAACATTCCTATGGATCGATCGCCATCGCTCGTTATTATTATTATCCTAATACATTAAAATACACATTTTTCTCCTAACATTTTTATTCATTTAAAATTCAGAAGTTAACACTGATAAGAACATCTCTCAGTTAAGCGGCTCCTACATAAAGAGAATCGGATAATAACTAAAATTGTAACCAAAACCGCAGGAATACACAAAAATGTAAATCTGGAAAAATTTGAATACTTCAAGCTAAATAACAGCTGCGAGAAAAGTGTTCTGACCGGGCGAGAAGAGCGAAAGCGCCCTTAGATGCGCGTGCTCGCGCTCCGACAGCCGCAGCTCCTCGACACTCGCGATGAACTGCTGCAGCCGCACCAGCTGCTCGCTCACTTCACACACTCGCTCGTCTGTGTAGTCCGAAGCGCTCACCTGCGCAAACAACTTAACCTAAGCTAAAACTTCTAAGAATCGTTCACTAGTTACATTTTTTTTTTAAGTCCACACCTATTTTCTAAATGGGTGAACAGAGACCACAGACTTTCACATGGCACTTGCACTTCGGTTTTGTGTGCTTAAAATTTGGACCCTTTTTAGTATGTTAACAATTTAGTTTGCACAGGAGTTTCTAAGGCGCCCCTTGCCATACATTTTTTTACATATTCACTGTACAAAGTTTCTGTGTCAATCCACTTTCATTTATTCTTTCCAAACAACCTCGAACCACCGCAACATACTTTTTTCTATTCTATTATTAATATCTTATCTTTTGACTCACACCAATCTTTCGCATCGCTATTGCAATATCTGTCTTTCATATCTTAATGAAAGTTATGAATTATAAATATAACTAACAAAATTTTGTCCATCACATTTTATAAGAATTTGGGATATTTATGCAATGTTGAAGGTTTTTCCATCATTTATGTATTAATTGAAACATTGAATATATTAGAGTGATATGAGCAGTTTAGTATTTGTAAAAAACTATGGCACTTGTCAGCGCATGATCATTACCTCGACGTCGGCTATGTTGTCGTCGGAGCAGTCGAGATCGTCGCGGCGCAGCGCGCGCTCGCGCAGCATCGCTTGCAGGTGGCTTACAAGCACCGGTATCATCGTCGGCAGAGACAACGCCTATATAAGTAACACAAGTAACATGTCTGTACACAACAATAATAGTTAAAAGTGATATATTTCCAAGTAGTAGAAGGTGCATATTATATGACTACCAAAGAAATATCATAATGACAATATAAATATCATTATTAACAAGATGTAATTAGAAAGATAGTATAAAAAGTCCAGATTACAAAAAATATCAATAATAACATGAGGGAATACAAAAAATAACACTCCTTCCAATATGACAGCACCATTCAATTGTGTAGTTTGGTCGGTGCTATGTGCTTCCATCTACAATAGTTTTGCACGGATATCCCCATTTATTGTTTAAATATTATTAAACCATAGCAAAAATAATCTCACCTGTGAAAATTTAGCTAGACCCAATACGAAAAGTTCTGGCCAACACTTCTTCAGTATAGTCACTTGTAATTCGAAACTGCAATTTAAAAATTTAATATTAGATACAATGCCATCTAGAATTATATTTATTTGAGACCTTGTACAAATAAAATGTAAGTCTCATTCATTAGTGTATAAACTGTTCCCTTCTGTAACCAATATAAGGTTACAGAAGGGAATCCAAAATACCAACTACTTTAATAACAACTTTATTTATACTACAATTTTCACTAAATCCCCAATGGGATATCAATACTATAATATCACAGTGACGAAAATATAAGTTCTGATGGAAACCTTGTCTGGCTGTTCATGACGGTTCCTAGGCAGTTACTGAAATACAGCAAAGTTATTTGCCACCTACTTAATGTATTAAATTCTTTGTATGTATGTATTAATGTAAGGTTGAAAATGCTTAACTTAAAATCAGTTTAACAGATGTTAAAACATTTTGTAAAATGTTACTCATAACTCCAGAAGTGCTGTAAGCTACATTGTTTGTAAAATTATTTTCTTTTTGTAAAAAATTAAATTGACATGATGTAGTGTTCACGATTTATAACGAATTATAAATGTTCTATAAAAATCCCTGGAAGGACTTGAAGCATGAATGTTTAGAAATGAGGATAAGGAGAAAAAGGGTAAAGTAGGTGAGTAGAAGAGATAGATAAGAAACGAAATAGAATGTAAATGTTATGTGTGGTTTGGAGGTACAAAAATGAAGATGATTGGTAAAAAGGAAGAACAGAATAAGAACTGGCTGAGTGGGGAAGGGCGAAAGAATAAGTCTGGAAGAAAAATTGACACATCAACAATTCAAACATTTTTTTTCTGCAACTAACTCACACAGACAGAACAGCGGGTAACATTTAGTATTTTTATAAATTAAACTGTAGACAGATGCTACTCAAACACATGCAATAGTCAATGGCGTGATAGTTATGTCTGATTTTTATCACCTTAACACAGAAGCATACCAGCATTCATTTGGATTTTTGCATACTTTCATTTCGAAAAGTACATATAATTTTGTTTAAATTTTTTGATCAAATATTCATTTATGAGATAATACACAGAATTAATGATGCCTGCAAAACAATTATTTAATCAATCCAGGTGTACTGACGGCAAAGTGGCGGCGGGCGGCAGGCTGACGGCCCAGCGGCAGCAGGCGGCCAGCAGGCGCGCGCCCGCCTCGCACAGCGCGTGCAGCCGCAGGTGCGCCGCGGCAGGCACCGGCAGCGTCACACTCAACCGATGCGAATCCGGACTGCCCAGGATGTTAGATTCCAGATCTGATTTCAATAGACAATCTAATAAAAACTCATGAAAAAATCCTAATTAATATCAACAGTCAGTCCCTGTAGATACATTGTTGCTACCAGTTTTCTATAGATACATTGTTGCTTAAACAGATGTTTTCTTTGACTCATAAATATTAAACTTAATGTACATTTTCTTTTTCAAAGATTATCCGAACTATCAATTACTTTCAAAAGTTGATTGTTACGCAATTTTAAATTATTTTACAGTGAATGCCTTCTATAGCACAAATATTTCATTTGAAGAAAAGGCAAACTTTCATGTTCTTCAAATGTGGATCCAAAAGAGCACAGTTGCGAGGACTGCTACTTACGTGTCCGGAATATCAAAAAGAAACCAACATCATTTAATATAGTTTTATTTAAAACATGCATCATTTTGGTTGCTTGGTACAATGTAAACAATTAACCACAAATATAAATTCATCTTGTAGTAATTCCACACAAGATTTAAAATTAATGATTTCCCGATTCATTCCATCATCTGTGGCAAATGAACTCTTTTCATTTTATATTTCAAGATGGTCATGTGCTGATTAGTACTCTACGATTCTGATGATCAGGAGCGAATGGGATTTTTATATTGAAAATAGAATTTGAAGGGACATTTCTTTATGATTAAATTAGAAATTTTATTTTTTTATAGTAGTGTATGAAGTTATGGACATTAGTAATAATTATTAATTTCAATAGATCTGAAACAACAGTATTTCAAAGGTGAGTACCAGCAACAGCGTCAACACGAGAAGAAAACATATGGTCACAATTCCCAGGTTCAGACTTTAAGGGTTGATAATTAATTTTATTAGTTTCTTGGTAGTCCTTTCTTAAATTTCCAAATTGGTGGTAAATTAATAAACTCGACTGTTCAGTGAATGTGTATAAACAGATTGTCTTCAATAAAATATTTTTTTTTCTTTCTTTTTCAACTTTACATCTCTGTTTTTGGAAAAAAAGGCCTTAACGTACCGATGAACAACAAAGTGAAATATACTCTTAACAGTCTACACTATAAATATAATAGTGCGCAGTAACCTCCGCGCTAATAATACTTGTGTAGTGAGATTTCATATTATGGCCAAGATATGTAGAAAAATGAAAATAAATTATATTGAAAATAAGTATTATAAAATATATTGCAAAATGTATTAGTTTAATTAACATCAAACACTCTTAAAAAACTTGTATCCGGTCGTATAAGGATTAATTACCTATGAAACCTGAATGTCCATCAAGTAAACTATTTCTGACTAACTACAAACACTATATTAATTGCTTTCACAATGAAATGTTCTAAAGCATTCTATTGCGAAACTTATTATAGCAGTGGGATATTAGAGTTATATTTGTTCACACCAACTTACCACTCACACATACGTGCTAGTACTCCATAACAGCTTGCTTTCTTGCATATCTTAAGATATGCACTGACTTGGCCACCAGCTTTCAACATTATGTAGAAATAATTATAATTTTACTGCACACATTTACAAGATATATTGACTAGTCCCACTCCCTGGTGATTATGTACACATTCACAATAATCGATACTAACCGTCCTGATGAGTATCAGAATGTGCTGTTAGTGGTCCCTCTGGTGTGTTTGCATGTGCAATCTGCAAGTACTCATTTATAGCACCTGGGGACAATATTTGTAAAGTTGTAACTAATATACAAGTAACTCAAATTGTATAATATTTTGTGAAGGCAATAAACATTTACACTAACTCAAAAATGCATAGTGGTCTACAAATTTGCTTTAGACCCAAAAGCTTTTAGGTTTAATAGTATTAACTCTAAAATACAAATATTCATAAAACAATCCTAGTTTTAAATATGCAAATCATAGCTCTATTATGCTAGTGCAGTTAGCATATTCAAATGGTTACACTTTTCAAAGGAAATGATCATTTTGTTATCAATATATTTTTTGTAATTAAATATTTATTTAAAAAAATGCAAGCAATTCCATTTTAACAACTTGTCTTAAGTCATATATTTCCCCTCTCTCTGCATGTTAGCTGTTGACACCCTAATTGGACAGGTGCTGTGCACCATTGCTTACGTCATGCACAATTTTCAACAGTTCTATCATTAGCTCGCTTGCACAAGGCTCATTACTTGTCTTTCCATTATTGTTGTATTTATTATGGTCTGTTATGTACACTATATTATCTATAATTCAGTAAACAATAACAATGGTTTAATCATTTTTTCACTAACCAAATTTGAAGAGATTCTTGGCTAGTTGTGTCTGTAGCATGAGGTGTTGGCGCCGGGCGCCTTCCAGCTCGCTCACCCCGCCAGCACTCAAGTAAGGTGATACTGAATAAATTCACATGTTATGATTTAAGTTTGATTGAAAATCTTTATTATTGTAGGTCCTTGATAAATTGAAATCCTCTATAATTTGATGTTAATAGCCGTTCTGATGAACATTATCAAAAGGCTTTGGGAATGTAAAATATTTTTATACTTGGTCACAACTGTAATAAAACACCTAAGGTGTTTTATTACCTAATGATAGGATCGAGAAACCAAAGATATACTCTGAATTGAATTAAAAAACGGTTGAGAAAAATCCAAAATGATATTTAATGTTATAAATAATTCAAAATTACAATAGGGATAGACAACAGTTGAGAAATAGAGTTAAAATGGATATAAATAATGAACACAAGGTTACAAGTGGAGTAAAGAACAGAAAAGGGTGGTCTAGGTCACAAAAAAAAGCTGATAAATAAGGAATAGTAACATGACAATAATCTAAGCTAGTTATTTTATATTTAACACAAATAGTATTATTACCGGGGTTTCCTTTATTAAAAGCGACTGCAGCAGCCAGAGCAAAATTAATAGCAGGTGCTGGAGACACTGGTCCAAATGCCTCACTAGCTTCCTCTTTTGGATTTATCTAAAAGGTTTACCATAATCACAATAATAACTATATACTATCATTTAAAAATTATTGATATTAACTATACATGTAAAATAAATGTTGATAAAAATAGCATTGCTTAATAACTAAATGTACGAAATATGTTTTTAAATAGTAAATCACATTTGAATTGCACAACAGATAAAAAAATGATATGCTTCTAATAGCCCTTCGACAAATAAGCCGGTTTATATACACTTAATAAAAACACTTACAACACATATTCGTTTCTTGTGCCGACATTAATTTTAAATACAGTTTCTCAAAATTAATGCTTTTTGAATTAAATCATATTCATTCTAGGAGAGTAAGGTAGACAAACCACAAAAACGTTATTAGAATGATAAGTTTTGTAATTTTGTAACTCAAATCAAACAGATATAACACGATAATTTTTTATAATTTGTGCATGAATTTTAAAATTTATAATGTCAACTTGAACATACTTTAAACATATATGTTTATTTTTAAATTATTTATAAAAATGAGTGATATAAAAACAAACCTGAGCTGGCTGTCCAGTCAGTCCCAACAGCTTGCTGTATGCGTTCTGTCTATCGTGTTGCACCCCCGCCCCGCCCTGTCCACTCTCTGCCTTGACTTTGTCTAAAAGGGGCTTACGTTCATGCTGGACGGCTATTATTTGTGAAAAAATTATTTATATCGCTTTGTTCAGTCTATGTTTAGTCTTTTTGACATTAGAATTAATGTAACTAATGAAAGGATAAAAGGACATTGTCAGAAATCGGTCCAAACACTGCCAAGTATTTATTATGGTTTTCAAATTATATTTTTTTAATAACACTTTTAATAAGTTTGCACAAGATCTTGCCCAGTAATATAAAAATAATTACAAGGGAAATACAAAATATTTTTAGACTTAAAATAAATATGGTAATGAAAAAAAATGTGCTATTGATGTTATAGTAAAACATTTTTTAAAGAAAAAAAAATATAACGTTATTAACTGTAGGTATATACTAAACAAAATTTATGTCGGCCTATTACATTAACATGCGCATGAAAATTTAAGTCTAATAAATATAGCAGCAGGGCTAGACAAGTGGCTTTCTATTATTCTAAATGCTTGTAGAATAAAAAGCTAAATATATGAGAATGACATTAGCTGACGTTTGACATTTCATTAGTTAATATATTTTACTTTCTTCTCTACTAATGTTTAAGATATTAAAAACCAGCCAAGAGCATGTCAGACCATGTTCAAGAGTTTTAAAGCCATTACTACAAATAACTGCATTATGGATGAAAAAACTATAGTCCAACATATGAAACTCTGCCGCTGTCAATTGCCTGCGAATGTTGCAATATGCAAATTTTAAGCTCCCCGACCCTTCCTACTTATCCCCTGCGTTCTTATTCTACGCCACTTCGACGCTTTCATGACTAACTTTACAGCAGCAGAGTTTCATGCATTGACTCTATGTTGTTACACTTTTTTCATGTTTCCCCCACAGAATAGGTATAAGCATTTTAGTCGTCTATAACTAGTAACAAGTAGGTATGTCAACTATTACTCTTAAATAGTGTAAATTAAAAGGCACCAGCACAAGAATATATCTCCATGGTACTTATGTTCTTTTGTTGAGAAACACAGTTTTTTGACAATAACTCAAAAACTGTTTATTTGATCATGTTTAAATAATTTTAGTTGAAAGTATTTATTGTTACCTTGATATAACTTTTTTCATATTTTTTGGACAGACAGTTCAAAAAAAAAAGGCGGGACAATTTCTGCTACTTTCGGAGCGATTATTTCTGAAAGTATTCACTTAATCAAGAAAATTGCTTAGAACCTTACAGTGTTTTTAAAAGAATTATTGAAATATGTGCAATATGTTGATGTTTGCTGTAAGAAAAAATTTCCACTTCTGTTACGTGTATGGAGTGCCCCCCTAGATATACTTATTTTTCTTATTTATCCACTAAACTAAGTAGCAGCTTAAACAAAACACCTATACTCTGAATTTCATCAATATGGATGTTATAGTTTTTCAGTAAAATGCCTGTGACATTCGAATGAACAGATGGAAACACAGACATGACAAAATTACAAGAATTCCGTTTTTGCGATTTTGGCTCAGAACCTTAAATAACCACTTGTCTAGCCCTGTAAACCCTAATAAATTGGCATTATTTAGTAGGCCTGTCGCCAATATTTGGATGAAAAGACACATAATAACAGACAGATCTATATCATTGAAAATCTATACTTGCTATGTTACGATTGATGTAGGTAAATTATCAAGGAACAGATTTAAAAATATATTTATGCTATAAACATTATGTTCATGGTGTAGCATGGAAAGCACACAAAGGTTAAACTGATCATTACAAATATAAAAGAATGACATCTACCTTCGTTTCATTTGCCATAATACTCTTTACAAATCACCAAATGTTTAAAATTGATTTATTCAACATAAAATCGCTGACACTATGAATTTAAATCTATTTGTTCACCACATAGAAACCATATTTTTAGTAAATTCTGGGGTAGGTCTCGAAATACTAGGACATGACATCATAATGTTGGACACACAATGTACTTCATTGAATTTTGTGCAGCATTTGGAACAAATTCTATACTAAAAATGGCAGTCTTCTTTATTTTAAATACAGTTAAAGAAAACACTAATATTAACACAATTTTCATACTTAACAGTGTATTTCAAAATGAGTCATTTTATTTCCTTCATTACATTTAATTTTTAACCTTTTCTTAAAGTTATGAGCTACTGAAAAAAGCAGTATAAAATGGGTGACGACCAGCTTGTTTAGATAATGAAATCCTATGACATAATTTTACTCACAATCACTCCTCATACCAGAAGCCAAACATTTTTGTAGACGACAATACTGGCAGCGATTGCGATGATGTTTTGTAACTTCACAATTCATGCTACCTCTGCACTGGTAACCCAATTTCTTACGTATTGAACGCTTAAAGAAGCCTTTACATCCTAAAAAATATTAAATATATGTAGTTAAAAAATTAAAATTTATTATTAAACATCAATTATAGTTACCATTGTAATATTTACAATATTATTATTTAGATACCGTCAAATAATATTAAAAGTAATACATAACCTTATATGACTAGATATTTCAAAATAATTGTAATGAAGACCTTTAGAAAACTAAGAATATTGAATATATTATTTAATAGATTCTCTTTCACTATATATAAGTGATTGAGTTTTTGCATATATATATTAGCTTCTAATCTATTGTTTTTGTCTTGTACGCGTGCAATGAATGAATACATTCATGAAACTTTCTAAGTAACAGCTGTGAACGTTATGTTTGTTCCTGGTCGACACAGTCATATGTATCTCGAAGTTCTTGTTAAGTCGAAAACTTGAATTTTTTTGCATTTCCCTTGACATTCGAGTTATTGATATTCCACTGTATTTATCACAACATATTCTACATTTTTTAAATTGCAGATTGGGGGCTTTAGTTTGGTTTGAATGAATAATCTATGACTCTGCCACCATTTACCTTTAGTAAAATTTTATAGTCATTTAATATTAAATGTAGTACCTTCACAACTGATAGCACCATAGTGTCTGCCAGAAGCACGATCTCCACACACAATACACAGTTCCAAACCACCCACTTCACCAAACTTCATTTCTAAAGATTCACTCTGGCCATCCATAATCTGTAAAAGAATGGTTTACCTACATTAGTGGTTCTTAACCAGTGGACCGTTGACCACTGCTGGTCCCTTGACCACTGCTGGTCCCTGGAAACATCCAAAGTGAACCGTGATGCTGTACCAAAAATATTAAATAAGTGACGAGTGTCTATCTGCTGGCGAGGTTGAATGAACTGAGAGAGGAAGTACAAGTATTCTAAAGAAGATTACTTATACTTCCTTTCGTTAGTTGAATGAGAACAAAGATTTGCTGAATCAGTTTTGTGAGGCCAAATTTCAAATACATTTCTCATATTTCGTCAATTTTTTGCATAACTTAAACATTCAACTGAAAGGGTTAGGTTACGTTAGATATTGCAAGGCATGAAAAATATATTTTCATATGAAGATAAGATCAGTACATTTATCGCTAATAACAAACAATGGATCAGTATGAAAGATATATTCAAGACAGGAATATATCTTGAAGATTTTTGGAGCCAAAAAGCAATTTCTTTCCCAGATTCGAAAAATTGCTATACATTACCTAACTTTGTTTTCTATGACATATGTATGCAAGAAGGGGTTTTTAGCACTTTTGATAATTAAATTAAACACCAATTTCAGTTGGATGCCAGTTCCGACATGTGTTTCATTTTGAGTAGCAATGAACTAAGGAAGTAAAGAGTATGCAATCACAAAAATCGCAATACATAGTATACTAATCTTTGTAACGTTTTCACAAAAATTAAAATATTGTTGCCTTTGAATAATATGTGTGTTTTACTTATATATAAAGCGACCTTTTTTAATTCAAGTTTGCTGTATATTACCTCCAGGTAATGCCTGTCCGTGGCAAGAAAGAAATTTTATCAAATGGTCGGTCATCACTAAACGGTTAAGGACCACTGACCTAGACAATTCAATCATAAAATAATGAAAACACAGACATACTCACCTACTTTTAATAACATAGGTAATCAATTCTATTTACATACAAAAAATGTTTGGCACAGGATTTATAAAAAAAATTCTTGACCTTACATAAAATTTGAAGTAACTAGTTTACAAAGGGCACCTTTCACTTTCCAGCATGATGTTTTGATATAACAAAAAATTAAGCAAATCAAATAACCGTTGTTCTAAAAGGCATTTCAGGTCATTCAAAGGCAGTGAAGTGAAAAATTATGTTAATTCAAAAGTTAATTATAAAGACTTAATAAGTGCTACAATCATAAAAATATTTTATTACAGTTACTTATCGTCTAAGCAGACTTACAGAAATGTAAAATGTAATGGTATTCCAATTTTAATATACAATATTAAATATGATTATAATTTTATAAAACATATACAATTCAGAATTTTAAAGCAAAATCGAACATTTTTAACACACCAAAGAAAAACAAAGCTACGCGCAACAATAATTAATATGACTGTCATCAGTGTTGCCAAAACAATATGTGTAAGTCCGCTATTTGCAGGCCTCTCAACTTCCAGATTTTTTAAGGTATCATATGAAACCACCAGAATAACCACTAAATCATCGTTTTATTTAAAAAGTATATAAATAAAAAATTTAGTTCAATTGACATACGACATGAAAATGAATGGTTTCAAAAAAAATTTCCTTATCTTATGAATTGAAAGTAATTTTACATTAAACCATTATTTAAAAACAAACCAAGGGCATGTCGGATCACGTGTAATGCCTTAGTTGGTCGTCACAATGTGTGAACTTAGAAGGGAGCTTTTGTGTTTGATACTATTTACTTATTAATTGATTTCACGATTTAACGGTTAATTACGTCTAAATAGAGGCTCACATAGAACGAGGTTAAGGAAATTATGACTATATATTTTTATAATTTTTCGCAATTCATAAACTTATATATATTACTTATTTTACACAACCAACAAGGTCATCTAAGTCATTTTAAATGGAATTTGTAAAAAATATGCTTTTAATTTTTCCAAGTAATTTTTATAAGTCAGTCGACCATTATTGTTTAATTGTAAAGCTTACTTAGCTGTCACGGTCTTTTCTTAAATATTCTATTGTGGAGATTTTTTTAACATGTCCACGAATAATCTTTAACCTGTTGAGGGGACAAACCCGCAATGTTTTTTGAATGAGTTATCCAACAACACCCCACATCATGAGATAGACGAGAAACAAATTCATCTCCAAATTACATATAAGGAAGATACTCCAAAGTAATTTTTTAATGTTTATTATATAGTAGTATTTTGGCATGCCCAAAAAGTATTTTAGGCACACAAAATTACAATTTTCTTTGACTGAGAGCCTTTGAAATGAGGTCAGATTGATGAATAGACATGGCAAAACTACAAAAGTTCCTTATTAAAAACAAAACTGTAAAAATGTAAGATTGAGTCATCTAAACAATAATGTACCGATGTTAGTCAATTCATTCAATGGTTCTTATATATTATATGAAAATTCAACATATATTTCGTTAGTGAATAAATACTTCAAAATATTGTACAGAGTGAAATATTTTAATTTGTCAGTAATATTTTTTGCTTCTTTTTGACACAATAAAAATTCGCTAGTCACCAGAAACAAATTTCGCCATCTAACAAGAGCTCCCAAAACACCAGTTTTAGTGTTAAAACTTTTAATGTGGCAATATTAACTGCCGTAAATAAACAGATAAATGTTAAGTACTCTGTGGAGACTTAAATATATACTGTAGGAAAGATAAGCGATTCTTATTAATTATATTTTGGTTTGCCGTAGAACCAAAAAATTAAGTTTAATACGAAAAGTGTTGTACCTAAGTACTTTGTTTAAAAACTTTATACTACTTAAGACGTATTATTTATTAATTCCTGTCAAATTCTCTATAATAGTACTCACTTGATAAGTTTTATCATCTATAGAAATAAATGAACAAGTAAATGCAAAGCAATATTTGGATGTTTTAAAAATGTTTTCCTGTTTACTGTCAGATAATATATCCCTTTGTAAGCCGTTTTTTTTTTAATTAGAACAATTATGATTTGGACAGATATTATTTGAGCATGTTTGTCACACATGAGTGAATAAAATACGGTGTTCAAATTTCTACTAACTAACCATTGCAAAAGCCAGTGCAGACCATATATTGTTTGCAGGGGTTTATTTGTCACATATAAATTTTGCGTATGTAAGATCCTTATTATTTTATACTGATATTTCATTGTGACATGATGAGCTGCAACGACAAGTAACTATAAGACGGTGGTCGAGGGCAGTGAGCTGTATTACCGACAAGATGCGAGGAATATGGAAGATGAAATAATAAAAAAACGGCTTAGGCGTGATTGTTAACAGAATCTAAGGGTGCATGCCTGAAACTGTAGGCTTGAGTGATCTTATTACTAAGGTAGGTGCGTGGTGTACATTGTATGCACGTAGAGGGTGCATTTTTTGTGATGTTTCAAAGCCAATATTACAAATAAATTCACTGCAGATGAAAAGAGGACGTCGTTACATTTTTTCCCTGTTTCCCGCATAGAATAGTTATAAGCACTAGTTGCCTATAACTGGAAAAACAAGTAGGTATGTCGACTATTACTATTAAACTAGTGTACGCTAAAGTGCATCAGCAGAAAAGCGTATCTTCATGGCACTTACGTCCTTTTGTTGAGAAACGCAGTTTTTCAGCAACTCAAAAACAGTACGTCCGACCATGTTTAAGATCATTTCATGTTTAAGATCATTTTCGCTAAGTGTTACCTGTGATATTTTTTTTCGTATTTTTTAGACATACGGTTTATAAAATAAAGGGGAGGACACACTTTCTACAAATTTCGGAGTGATTATTTCCGAAATAATTCACGTAATAATAAAAATTGCTTAGAAACCTTAGAGTGTTTTTAAAAGCACTATCTAAATACGTGCCACACGTTGATGTTTGTTAAATTTTTTTTTTAATTTCTCTTACTTGTATGGAGTGCTTCGCTTAGAAATACATATTTTTGTTATTTAAGTTCCAATCTAAGTAATGGCTAACACAAGACATTTATCCAATAAATTTCATCAATATACGTCTCTTAATTTTTGAATACCTGTAACGCACGGACAGACGGACGGACGGACATGACGTACCTAACTATAAGTGTTTCGTTTTTGTTATTTTGGCTCGGAACCTTAAAAAATGAACAATAAAAAGTGTGTAATAAGTAAATAATATTATTTATTAATTCAAAGAACAAAATATATTTTTCATTACAAATCTTTAAAAGTATTAAGTTTTTTTATATAAATGATTTATCTGTTATAATAATTTAATATTTGATGAATTTTACAAGTCGACACGGTTTTTGGGTTTGAGTTCTAAATGCCAGATTTTATTTGTAATAGGATTTTTTTTTTCCATTATGGTTGTTATTGTAAAAACAAAACGATGTTTAAAATTTAAAAGAAAAATATCAATTTCCTTATGATTTTATTGTAAATTACTATTGAAAAATTTGTTTTGTTTGAGTCACTTTCATTTCAAAAATAATATTTAACAATAGATCAAAAAATTTATAAATGTGAAAACGTAGCTCAAAAAGGTTTGTTTTTTGCAATTACTTTAAATTTGTATGGACCTTCTAATATCAAATCCCAAATGTAATGTTCTTTCATATTATCATTATAATGCACCTGATAACAAAGCTCAAACTCCATCACAATTTGATGAAAACGCTTTCCTTACTCTTTGAATAGGAATACATATTATTTTCGACTTCGTCCAAGTAAACATGTAACATATGCAATTTAAAGACATTCCGCAACCTATTATTTTGAAAGATTGAAACATTGTTTCAATAAATACTTCATGACACTCAGTCCTGTTGTTTCCGTGAAAATAAAACGGTTGCCAAAAGTGTTAATAATAGGCAGTAGCAGGTAACTGCCACTGGTAACAGGTAACTGCGGTCAGTCTTCATTATTATATGAAATTTTAAATTAAGATTGGAGATATGAATTCTAATGAAACTAAAATTGAAGTTGGTATGAGTTACTCTGCACTTCTCAAATTGTTTTTTAAACATAGTCCCGTTCACGAAGCTTCAAAGTGGGCATGTTCGACGTCTATCATTTTCTTCAATGCAATGCTCAATTCTTTGGACGAGGATCCATAATAGAAAAGTAGATTTAAGGGTTAGCGGTGGGTTGTATGCTGCATGTTACTACATGTCTCAAGCAAAAGTTTGAATATAAATAAGTACTAAGAATTTTTTATAGAGAAATAGGATTCCATTCGAGTTAAATTGTCTAAATAATTCAAGATACGTCTCATTGTGATTCCACAGTATTACTGTTCGATTATTTTACTTATGATTAAAAATAGATAAATGAATACAACATTTACATGTAATATTGTTTTACTAAAATAATCTATGTCTAGTAATTACAGTGAGGATTTTCTTACGAAGAATTTTAGTAACGTAATTGCTTCTCAGTATTGATCTCGTTCATTTAGATTTTGTTTTTTTGGCAACATTTGATAATGTTTAAAAATACAAAAATCAAGTTTTCTGCAATCATTTATAACTGACAGTTAACCATATCTAAATTCGTTGTTAATAAATGTCATATTGACAGTGTCTGATACACCTGCACAAATATTTGTCACATAAGTCAGAAAACAAGTAATTTGTTCTGTGGTACGAGAAGTGCTATTGTTTTAACGCTTGCAAGTTTCAATCGCTTGCATACTGCTTGTTTTACAGATTTTTTAGATATAAACTACATTTCTAATTTCACCGCGTACAAAATGCCGAAAGTCGCTGTCGTTACAGGAGCGAATAAGGGGATCGGCTTCGCGATTGTTCGAGGGCTCTGTAGACGATTCAAAGGTATCGTCTATCTTACCGCTCGTGATGTAGAACGTGGTAAGCAAGCAGTTTCGAACCTTGAAGAAGAAGGCTTGAAGCCGAATTTCTATCAACTAGATATTACAGATCCGTTCAGTGTCGAAAAGTTCCGAGATTATGTCAAAGATAAATACGGAGGAATAGACATACTAGTTAATAATGCAGCCATTGCGTTTAAGTGTGATTCAAAGGAGTCGGTCGCCGTTCAAGCCGAACAGACACTATTTGTAAATTACTTTTCTTTAGTGGCAACTTGTGATATACTTTTCCCTATATTGAGGAATGGAGCTAGGGTGGTGAATGTGTCGAGTTCTGCTGGTCATCTTTCAAATATTCCTAGTGAAGAATTAAGGAACAAGTTTAAAGATCCCAATTTAACTATCGAAGGTTTGTCAAAGTTGTTACAAAAGTATATTAATGATGCAAAGAAAGGAAACCAGGTGGCTGAATGGGGCTTATCTTCATATTCTGTTTCAAAAGTGGGAGTTACTGCTCTTACCAAAATACAGCAAAAGCTTGTAGATGACAGAGGTATGTTATACTTTATATTTTTTAACATAAAACTAGATGGACTATAGTTGAATCGAAATACGATGATAAAAATTGTAAATAACTGCTGAAAAAGATCAGATGCAGACATCTTAAAATATTTGTAATACACTAAAATATTTCTTATCTACATTTATTCATTTAGGTTTTATAATTGTCATAAATTCCCATATTTTCTGCTCTGATGTACTTGTTTGTGGTTCTATCATGTAAGTATCTATTCGAAATGACTTCAAACACTAACAATAACAATAAATATATATTTTACATGACTGCCTCCTACCCCAAAATTCCATGCGACTACTTTATCTATTATTTTTGCATCAGATTTCATGTTAGCTATTTCAATTTGAAGTCCTCTTGGTACAGGCAGAAAAATTACATTTTTTGTTTTTGTATTTCAGCTCAACTATAATATGATATAAGTAGTTATATAAGTAATTTTATTATTGTTCTAAAGATAAAGATGATTACGTAATGCTAAACCGTTTCCAATTTGAATTTGAATAGAGTCGGTTGATTACAATTGTAAATTGTTAATTTGACTGCTATATTTTATTGCATGACTGATAGTGTAAAACCATTTTAGAGTGCTTTACAATTGTAAAATTTCATTTTCACCTCTTGTCTGCAACTATTTCTAATGCTGTACTTTCATTAGAAAATGAAAGTGGGAAGATTTGCATACCATTGTACACTTAATTAAATGAAGATTAATTGCATCAGCTTCAAAAAGTGATTTAATGTAATAGAAAAGAAAAAAACATTCAAAATAGCTTAGAAAACCAATCTCGTCAAACAGTTCTGGAAAACTTTATTTGTGAAAAAATATATTAATTTAGCTTTTATTTAATTAGCTATAGAATTACAGAAAATGGTTCTCTATTTAAAATGGTTGTCTAATTTGGTATAATTAAATTATAAATAAAAAAATATGAAATTTAATAATGTACCAAAGGAACTTTCACTAGTAGAAGCAACTTCTATTAGTATGTAAATACATCTCTTCATTACCATGTGTTTCAAAGAGATTGGGTTGTAATATTTGCAATAATATGTTCTAGATGGCACTTCACATTCTTTTTTGTTATATAAAATAAATGGAATATTATGAGTTGTGTACATTTTTGATTTTCCAAATTTTTTGAAATCATTCAAATATATAGGAGCATGCCATATCAATTTATAAATTAATTTGTTTTATTATTGCCATATTAATCCCAGTCCAAGTTTTATGTATATATCATTGTCAAGAAACAAATTGTAATGTGTATCATATCATTGTAAATTATATTAAATAGCATTGTGTATCAGGAATTTAAAAGTTGCAGCTACTTGCAATTACAGTGGAGACTCAGTTGACCAGACTAGTTGTTGTCGTAAGGCATTTGGGTAATTGAAAATCTAGATAATTTAATATGTGAAGAATAGTGAGTGATCATATGTATTATTAATTTTAGAAAGATAATCTAACTTGCCCATATTTTGCTATTTTATAGGTACATTGGCATATGATTATCATTATGGGGTTAATATATAATGCTAAGCATTTATTTAAAACAACAAATATAAAATCAACAACAAAAATCAATGTTTAGTAAGAAATTAGCAAATACATTTTCATACGCATGTACATATCTACATATTTTTTTTTATTTCATGGATTTTTTTTATTTTAGGGATGAAAGTGTTTTTGTAACAAACAATGAATGTTTCAGTGTACACTCATGTATTTATTAGGTTTTTATAAATTAACAGAATTCTGATATTATTGAAAAAGTTGATCGTTTTTTGTAAAATCCAGAAATTCTAAACTTCTTCCAAAATTCAGTTTTCAATTTCTTATTCAGTATTCAATGTTTGCTCCCATCTTCACTACTTAACTTACATTTGTATTTCAAAATTGGACTGGTATTCCTCTTAATATAGTTTATTTGGGAATTTCATACACTATACATATCAGCAAACTTAAGGGGTAACACCACTGTAATAGCCTAAAAAATGTGTTTTTCTGTCATTTTTTTTTGGGTGGAAGGAAAGGTAATAAAATTATAATATTGGAGGAAGTTATTTAGTGTATATTGAAGTATCAAAAAAGAAAATTATTATAAAAAAATATTTAAAAATGACGATACGACAGCCATTTTTGTGAGGCACGTAGAATTTGCGGCGCTCTGCGGCACGCAGTGTAGCTGCTGCAAATTTGGATCTAGAAAAAAAAACACTTATAGCTAGAGAAATACATAGGGGACTTTAAAAATATTGATTTTTGCGTGATTGGCGAGTATTTGAATTAAATCGTTAAATTTTCAACATAAAAAAGATAATCATTTGTCAATTAATGATTAAACTAACTTATCAAAAATCCCCTAGGTATTTCTCTTCAAAATCTTATTTTAAAGATATTGTAACAAATTCTAATGAAAAGAATGAAAATTGTTGGAGTCATGCTGCGTGCTGTTTTGAAAAATCGTGTTTTGAGAAAAATCCATTTAAAGTTTTGAAATGCATTATGGACATGAAAAATTCGACAATTTAAATTTCTTTCCATTAATCTGCTATCCCAGGACTATACAGCTGCCCTTCTATATTTAAATTTTCTTCCTCATTATCTTTCCTCGATGATTTTATATTAGAGCGTGCTTCTTTTGCCGCATCTGTCCAAGGCCGCTCAGCGTGCTTAGCCCGTAACATCGGCTTCAAGACAAAAATTATATGATTCGATGCCAACTTCAATCTCCAAAACTTTCATAATTTGTAAAATATTACTCAGACCATCGTTGAAATTACACACAGCAATATCAGTCGCAATATTCAAGACTTTTTTGCCGCTTGAATAAGATTTCGGAGCCAAATTCCAAACAGTAGCATTAAAATTTATAATTCTATAGCTTAATTCATAATTAATATCAAAATCTTCATCACGAACTTTTAATTTCTTTGCAGAACCACTGACTCCTTTCGAATCACTCTCAGTCTCATATCTATTAAATGGTTCTCCCGATGACGCGTTGCTCCGACGGCGCATTGGATACGACTTTTTCGTACCTTTCTTGCCCTGATGCACTTTTGCATTACTCATTGTAACTTATAAGCATTCTGAGATTACAAATAAACTGTTAAAAATCAGCACTACACACAAAAATTGTGATTTCATGCGACGAAATTGTCCTTTTTGTACATGTGTTGACTCTACACTAACGTACTATTGATTAGAAATACTTCTACCTGAATATAAATGCTTTATAATGACATCTGTTAGTGTATTTGAGAAGATAGAAATCAAAAGGTAGGACATTAGGCTGTACCTTCCCACCAGGTATTTATCTGACACAGGTGTCAATCGGAGACAGTCCGGCCTCGGGAAGAGTTCGAAATTACAAGAAAAAAAATACTTTGAGGTATGAAATATTTTTCCCCATATTCTAAAAGGTTCAAAGTACTTTTTAAGCCTAAAAAAAATTCGAGTTTTTGGAAAATTTACAGTGGTGTTACCCCTTAACTGGGTTTTTTTTTTTATTAATCTATAATATCTGTTTTATCTTTAAGCAACAACACCACTCCCTTACACTTTGTCATTTTTAAGTACAGATAGTGAGGTAGCACAGTAATAATTATTCATTAATAAATGCTTAAATTAAATTTAAGTAAGTATCTAACTAAAACAATAATGAAACGCAACTGGCTGAGGTCTTGCAGGGCGTGGATAGAGTGTTAGTTAAGACATCATGTACACACAAATTAGACTACAAAGTTACTTGGCACTCCGGGTAATCACGGATCAGTATAACTGAGGACTAGATAATTGAGTCTCCACTGTATTATATTAAAATTCAAAAATTTCTGGAGCCAGGGGCAGAAACTTATTTTGTGACAATCATTATAGAGTCATAACTTCTGGATGTAATGGTGTTAACTTTGAACCTCTTAACCCCACTTAAAATCTTTCCAGTATTTAAGTGGAGTTCATGGTAACAAATAGATGATTTTTACCTAGTAATTATTTTTGTAATGCAATAGTTTAAGGACATATGCTTTTAATTTATCTTCACAATCCATGCAGTTTACTAAAGTAACATGTAATGAATTTGATGAGTAAAGATTGCAATAAAATTGTACTAATGAGTTAACAATAAATTCCAGATATAAAAGTGAATGCTGTCCATCCGGGGTATGTGGACACAGACATGTCTTCTCACAAGGGTCCCCTGTCCATAGATGAAGGTGCTGTAGCACCTTTATTCTTGGCCCTTGATGCTCCTGAAACAGTGCGTGGCGAATATGTTTGGTTTGACAAGAGAATAGTTTCCTGGGATGGGAAGATGCCAGGAACTGGTATTTGTTAATTTGTGTTACCATTTAATTTTTTGTTGACAGCTATTTTGCATTAATAAGGGAATTATAAATTGTCGTTTTGTGAAGCTCAGTTTTTATTTACTATTTTATTCTATTTATTTTTGGAAAATTTAAAAAAACTTATTGGTGATATGTTGTCTTTGGTGTTTGTATTTCATATTAAAACACCTTTTTGTTTCCAGAGAAATAGAACATATTAAATGGGAGATTGACTCTCCACTTAATTAACAATTACCAAATTTGCAGACAGTGAATTTAAAATCAATGAATAAATGTATACATAAGAAATCTTTTTTACTTCTCAGAATTTTAAAAATCCATCCAAAACCGACATATGAAATGAATGTATACAAAATTATTAATTTAATGCACACAATAAAAAAAACAAGAGTTGGCACTTCTGGTGTTGAACATAATTATTAGAAGTATTTTTAAAAATGTCGTAGCAATTTATTTAATGTGTATTTATACTTTAGTAACAACAATTTAAAACAAAAATCACTATCATTTAGGAATAACTTTTTCAAGATTTTATTAACTCTTAACCACCTGACCCCTATATCATTTACGTAACCACCTGAGCGCGGTCACAGTGACCGCATGGGATACACGTGAGTTTTCTTAGGACAGTAAGGTTTTATTATAAGAATAAATTAATAAAACTCTTTGATATTTATTAAATTATTTATTTTAGTGAAAAAAGTAACAATAACAAAACATATGCTTCTCATAAATGTGAACAGTTAAGTTGCTGGCACATTTTAACTGAAAATATAATCATGCTTACATAATGAGGTCTATCAACATAGGAACAAAATATTATATCGAATTTGGACTTTCTTTAAAGAATCTAATAATATTCTAATGACATAAAAAAATAAAAGTATAAAAAAATCAAAACTTCGAGAAAATTGCAGAAGGTAAAGTATTACAATTTTTCATGACAATTTTTGCACATTTTGTTAGAACATTTCACACAGATTGGTTTTTTACATATAAAGCACAGATGAAATGTTTTTCGCTTCTTCTTGGGATTACATGTTGAACAAGTTTTACGTGTTTCAAGATAATCAGCTCCAGAAACAGTAGGCAATTCGTCTGCTATTTTCAAGATCTGGCGAATAGAAGTTTTGATGTCACGAGGAGTATGCTCGTTATTTTCTCGACGTTTCATGTGTGGCCTAGTCAATTCTTCTGCTAGTTGTTTAATAAATTTAAATCTACTTCCAGTTTTCTGTGCCTGGTTTTGTAAGCTCATGACGTAAGTATTGGAAGCTGATATATCTAACAGCCGATAAAAAATGCACAAAGGCCATCTTTGCGTTCATCGCGCCGTGGTATAGTTGGAACACCTTTGATCCAGTAAATCAACGCCAATTTTCGTGTTATTGTAGTATAATATTATTTCGGGCTTTTTTGTATTATCATCTACGTTTGCTGTATGGTGCATGCTGGAAATTAACACCACAGCACTGTTTTTCGGCACAAAAGATGTCAAAGTAATATTTTTAGTAAAACCGAAAAGCGAGGTTCCAATTTCTCGTCGCCGATTTGGTTTGAATTCTGGCGGAATTTCTTTCTTATTTTTTTTAAAGTACCCACAAGAGATAACTTTTTATCTTTTAAAACATCGACTAATTCAACTGAACAAAACCAATTATCAGCAGTGACGTTTCTATTCGACCCTTCAATTGGGGATATGAGTCGTAAAACTGCTTGAGTTGGTTTTGAAAATCGAGTTTGTTCTGGGGTCAAATTGATCCCGTCCGAGTCTTTACCTAAATAAGTATGCATTGAGTAAATAACCATTTCGGGCATCTGTAAGGACATGATTTTTAAGCCATATTTAGCGGGCTTCTTTGGCATGAACATCCTAAAACGACAACGACCTCGGAAAGCTACCAACATCTCATCGATACAGGCACAGGTTCCAATGCTGTAAACCTTTTGGCAATTTTGAATAAAAGAGCTGAATAGCTTGGCGATCGGTGCAGAAATATCAGTCTCCCGCCGTTGCGCTCTTGTTTCAGCATCATCGAAACGAATTGCTTTCATCAAAATCTCGAATCGATTTTTACTTAGAATGCAACGATATATCTCTCTTCCTGAGCCATCAGAACTATACCATGACGTATAATGCTCCCGGTTTTCTTTAAAATAGCTGTATAGAATAAAAACCAATAAATGCTTTTAACTCTATGAGATCAACATCATGAACACAGCCTTGCTTTTTATATTTTGGTCGTAACTGCCTTATTTTGTCGTTAGTATGTATAACTATGTTTTCGAGCATCTCATCTGTAAATAAAAGGCTCCAAAGATCAAGAGGTGTTGTAGAATCATTGAGAACGTGATGATAGGCCGATTGAAGTCCTTGAGCTTGCGATACAATGTTATGCCGCTGAGTTCTAGTACGACTAGCAATTGGTACAGAAGACCATCGAAAACGATTTTTTCCAAAATAGTTTCGATTTCTAGTCTGGAGCTGTGACAAGGGTACTTCGTCTTCTGAAGAAAATTCCTCAACTGACATCCTACTCACAGAAAAGCGCTGCGTAGAAAGACCACCCTCAGGCTGCCCATCGGCACTTTGTTCATCAGAAGACGACACTTGCAGGCAGTCATCAGATTTACAGTCTTCTAAAATCACAAGAACTTCCAAATCCTCAGGTTCTACATCACTGCAACTCTCATCAAGGGTATCCTCCACATCCGACAGTTCCTCCTCTAACCATCTCACAATATTTTCGTTGGTTACATCCATTATTACGCTAAAACAATAAACATGAATGTAATACACAATAATCACATAACTACCTGCACGCGGTCACCATGACCGCTTACAAAATATTTTTACTTACCCAAGCCAAACGCGCGCACGTTTATCCCAGCCGAGCGCACACGCGACACTAAACCACCAACAGAAAAGGTACACAGACGCACACTAACACGCGATAACGGATTTCGACGAAATTCAAATTCAAAAAGTCGTTGCGGTCACCATGACCGCTGGCAGGTGGTTAAGGGTTAATTATAATGTTACATTCCTGGCCTTTTTCATTACTTAACATTAGGTTTGTGTAAAATCCACGATATAGTGGTGCTGTGTATAAAATTAATTAAGACAATAATGAAGCATACAGGTGCTTGATGGGAAACACTTTTATTTCCTAACTCGTCCAGCTCCAGCAACATATGAATTGTGTCAAGTTCTTAGGATTTCATTTACAGCTTAAGAGTAAAGTGACCTAGTAAATAGAAATTGATTATATCATTAAAAAACTTTGGTTTCAAAATTACAAGTCAAAAATATTTCACATCCTTTAATGTTAGTGCTATTTATTATAACATTAGCAGAAATAACAAATTAATATTTTTTATGTATATAGAGTATATTTTCTGGTAAAGGCGAGCAAATATTGAAAGCCTGATTTTTCTTAATAACTACATGTGGTGATGGCAAAGTAATGTGGTCAACTCAGGGAACATCTGTATACTTTGTGAAAGCTAGAAGTGAATTAACAAAATTAGTCTATTCTAAGTCAATATATAGAGTTTCTTGTGTTGAAACAGTAATATTAGTAACAATTTTGTGCTATTGACATTTGATTAACATTGAAGAGTATTGAAAAAAAACTGCTTCTAAAACTCTGTATCTAGATCATTTTCCCAGGTTATTGGTGCCAAATAAGCCCAATATACTTTTAACAAATAATTTGGTGGATTTATACATACATATTGTGAGTATATAGAAATTTCTGTCATTCAAATATGTTATCATTGTTATCGAATACCTTAATGCCAACTAGTGACAAAAATCTGAATTTTATTGGAGAATTTATTATGCATTTAATACCATTTATTATTTTGTAATCATTGATTAAAAATTTTCAATAATGTCATGATAAAAAATAATTTTTATATTGGGAATATAAGATTGATGAAGCGTCCACTCCTTCCATCTTATATTCCCTTGAGTTTTAGTGGAATTGAGGATATTAAAAAAAGATGGACAAAGATGAAGATCCATCAAAAGATAGATGAAGCGTCTACTCCATCCATCTTATATTCCCATGAGTTTTACTGGAATTGAGGATATTAAAAAAATAAATTCAATATTTGTAAAGTGACATTTTTAATTTTTGCTACTTTGCAGGTCATTCAACAAAAGTAACTTTTTTATTTGATTAAAGTTAAAAAGCAATATTAATAAAATCATTCTCAATTTCATTCATGTATTTTTAAATCTAATTATAATTTTTTAAATTAAATTTTGTATACTCCTATGCCATATTTTATATTGGAAATCTTGAGTGCACTTGATAGGGAGTACAATTTTACAGGGTATTTAATCATTTTGTCATTTGAATATTTTTCTATAATTTTGTATACATGGCCAGATTTAAATAATTTTTCTACTTTGGAATCATTCTGACCATGTACCATATTTGGGTAACTCTCATGAAATCTTAAAATTAGTTAAGAATAATTATTCAAGAATATTTGAATGAATTTGTATTTTTTTTCTGTCAGTTGTGTAGTATTTATGTTACTAGATTTTAATTATGTACTGATCCCCATAATAAATATGTTTTAATTAAATTATAAGAACATTTAAAAAACTTGAAAGTGAGCAAATAATGATTAAGATGAGGGAACGATCTTTATAAGCAATTCATGAACTTTACAACATTGTTAGTAAATGTTAACTTGAAAATTATAAAGTAATACTAATATTGCAATTGGAAGATGACTTTAGGTATTCATAAGTAAACTTATTTTTATTAAATGGCACTTAATTACAATGCAGTTGCTACATTAAGCTATAAGTGGATAACTAACAAAATATTTTAACTTTCTTAAAAAATTTTAAAATCTCATAGATTTTAGAGCACTCTTTTGAAATTACTAAATTAACCTATTCAGTCTCAAAGTTAATAATAGTCTTATATCAAGTTTAATCTTAAATTATTAGAATTTAAGTTGATCTAATTTCCTTTATGGAATAACACCTTCTCCCGACCAATTTTGGAGGTTCAATTTTCTGCACATCTGTCAAAGGGTACAATTTCTCATCTTTGATTAGAGGCCATCGCTAGGATTTATTGGATTTGTTTTCACCATACTCTTCACCAAAGTGGTATCTTCAGAAAAGGAAATTATTTTTCCAGTATAAATTTCATTATTCCATTTGATAAGAACATGACCATTCATATCATAAGTGACATCGCTAAGAGAATCGTTATTAACGGAAAAAATATTTGAAGAATGCCACCATGGGATTTGTATTTTACTACATTCATCTGAAAAATGGGTTCTGCAATAGGTCTTGAACTACAAGGTGTATCATCGAAGAGTCTCGTTGAATTCTTACACATTTTAGTTTTTTGGTCTCTATATGTACTTACTCTTACTATTTTTCTTCTAATTTTTACTTTTTTGTCTTCTTTCTCTTGAACTATTAGTAGTTCTAGATTTTACTTGACCTATTTTTTTTGGTATCTAGCTCTTTTTTTTGATGAAGCTTTTCTAAACTTTCAAAATTTGATTTCATCCTTTCCTGGCGTTTCTTATTGTATTATTTCTTCTTTAATTTAGATTCCGCATCAAACATTTTTGTTTTTGCCATTATCTAGCCCTAAAAAAAAAAAACGGTAAAGTCAAGAATTAAATAAAGAAAAAACCAAGTTGGACTAGTTTACAAATAATTAATCGTCATTCCCTCATTTTGAACTAAAATAAGGGAGTGACAAAATAAAACATAATCTAAAAAATTTTGCAACAAACAGTTTGTTACATCTGTATTTTTATGTAAGTTCCTCTAAAAACATACTTCACTGTATGATTAATATTTAGATGTACTAATTACCTTTCTTATTCTTCAATGTGATTGAATGACAGTCGAAAATGTAATCTTTAGATAATTTTACCAAAATCTTCTTGCCACAGATACTTGAACAAGTTTAAAGTGAATTTACCACTTTGATAAATTGACAGTACTGTCAACTATCAAAAACAATGGGAGCATTCATGATTACAAATATGTTCATGTATCGACTGTCGGTGAAGGTGTGAGGGAATAATTTTTTTTATGGGATACATTTAAAAACTGTATTTGAAAACTTTTTCATTGCTTTCTATTCCAAATTCCAACATTTTTTGAAAATCCATAGTATTTGTAATAGATTAGTTAAACTTAGAAATTAATTTTTTGAGATATTTGTAATTTAAAAATTCAAAAATGTTTCAATTTTCAGCTTTGGAAATAGTGAGGAAATTATTTTTAAGGTGCTATATATTTGTTGTTGTCTATAAATACCCATATGGTTAAAAAATTGTTACCAACATTATTAGCCTTAGTAATGTTGAAATTACTAAGGCTTGAAAGAACGGGCATTTCGAGATTTCGTGAGAATTACCCATTTAATAATTTAGAAATGTATTATAAATTGTAATATTTACTCTATCTAGTTCAATAAATAAAATACTAGAGAATGCTTGCTTCAGCAGAAGTGTTGCCATTATATTTCACACATAGTTCCTATAAATTCTTCCTTTGGATTTACAGTTATTTAATTTTGATTGGGAGTAAATAAATTATAATATATATATATTATATATATAAATAAAGCATTAGAAATTGTATATATTAAATTCTTCTGTATGTGGGTTCATCACCGAACTTCTAAATGGCTGGACCAATTATGATGAACGTTTTTATGTGTTTGAATAGGTTCCTGAATGGTTCAGATATACATTTAGACCCGATTTTTTTTGATGATTTTTTTTTCTCATATCAGATCATATAATCCCAAAATTTCACCTCTACCATCCCCTATAAGAAATTAGTAATTGGCCATCAAAATAATGTGAGTTGTTCATGAATAATTAGCCCTCTGACAATAATTTGTATTATTTGTACACCAAAGATGGCGCTGATATCGAATGCTATGGTGTGTGACATACGTATGGGATTGTTTCGTCGGGACGTTCTAAAAATAAACACGCCAAGATGTTATGCAATTTACCATTGCTTAAAATATAAAATTAGAAATATAAGAAATTGTAATATTATATAAAATCACTGTAAAAGATTGTTAACGGCAGGCAGGTAGACGCAGGCGGACCGCTATTACTCGACGCGGGGCGGCTCGCACGCGCGCCCCGTAGTGTCGATACAATCAAACGGTGAGGGCACGCATGATCATAAAACATTGCGTGTGCCACGCGTCGAGTGAAACATTGCGGTTGACATTTCTTATAAAACATATTATGTCACGAAAAGATTGTGGCGTGAAGGCCACATAAGCACTAACATATGCACAAGTCATTTGCATCGTAACTGGGCATTGTTTTGACATTTGAATTTTTGTCGCTGTAGTTTGATAGATATGAAATAGAATACTTTTCAATGATCATTAAGAAATTGCACTCATTTTTTAAATTTGCTTTAGCTAAAGTAAATTCTACAATTATGAAACGAAAAGATTAAATTGACAAACTCAATTTCGAATATCGCTTAGTGTATCATTTATTGAACAAAAAAAACATTTGCCTAACTTGCTAATAGCTGGCAAGCTAACGTTCGGGCAGGACCATGTCTGTCGGGTCGGCTAGTATATTAGAAAATGTTTACAATATTATTTATGCTAATATCTTCACCTTCGGAATCATCAAACTTAATTATTAGGTCTAATGCGATCATCGTCAGACTCCGAGGAGCTACTCAGTGAATTAAATTCGCTGCTAGTGTACCAAAGTATTTCCTCCTAAATTATCCTCAACTTCCGAAAATTAGTTGTCAGATTCTTCACTATATTTGTCTTCCATTTCTACATTAATCCATTGCTTTATCTTTTTAAATGCATCTAAAAAAATTGAATATGACAATAATAAATATGTAACAAAAATAAAAAAACTGGAAATCTTGAAATACATATATTTATCCTTTAAATATTTGTATATCAGGAGCTTCATTTGCCAGCATATTGAAAAGAAAATGCTATGATCACAGAGAATGCCCATGAAACTATGGACTCCTGTACCATGTTACGTCAAAATAATTGTTAATTTTTTTATGGACTGCCTTACCTATTATTACACAGTAGCCATTTAAAAAATCATAACCGGGTTTCAGAGTAATTTAATGAAGCCAAAATAAAAATGTATGTAGTGTTCTTTATAAAATTAAGAATATTTTAAATTTCTGTACATATTTGATGCAGCAGCTAATGTCCAAAATGTGTCTATTGGTATGCCATATTTTATTCCATTCCTGCAGGTGTTTAAATTACCTACTTAGGTACCTACAACAAAATACAGATTTATGCATTTACTGCACAATTGTAAATATTGTCAACCAGCACAGTTACTCTTTCTGAGTTAGTAAGCAAGATGAGTGGTACTGATTGTATTTTACTTATGATATGGATTGGGGCGCGGCGCAGGTGGGACTACGGAGTTCAATTGCGCTGTGAAATTATAACTATAGATATGTCGGTAACCTGTATTCAATAGGTGGTGGTACATGAACCATGGAAAGAGGGTGATTTTGAACTGCTGAAAATGTTGCCAGGGCGCGCTTACCCACAAGGCAGCTACAATAATACCCCACAATGGCTTTCAATGTATTGGCTACTTCATCAGCACTGCTTATTAGTAGGTATGTACATAGTACAACGCACGAAACTGCCGCTGCGAAATTATTCATGAAAGCGTCGCAGTGACGTAAAATTGGCACGCGGGGGAGAAGAAAGTAGCGTCGGAGAGCGTTAAGCCAAGCATTACATCATTCGCAGACAATTCAGAGCGGCAGAGTTTTGTGCGTTATACTGTATTAGGTGCAACTGCTAATGTCTCAATCTAATCCTACCTCTCAACAGGTAACTGTTAAGCCCTAATATCAGAAGAACTTTGTCCTAAATTTCATTATTAATTTAAACTGTATAGATGTGCTTGTTCAACGAACACATTCTCTTGCTTGCTTCAATTGATAAGTTTCAAGAGCAATTATTCATTTGTTTGTTTTGTAATGAAAGTAATACAGAAATATGAACAGAAAATGTACACTTTCTGATGAATAACGATGCTTCTTCATTTAATGATTTAATTAGGTTTGCTGAACGTGTGTGGTAGAGTAAGTGGCTCGGGAATACTCATATCTTCACTTGATACTATATCGTTCAAAGCAGAGCAAGTTGTCATGCTGCTGTTGGCGTTGCAATTTTCTTGTCGCTGACCTCCAACATGCAGCACAAACTATTTACATTCTTGAGACCTAAAAAGAAACTACACCTATTGATAACTCACACGTGGTGAGATGTGAATAGTTCTGGAGAACTGTTTTCTGTGAGCCTTATGTAATGAGTATTGAAATCGATTTTGAGATTTTTAACTTTTTCTCTAAGCCCCGTAAACTTTCTATTGAGAAACCTATTTGTCACACAGAATAATTAACATCATAAATAAGGCTACATATGCTCTTACTGGGACATTTCTGAGAGTGAGACTTTCTATTATGAGCCACTAACATTTCTTAAAGCTCTGATAAGCTAACTAGCTGAATAAAATTGAGACTACATTGAGAAAAAAAAGTAGTAAGAAACATTAACAATGACTAAAATAAGAATAATTCCCACAACAACAAAAGTTTTATAAAAATTGTCTACTTTAATAATCCTTTTTAGGGACTCTAGTACAGTTTTATAATTCCAAGTATATAGTTAGTAGGATTGAGTACATTTTCTAATTTTTGTTATGCAGTATTCATTGTGATGTTTCGTAATGCCTGGTCTGGTATTACCAATATGTATTATATATTATATTTTGTAATAACTACTACTTAATCACTAGTGTTTACTATAAGTTAGCAACTTGTATTCCTATGGAGTTATAATACTTAATATCAGATTTAATATCACATTTTGTATTTTCTACAATATTTCATTAATGTTCATTAAGTTTGGTTATATTTAGTTTTATGCTTTGTTTTTTATTTTTATTAGTATTTAATATGCAATTGCAATAATAGGGTAATGTTATTATAAGTCGGGGAAATAGGTTTTTCGTATTTTATATACAAATTCAAGATAATTTTTCATCATATTTTATTTACATATAGCCGTTTGCAATCCAAGTGCTTTTACAGTATGTCTGTTACGATTGTCCACGATCCCTTTATTCAAAGCTAACTTAATGGCTTCATGATTGGTCAGCACTGCTTTACAGTTTTCATGACGGAAACTCCATCTTGTAGTGCTGAGACTTCCCATATTACGACTGGTCTTTCATTCTAAGTGACTCTTGTATCTTTTTAAGACTATCACGATGATCAGGTTGTTGAAAATGGACCTATAACTCTTTGATTCTTTTAAAAAAGTTTTTGCGAATGAAATGTTTGCACAGAAATCAATGACCACCAGATTCAGTTAGTACGCTAAACAATGTATATAATAAGCATGAGGGTGGATTTCTTTTACAATTGCTTGTAGGCCCCTATTTTTCACTTTCATCGCACTGGCACTGTCATAAGATTGCGCATTGTTTGGTTGGTAGGCTTTTGTAGAAAATTGCAGTTTTCCTAACGCGCTTGATGTGATCTCTGAAATGGAGGTTCTTATCAAGCGTGATACATAAGTAAGGTGTGTTGCCACGGGATGGGTGCATTATAAATGCGAAGGGAAGGGGTACCATGAGTGATTACCACTGGACTCCTACCTTTTGTGTATATAAAGAAAATGGCTACACATTTTTCTGGATTCACCTCGATCCTCCTGGTTTAGAACTATCTAGCCATCTCATTGATGGCCTTCTGGAGGTGAAGCCAAATGCTTTTTTTCATCTGCCCGCGTAAATACATTGCGGTATCATCGGCGAATAACGCGAGCTAGACGCCTGACGACGTTCGTGGTATATCATTAGTGTACGCGGAATACAGAAAGGGAGAGAGCGTGGAGCCTTGAGGTGCTTCCGCTCTTATGCGTCTTCTGGATGAGTGTATATTTTCGTGTCTAAACATGTCAGTAGTGGTGTATTATGAGTATGAAACGATCCGGTACTTTTAAGAGATAAATTTTATGAATAAGGTCAGCGTTCCATATTCTATCAAAGACCTTTGCTAAATCGAAAAAGACCGCTACGGTCCTTTTCTTTGTTTTGGAACCCTCTGTGATGTATTCGACCAAGCGGAGGGCTTGCTGGGAACAAGAGTGGGTCGGCCGAAATCCGAACTGTTCATTTATACTGAGGGTTTTGCCGAATAGATGCACGCTTAAACGAATTTTGAGAATCTTTTCATAAAGTTTATCTAGACCGCTCAGAAAACTGATAGGTCTATAGTTAGCTGGGAGTTCGCGAGGTTTCCCAGGCTCAAGGATGCTGATTATCTCGGCTTCTTTTCAGACGGGAAGGAAGAAACAGTTTTTAAGGCATCCATTAAATATTGCAACCAAAAGTGAAAAGAGAGTTCGGGAAAGCATTTAATAGCTTTATTATTGATGCCGTCAAAGTCCGGTGTGCGTTTTTGGCTTTTAAATCCTTAACGAGTTTTTGGACTTCGTCAAGAGAAACAGGGGACAAATTGTCTAGGGGTTCGAGGCAGGTTTTGTGACGAACCTTCTCTTCGATAAGTGTAATGTGTTGACTGTCGTGTGGTGGTGAGATATGAGAACATTGGAATTCTATATTGTCCGCAATACATTCCGCTTTCTCTTGATCATCAACTGCGAGAGAACTATCATATCTTTTCAAGGGTGGAGTGGGGAGTTACCTTTCCGACTTTAAAGCCTTGGTTGCTTTCCAAAAAGGTCGGTGTGTGGGAAAGATGTCTTCCATGAGGTTGCTCCATTCCTCATTTTTGACTTCCACCATGCGTGCTCTCACACGACGTTGGAGAGCCCGCGCTATGGACCTATTCTCTCTAAAAAGATATATGTACGTGTGTCGCGGAGCAGTGTTCTTGGCTCTCTACAATTTGAGAGTGTCCGCAGGCAACTTCCGGCGGTCCATGGACGCCGAAACCATCTGCGAGCACTTCTTGACCACCGTCCCGATGTGGTTGGTGAGAGCCCCTATAGCCGAGTCGATTTCGTCGGTGGTTTCTATGACGTCAGGGATATTAAGCATGGAAGTATCGAATTCTTCAAGCGCGGTCGATATTCTTTTCCACTCTGTTATTTTTGTCGTAGGTTTAGTACACTCACCCGGAGGTCCCATTTAAGATAACAGGACTGTGGTCTGAAACAAGCCGATGAAGCGGCTCGATGCATCCACGTTAAGTGCTACAGCCTTTATAAGGGCAATATCGATAATGGAGGGACGTGATGTAAGATCGTCTGAATAGTGCGTCGGCGTGAAAGGTCGATAAAATGATATGGAATTTTAATTTTTTTGAAAGTCGAGCTAGTTTATTACCGCCAGACTTGGAGGCCGAACATCTCCAATTGGTGTTTTTACAATTAAAGTCGCCAAAGAGAATGACGGCATCCCCTAGGGACAGGAGGGCTTCTATGTTGCTCCGGAGTCACTTTTTCGAGGGTGATAAGTTGATCGAGATTATGACGAGTGTACCGTGCCCCGTCATTGCAAGTCTACATCCAGTGGCCTTATGTTGGTGAGGTTAGGTAGGTCGATCGGACAGTAATGGAACGCGCGTTAAAAAAAAGGACAGTTATGTTTTAGGGCTTATGGCGTCCAGCTGGAGGAGGATGATGCACCCGGGTGTGTTAGACCTGCATCGATTTTAATTTAACTAACAAGCAGTGGTATTTAACGAGGACGTATAGTTTGTCCTCGTTGTTCCTGCATGCCCTAAGGTTTCTAACAAACTCGGTTATCTCTGAGCTTTTAATTATGCGCAGCACCGACATCACTGTTTGGATGTCTTCTGTGAAAGACGCCGCAGAATCTGATACTAGACGCGTGGGAGCCAGTCTAGGAGCGCCTTAACGGTTGGCCTCTCGAGACGTCTCCGGTTCGACCTTCGGGGGCTGGTTAATGTGGTGGATGCGGTGTACCGCGAGAACGGGATAACCTTGGTTAGAGAGGGTTTACTTTGATGTCGTCTGTCTTGGTATCTTCAAGAATTCCACGGTTAACTACTTTTCGTTTGCGCTCTTCATCGAGAGAGTAAGTATGGAATCGGATGTCGATTAAATATTTGTTGAGATTACAAAAAGTCTCAATATCTAGAACGGTAATTTTGATATTATCTTCGGCCATTCTGACCACTTTTATGTAATTTATGCGCAGACGTGTACAGTCTGCAGATATTTTAATGAACTTGGAATCCTTACGTAATTAAAACGATAGTGGGTTTTTATCCTTGGGGGGGCGGTAGGCTTGATGTCAGGATTCCTTTTAATTTTTGCTTTCTCAGTCACCTGCCCGCAGGTGATAACTGGTCCCTGAACTAACTGGAGGTGAGGACGAAGCGCCGGCGCTTTATCGTTACTTTCGGAATAGGAGTGGTGTCGATCTTCATCGCTTTGGTCTCACGACGACGGGCCGCTTTGGCCTTTTTAATTACTCATTTAATCTGTACTAGGGTAAAGCTTTCTTTGGATTTGTTGGAATCGGACTTTATAGAAACGTCCGAATCCGTAGTGTCGATGCGCTAACAGTGTTGTCCGAGCTCTTTGCGTCATCATCGGACAGCACACTTGCCCGGCGTTTGCCTTTTTTAAGTAGGTCGCATAGATGATGCATAGCGGCACGATTGACTGCTCGAGGTCTTGCTGGACGTCTTTGAAGAAGACTCGCTCGAGGCGCGGCTCGAAATGGGGTTGTTTAAGTCACAAGATTGGCTAAAATGTCTAACGGGCATTTATACTCTATTGCGGATGGGATTTTTTTGAGAGTTTTCTTTATTAATTTAAAGGAAACTGGACCAGGATCTGCCGCCTCTCCTGCCTTTGAGGGCAGGAGGTGTTGTTTTCCATAGTGGACTATTATCTACTAATTATTTTAAACGTATGGTCAAAATGAATACAAAATTAGGATATGAAATAATTAAATTAATTTACCTATTGATATTAATAGATTACAATGACTTACCGGGAGTTATATAAGAGACAAAATTTACTCGATTTGGATTTTCTGTTTAGCGCGGGTCTCTCTTTGTACATGCTGTGTGCAAGGGGCATGTAGGCGCAATAAATCGAACACAGCGCAAACCGCAGCAGTACCGATCTGGGAAAGTCTATCTACTACATTGCGTTTCCTACAATTTATATTTCATTGTGCGATAGTTAATAAAATCATTCGATAAAATAAATATCACAAATCCTTTACTCAGCGCTATCTAGTTCGCATATTAAGTAAATTCAAGCCTTGCTTTTCTACGGAAAACAAACCATTTGCGATATTTAATCTCAAGTAATTGCGAACGGCAACCGGGGCACTGCTGTCGTGCACATGTCAATAATAGAATATCTACTTGTAAACTTTGGGAGACGAGAGATTCTAAGACTCTCCCAAACATAAGTCTTATTTAAAAGCTTGCCTGTACCTAATACAATTTACAAGTTTGGCCAATACACCATTACGACTTACCTGCATATTTTTCCAATTACACATTAATTTTAACGTTACTGCAAGTGTTGTGGCATATTGGATACAAATATTTTTGTCCAAATTACTTACGTAATATGTGCGATGGGAAAGGTCGCCCTATGCAAACCGATTTGGAGGCGTATTAAAAAAAAAGGCCAAATGCTTGCCGGACTTGCGCATTGAGGGTTCCGTAGTACAAAACAATATATTTATGTTAAACTCTTAATAGAAATTATTTTCATTTATGCATTTCCGGATTCATAGCACGAGCTCGACTCGCACTTGACTGATTATTATTTATTGTTTTTCTTAAATTTGGACTATGGTCATGTGAGTTTTTAAGCTTGTATATGATATCGTTTTTACGATAATTCGAAAATAAGAAAAACAAACTGATGCTCCCTAAGCAAGCACTCATGCACTTAGCGAGTGTATAGTTTATACTGGACATTGAAACGAAGCGAAACGAAACAACCTACGGACTTCTTATAGGTATTTTATGTAATAAAGAGGTGTTCTCTGTATCATGTTGAAAATTTTAGGTGCTGTAGAGTCAGAAATAATGGGGAACGGTCAATTTTCATCTGTTTTATTGAATTACTTTAAAACTATATAGTTTAAAATTATAATATATGTATTTAAGACACTCACAATATGCGCTTTTAATTTATGTCATAGGGTACAATTTGTAAAACCATTTTTTTTCATTTTCTAAATTTCCATAAAAAATGACTCATTTAAAATTCATTTATTCACGTTGCGCGTTCGAATTTGGGTCACAGACAAAACAAATAGGCTGTGACAGACTGACACACAAGTGATTCTATAAGGTTTTTTTCGTAGAGGTCAAATTTTTAGCACCCGAAACGAGTTTGCATGAAAATATCTATGGATGTCAATGAAGATAGGGAAGTACGCGAAAATCGGACCGTGTGGAAATCTGTAGTCTCTCCGTACCCTTCTGGGAAATAAGCGTGAGCTTATAACAATTAAAAAATGTAATGATGCAAATATTGCTTACTAACCTTTACCATAAAAATAACTTTTACCTTAAAAAATGAGGATTTATTCGTTTATTTGATAATCGGTCACTATTTTCTTATTAATTTTGATGAATAACAATCTAGGAACAATGATGAAAGTCGTCAGCCAACGTGTTTTTAACATGGCGGAACTGACTAGTGGTTTTTGGACCACTTATGGTTTTAATAAAATTAAAAAGCGAGTTAGCTGGAACCAAATGAAAGTATATACAATACGTGTTTAGGATGTGCCTGGTTGGCATGAAACGTATGTAGAATTAACAATTTAACGGTTAGCGGAATAAGATAATTATAAAAATAAATAACACTTGCTTAGGTGTTTAAGATGCCTTGAGAATTGCTAACAAACCTTATAATGTAACCGACTTCATTAATATTTAGTACTGAAATAACTGAAAACTAAGAGGATGTACGATACATTTTTGCTTTTGATCAAATCAAAGCTTTTGATGTTTGCCGCTTCACTAGCGGCGCAACAAAAGATTATTGCTTCTCAATTGACGCTTCTTCACTAGACGATTCTAGATCTTTCTTTCATTTTGCCTACATAAGCGAGTGGATGACCCGAACTTTAGTTCAGTTCTGTTTGAGCTACCGAGGTGATAACTTCGACAAGCTATATCCTAGCGAACTGCTAGTGCCTTCAATTTGCTTTGTGACTTTGTGTGCATCTTGAGTGCTTATTGATTATATTTTGTTATTAAGTTTATCGAACGAAAAGTAAACGAAAATCATGTCTGGTGGATAGAAACGAAAAGTGGATGCAGAGGGTCGCCAGTTTCAACAAAAATGGATTGAAGAATTCTTTTTTATCTTGCACCATGGTAAGCCTATTTGTTTGCTGTGTAATGAATCCATTTCAGTGATGAAAGAATTGAATATAAAGAGGTATTACTCAACTAAGCATCCTATGCTGTATTCACTGACAGGACAAATAATATAAGATAAAATCCAGAACCTTATCGCAAATTTGAAAAACAGCAGCAAATATTTCATAAATAAAGTATACTACTTGATAATGCTGTGAAAGCTAGTTCTATCGTTAGTTCTAAATTGGTAAAATCATTAAACCATTTACCAAAGGAGAATTTATCAAGGAGTGTATGTTAAAAGTTTACAGTGTTTTGTGTCCTGAAAAGAAAAATGAATTTGAAAAAATTAGTTTGTCAAGATGAACTGTTGTCCGACGTATAGAAATGATGGCCAATGATATAAAAACAACATTGACTGACCTTATGGCTGGTTATAAATCATTTTTCATAGCATAAGGCGAGAGCACCGATTTGTCTGACATAGCTCAACTGGCTATATTTATTCGAGGTGTTAATAAAGAGTTCACTGTTACTGAGGAATTGCTTGCTTTACAGCCGCTAAAAGGAACCACTACACGAGAGGACATTTTAATGAAGTTCAAAAAGTTTTAGCTTGCTATGGTCAAAATTAGTTGGAGTATGCACAGACGGTGTACCTTCTATGGTCGGCTTACGAAGAGGTTTTATCGGAATTTTGAATAAAAAGCAACTGAATTAAATATGCAAAAAGATGATTTGGTAGTCCTTCATTGCATGCATTATCTACCAACAGAACTTGTGTTCTAAGTTCATTCGATTCCAAAATGTTATGAATATGTTAGTAAAAACCATCAATTTTATTCGATTCCAAGGGCTTAACTATCGTCAGTTCAAGGCGTTTTTGGATGGAGTATCAAACGAATATGACGACGTAACTATTGTGAAGTCAGATGGGTAAGCAAAGGGAAAATACTGAAACGGTTTTACGAGCTTAGAAATGAGATTGCAAATTTTATGCAAATAAAGAATAAACCACTATCTGAATTGAGTGAGTGACCCAAAAGGAAAAAAAAAAGATAAAAAATACTTAACGCAGCTTTATAATAATATCTCGGAGAATTTTCAATAAATGTTTTGTTGTTATACAGATTGTCGGATTGATATTGGATGTCGGATATAGTACCAAAATTCCAGCGGGCTTGATGTAATTTCCTCATCAAAAGATGGCATTACATGATATAAAGTACACAGGTGATACTAAGTATGTTACATTATTAATTTGAGAGCAGGTAGCTAGTGAATTTTGCTTATTAAGCTTTATTCCCTCAGAAAACTTGAATGGCGCCAAGAGCTCGGCTGCGTAGGTACTGACATCATTACATTAAGGGAGTATTTTCATGTGACCACTTCGGAAAAATCGTTTTTTTTTTTCATAATTTAATAATAAAACCTATCGAAAATATGCTGTGAAAAATGCTGGCCAAAATTCTCAGTTTTATATAAGTTACAACTAATAATCGCCGACGCGCCGTAAGCGACTCGTCAGCCGCGCACCAAGTCTGCAGCTGCTACCTTACTATTGTTGTCACCGGTTTTTTATACATGCGTACGAAATTTCTGACGGTCAACTTTAGTACATTACCTACTTGTGTATATATGGAATAGCGTATATAAATTTTTGTAGTAAATATATAAAAAATCCTAGAAAAAATTTAGCAGTACACTTTTGATGCTTTGAAAATCTAGAAATCCAGATACCAAGAAGAAGTGAAGAACGCAGTGTGGGCAACATACTATCAATACATTTCAACCGACGAAAACTCCCAGTACTCATACTGTTCAATTGCATGGTGCAAGAATTTACAACATACGGTAGAGAACACAGAGGAAATTTACACAAATCCTCCAGCATTTGATGAAGAAACAGCAAGTTTTTGATGCCAATTTGTGAAGAATTGTCATCTGATTATCTGATACATAGGTGCTTGGAAAAAACACTCAGAACAACGAGTCGTATGATAGTTGCATCTAGAACTTGGCTTCAAAGCATCATTTTGTTGGAAAAAAGACGCTGGAAATTGCTTCATGGACCACTGTGTGTATGTTTAATGAAGGATTTTCACCCATCTCTAAAATAATGGAGATTTTTGGTACGGAATTTGGTTGAAACGCCTACTCGTATGCTTAAGAGTACGACGAACGATGAATAACCTGTGAATCCACGTCCGAGACATCCTAAAAGGCAAGGGCTTCCTCAGGTCACAAAAAATGGCAGAAAATGATGCATATGAAGCCACCGAAGGGTTATCGTATGGTCCAGGAATAGCAGATTAGTGTAAGCATAAATTTTCCACGAAAATTCTGCTCTTGAAACTTTAAATTCATTTTTCAGGAAACATCATTTTCTAAAACTGTCATGGTCCTAAAAAAATATTCGACCGATTGCTTTGAAATTTATATATGTTCTTCTACTCATTAATCGTTATCGGCGAAACCAAAATTCCTTATTTCCGAAAATATTTAGATACTATATTTTTTAAACGATTTTTAACAAAAAAATTAACAAAAAAGCAAACTTTTTTCTACAGTCCGCCTTTTTTTTTTCAATAAAACTGATTAATTTTGGTAGGGCCAATAGCGACAGACCTACTGAATCGTTTTTTTTTTATTTCAGACAACATGAACAGCCGCTATTACCATGCCCAGTGACTTGGTTTTTTTTGGTGTCTAATTTGAATTTAAAAAATATATAAAAAATGTAAAATAACAGAAAAAAGTGTTACAGTTTAACATACAAATAAAAACATACATATACCACCATGTTCAAAATAATTTTTGTTGAAAGTATTTATTAAGCATTACCTTCTCTATTTACGATTAGAAATACGATTTAAAAAATCGAGGGAGGGGGGCACAATTTCGGCAAATTTTGGAGCGAGTATTTTTGAAATTATTCACGTAATCAGAAAAATTGCTAAGAAACCTTAAAGTGTTTTTAAATGAACTGTCGAAGTATGTATCACACGTTGATGTTTGCAGAAAGAAATTTTTTTTTCTTTCTTTTACATGTATGGAGTATCCCGCTAGATATACTTATTTTTGTTACTTAACTATCAAACTAAGTAGCGGCTTGTACAAGACACCTATACTATAAATTTCATCAATATGTGTCTTGCAGTTTTTGCATAAAATGCCTGTGGAAAGAGTTCGCACGAAACGTCCCCACGCCAACAGCCGGTATAACGCGCCGCACTTGATGTGTCACATCAAAAAAAGAGGTATTGTATTGAACAGAGATTATAGCTTCTGTATATGGCGATATTTATAAAGGACTGCGTTCCAGCAGTTTAAACACGAATAATTGTTCGATAAAATTTATGAAAATATTGCTGAGTCTACTATTATTAGAGATATTTATTGTTTCGTTTCTATGTTTTTAGGGTTCCGTACCTCAAAAGGAACCCTTATAGGATCATTTTATTGCCCCTCTGTCCGTCTGTCTGTTAAGAACCTTTTTCTCACGAACGCGTGGAGATATCAAACTGAATTTCATATCAAATACTTAGGTTTACTGTCCTTTAGAGCTGTAAAAAACCAAACTTCTAAGCCAAAATAATCAAAAGAAACAGCCGTTAATGCCGCAAATTTTCGAAACTCGCAAGGGAATCAAACCTACAGTGTACAGAGTTGTTCCGCCGTCGCGATCGGTCGCCTTCGGTCCACTCCCCTGGACCACCCGTTTAGTTTAGTGTGTTATTGTGTGTCAGTGTTCCATCGAGCCGCGTTCCAGAGACACTCCGGAACGCGGCTCCGCGCGTGTTGAGTGTGTGGTGCCGCGCAGTGTACATCGTGCGGCGACAGTTATGCCACGTTTGCGCCCGTCGTGGTGATATACTCCGGTGACCGCACCATCTGCGCGCCGAGCCCGCGCACGGTTTCTGCGCCTAGGGAGGCAAGTTCACATTCCAGATACCGATCGCTATTTTAGTTATTTCGTGTGTTTTACACTCGTAAATGGTTTGCCATTGACTACGTGAGGGCGAGCGCATGTAGACCAGCAGCAGTTTTGGAGGCGGACTGCTCAGCGTCACGATTAGTGGTCAAACTCTGTTATTGATGGTCAATCCAATTCCGAATTTTAAATTCAGTTAGTTGCGTTACGTTTTTAAGTAACGATTATAGGTTGTTTTTGGATTTTAAATTTAAATTCAGTGATTTAAGAGCCTAAAGCCCTCGACTGGAACCGTTAGTTTTATAACCGCCTTTCGCGGTTTTTTGCCATCCCCTCCACTACTCGCTTTTACAAGCGTCGTCTTATTTTGAATCTATTACTCATGGAAATAGGTAGTTTTACTTATTTTTGTCTCTTTCCGGGGCAACACCGTCACTTATGACGTTATAAAGTCATGGTAACCCGGAAGGGTTTCATGACCTTCGCGCCGTTGGCACTCCCTATGCCTTCTGGCCGCTTAGACAAAGCCTACATAGCCTACGGGTTAAAAAGGCAGGTGCCTTAACGTTTCAGGGGGTTTTTAGTCCGTGCGAGTCGGACACACCCCGTGGGCCCGGGCACACGGATTGCCCATAACGGGTTTTTCCCCTCCTTCCCCTTCGCATGGGGAGAAACACAAAACAAAAAACCACAGGTTACTTCTCGTGAACTCAGAATCTTGAAATTTGATACGAAGCAACGTCATATAGCACAGATAAAGGAAAAATTTCGAAAACCATAAATTTTTAGTTACATCATATAACAAAAATATTTTTAATAATTTTAAAGTTTCTACACCTTTCTTCATGAACGCGTAGAGGTATAAATTGAAATTCATATCAAATACTCAGGTCTATAATACCTTTAAGCTGTAATAAAATCAAACTTCTATGTCAACGCAATCAAAAGAAACAGTAATTTAAGCCGCATATTTTGAAACTCGAAACTACTCGCACGGGAATTAAAACCTAATGGGTATTTTCAGTCATCCCAGAATCTTGAAATTTGGCATGAAACAACGTTTTATAGCATAAATAAAGGAAAAAAATTCCGAAAACCCAAAATTTTTAGTTACGTCACATAATAACTTTTTTTAAATAATTATAAACTTATTACCCTTTTCCTCGCGAACGTGTAGAGGTGTCAATTTGAAATTTATATCAAATACTTAGGTCTAATTGCCTTTAAGCTGTGAAAAAAAAACATAAACAAAATTGTTGTTACCGCATTGACCGCGACTTATCTTTATGTATGGGGGAGGGGACATTTTATCGCGTACGTTCGTCGCAATCTTATGGATACCGTGACTGTCGGCTATCAACATTTAGTTTATCAGTATCGGCAATAATGTTTTAGTTTATAAGTAAAAGTTTATAAGATATAATTGTCGGCGATAAACACTTTATTTAATGTACATATATTGTATAAGGAAAAATTGTAAATTAAAAACGCTGTCGTCCCGCCCCGCCCCCTTTCCTGTTGCGCATTTGCCACGCGCTCGCCGCAAAACAGTGTTAAGCGCGGCCAAGTGGCGCTGTATCATCGTGGGCGCGGTGGTGAGCATAGAGCGGTCCGGGGTTCCGTAATTTAAATTAATCAGTTTAGGTTGATTAATTTGAGTATTTTGGACGGATAGGTAAGTCTATCAATCATATTTTATTATAATAAATAATTAACATAAAATTTTTTTCTAAATTATTGTTACGGAATTTACGATATTGATTTCTTATAGTACGTAATAATGACTGAGGAGTCCTCCTGCCCCCCCGGGGCGGGAGGGAAGGCCCCCGTTGAGGGAAAATCTACAGTTTCCCACTCTATTTTAAAAAATACGATTATAGAAGCGCTGAATAAGATTGGTTATGAGTGTCCGTCCAGGATACTCAAAAAATTAGTAGCTAAGGCGACTCCTTCCTCGAGCCGTAACTCGAGCGATGGGGAAAGCCGGTCGTCCAGTCGAGCGTCTAGTCGCTCTTCTTCCCCCGGCTACTTCAGGGACCACTAGCGGTAAGCGGAGCGCGAGCTCGCGCTCTGAAGAGGAGACTAGCTCTGGTTCAGGATCAGGTTCCGATACCACGGTAGTAGGCTCAGGATCAGGTAGTGATCCTGATAGTGTAGATGCTTCCTTTTCCCTAGTCAAAGGGAAAAAGTCAAATAAAAAGGCTAGGTTAGCCCGTCGTCAGAGGTCGGACGCCAGCGAAATGGAAACCGAACAGTCTCCGACTGCGCCGACTGTCACAGCGGGTCCGTCACCGATATCCAACTCCCCTAGGAACGCTATCCATGAGTCGGTCGACACTAATATGGTGTCGCCCGACAAGGACAGGAAGATTAATTCAGGGTCGAAGCCGAACGCTCCCCCGAAAATAAAACCTCCCCCTCCCATCTATTTACTTAAGAGAGCCAACTTTATTAAAATCTCAGCAGACTGTTCACGTCTGCACATAAATTATACAAAAGCCGTCCGAGTAGCGGACGACAATATTAAAATCTTTTCTCCTGATGTTGAGACCTTCAGAAGGCTCAACAAATACCTTATAGATAATAAGGTGCAACATCGTACTTATGCTCTTGAGGAAGAGCGTAAGCATAAAGTTGTTATCCGTGGCGTCCCTGATAACATACCTACGGACGACATTAAATCCGACCTTACCGGTCAAGGCTATCCGGTCCACGCGGTGTACCGCATCCACCGTAGGGATGGGTCATCCACCGGCCTGGTTCTCGTGGTCTTACCAAAGACCGAGGAAGCCAGGCTCATTTCTGCTAAACTCTCGAAAGTGTGCGGCCTCTCTGGCATACGCGTGGAGGCCCCGCACAAGAGAGGAGGTCGAGGGCAGTGTCACCGCTGCCAACGGTACGGTCACGCAAGTGCGAACTGCCACGTGCAGCCGCGCTGCGTTAAATGCCTAGTCCCTCATTGGACTAGCGAATGCCCGCTCACTAAGGAGTCGGGGGAAAAACTAGCGTGTGTGAATTGTAATTAATCACACACGGCTAACTACAGAGGGTGCCCGAAAGCACCTAAAATTTCGGTCAAACGTACTAACAGACGTGACCAAAAACAGACGAGCCGCGTCCCACCTCCCTTAATTAGGGATACCACGCACTTCCCCGCTCTCGGGGGAAGAAAGGCAGCGACGACCTCCGGCGACGGATTTGTCCCGGCACCCGCGCCCCCTGTTAACCCATGGGGGAGAAATCAGCCCCCGCTCGGCGCCGCCTCGGGAGGCAATCCGTCGGGGCCCCCCCGAGCCGACTCCCGCGCGTCCTCTCTCGCAGTTAACATTAGGATTCGCAGACGACATCAAAACGGTGATGTCAGTACTGCGCGCGGTCAAGAGCTCGGAGATATCCGAGTTCGCCCGTGATATTAGGGCATGTAGGAGTAGCGAAGAAAAGCTCCTTGTCCTCGTTAACTACCATCATTTGATGGTTAGATTAGAAAATATTTAAGTTAGTATGCTTAACGCACCCGGGTGCTCTCCTCCCCCCTACAGCTGGACGCCAAAAACCAAAAAACCTTTCCATTCTCTCATTCAATGCGCGCGGTTTGCAAAACAGCATAGTAGAGCTCAAACATGTACGAAGGAGTACGGAATTGACTTAGTATTAGTTCAGGAGACATTCCTGAAACCTTCCAGGCCCAGATCCTGTGCCCTACCCGGATATATACAACTACGTACGGACAGAACTGACGCTCCACTAGGTGGTACCGCCATTTACTACAAGCGTTCTCTTCACTGCTGTCCAATCGATTTGCCCACTCTTAGTAATATTGAAGCGACGGGATGTAGACTTGCTGTGACAGGTCACGGTACGCTTGTCATAGTCTCGATCTATTTACCGTCTTCGAAATCGTTGCTCCGGAGCGACTTAGAAGCCCTCCTTGCCTTAGGGGATTCCGTTATCCTCTTTGGAGATTTTAATAGCAAAAATAGAAAATGGGGTTGTGGAATCCCGAACACAAACGGCACGAACTTATACAAACTTTCGAAAGAATTAAAGTTTAAAATAATCGCGCCTCCTACGCCGACTCACTATCCAGACACACTAACTTCCAGGCCCTCCACCCTTGATTTAGCAATCAGCAAGGGGGTCTCCCTTTATTTACATTGTATCGAGGTACTTCACTGTCTCGATTCCGATCACCGTCCCGTTCTTCTGAGAATGGGACCTCCCGCCGGCGAGTTACCCAAACCTATGTTAAAAGTAACTGATTGAAAAAGAGTGTCGACCGCGCTTGAGGAAATCGACACTCCCGCGTTAAATAATATCCCTGACGTCATTCAAACGACGGACGAAATTGACAGTTCGATAGGGGCTCTCACCAACCACATTCAAAAAGTGGTCAAGAGGTGTTCGCGGGAGGTTCCGGCGGCTGTCGATCGTCGGAAGGTGCCGGCGGATGCTCTTGAGTTGATTAGAGCCAAAAACGCTGCTCTGCGTCACGCGTACGCATACCCCACTAGTGAAAATAGGTGCAGAGCGCGGGCTCTTCAAAGACGTGTGAGAGCTCGCATGTTAGAGGTCAAAAATGAAGAATGGAGCAACCTCATGGAAGACATTACTCCCTCTCATCAAGCCTTTTGGAAACTTACCAAGGCTTTAAAATCGGAAGGGTATTTACCCACTCCACCGCTCAAGAAAGCTGATAGCTCCCACTAGCTGAATGCCTAGCGGATAGCTTAGAGCTCCAATGCTCCCACACGATTCCTCCCGTTGACATTCACCATATCACTCGTGTCGAGGAGGAGATTCGTCATAAAACCTCCCTCGAACCCCGTGACGATCTATCTCCTGTTTCTCTTGACGAGGTTCAGAAACTCGTTAAGAAGTTAAATGCCAAAAAGGCCCCGGGCCTGGACGGCATGAGCAATAAAGCTATTAAATGCTTTCCTATCACTTTCTTATCTCTGTTGGTCGCAATAGTTAATGCGTGCCTTAAGAACTGCTACTTCCCTCCCGTCTGGAAGGAAGCCGTAGTCATCGGCATCCACAAGCCTGGGAAACCGCGCGATCTCCCAGCTAGTTATAGACCGATCAGCCTGCTGAGCGGTCTTGGCAAAATTAATGAAAAAATTCTCAAATCTCGTTTAAGCGAGTATCTATTCAGCAAAGGCCTTATAATAAATTAACAGTTTTGATTTCGTCCCCATCACTCTTGCCCCCAACAAGCCCTCCGCTTAGTTGAATACATTACGGAGGGCTTCAAAACTAAGAAAAGAACCGTAGCGGTCTTTTTTGATGTAGCTAAGGCCTTTGATAGAGTTTGGCACGCAGGCTTAATTTATAAATTATACCAACTGAATGTACCCGATCGTCTCATTCTTATCATTCATCATTGCCTAACAGACAGACAATTCATGTTCAAACATGAAAATACCTACTCTACCAGGAGACCCATAAGAGCGGGAGTTCCTCAAGGCTCCACGCTCTCCCCCCTTCTGTACTCCGCGTACACCAATGATATACCGCGACCGTCGTCGGGCGTCCAGCTGGCGTTGTTCGCCGACGACACTGCCCTTTATTTGCGCGGCGCTACCGAGCGCAACATCGGTCCTCACCTCCAGAGGGCCATCGATGAGCTGGGTAGATGGTTTCAAATCTGGAGGATTGAGGTTAACCCGGACAAATCTGCGGGCATCTCTTTCATATATAGAAAAGGTAGGAGTTCTGTGGTGGTCGGCAGAGGTCCTCCGCATTTACAATGCACCTATTCCGTGGCAACACAATAACAAATATTTAGGTATCACGTTTGATAGGAACCTCCACTTTCGAGACCATATCAAGCGTGTTAGGAAAACAGCTATCTTCTACATGTCGCGCCTCAAAGGTATGATAGGTAGAGATAGCAAACTCTCTTTACGCAATAAGCGTACTATCTATTTAATGTGTATTAGGACGGTCATGACATACGCGTCTCCTGTCTTTGCTCATGCCGCTCCTAATAGACTAAAGAAACTTCAAACCTTGCAGAATAAATTCTGCAGATCAGCCACCAACGCACACTGGTGCGTTAAAAACTCAGTCTTACGTAGGGACTTAGATATCCCCTCCATTGCCAAATATATGAAGGACGCATCCGAGCGTTTCTTCTCTATCGCGGAAACTCACTCCAACCCCTCCTTTCCGCGGCGGTCTCATACGAGGCGCCGCTCCCTTATAATTTCATCCGTAGGCCACGGAATGTACTCACTGATCCGCCGGACGATTTCACAGGTGAAGTCGTAAGGCTTAGAGAAATTAACAAAAAAAATGACGATTAATTAGTCATTTATAGCTCCCTAATTAAGACCTAGTCATCTAGGTCATATCCCTGCAGATTTAGACCGCTCCTGCGTCTAGATATCGAATGGGCCCAACCCGTGCTGGTGTCCCAGTGACTTCCTGTGCCGAGAGGATCTCCATAAGGTATCCTCCACAAGGCAAGTCACGCGCCGCCAACACCCACGCGTGTTGTCCGGCCGCGTAAGGTGAAGCTGAACAGACTCCCAGCTAACAGCATCGCCGAACCAGTTACGTTTTTCAGGGGGAATTTTTAGTGGGTTTCAGTCCCACTACCCGCGCGTACGGGCGCGAGGTGTGCAGGATAGACATTTTACTCCCTCCTCGTCGCTAGAAAACAAAAAAAAACGCTGTATCATGCATCGAATGGATCGTGTAATGCATCAATTGGATCGTGTAGTGCATCAAATGAATCATATCGTCTTGCGCCTCTCCTATTCACTCCAAATCAGCCAGATCGGCAGCAGAAGTGTTAAAAACAAGTGTGTTTTATTTTCGCCTTCAAGTCGGCAGAACGGCCGAGTGTCTTCATGGGAACGTAGCATCCTACCAGCGCATTGTCGATTGGAGAGCCTTTCTATCGCTCATAGTTTCTATCGAAGGTCTGAACAAAAAAGGCGATCTCCAACAGTGACAGACGAATCATGTAAAATATTTATTTAAATAACCCAGGCGCTGCAAACGGCCTTTGTGAATGCTTGCATTTTGAAATGTTTAATGTCAGAGTGATAACTGTATATAGGTCACCACAATGTCAAATTGATGTTGTAATAGAATGCATAAATACAACAATATATGGCAGCAACCTCAAGAGGTATACTTCATGTTCTCGTCTGATTGTTGTGGGAGACTTCAATATCGATTTTAGAACGAATCCCCAAAATGGAATTTCTACATATTTTTCATCCATAAACATGTTTCCGTTAATAAAAACTAGCACTACAAAAAGTAGTACAACTATAAATAAGGTTTTTTTCGAACTTCAATTTTCAATGTGCTACTATTCATACCTTATTCAGTCACCATTTACATATTTGGTTCAAATTTAATACTTATTTAGTATTTTTGAACCAGATTTCTAAATAGAGACTAAAAACTTTGTAAATAAATAACTTTGATAAAAGAACTTTTGCAAGACTGTTGTAAGTCTAGTGTAGGTATATTATAAAATAAATGATATGTGTTATTATAAGATAAAGGATTACTGAAACGATAAAGAGATCTTTGTCTTAAATTCATGCTCCTCCAGCTTTTCAGTTGTTATGGATTTCATTTTGCAATAAAAATATCATAACTATAGCTCGATTGTCATGGTGGGTGAACTTTTACTTATATACCTACAGGTTTGTACGGAACTCTCGGTGCGCGGGTCCGACTCGCACCACTTGGCCGGTTTTTTTTTTGTAAGCATAGTCATAGATGTTTGAGAATACGACGGTCTAAAATACAGTCCTTGCTTCGGCATCAATTCTTTCGTATTTAACTCAACATAATAGCTAACATTTGCCTAACTTGTTTATTGTCCATATTTTCATCATATTTTTAACATCGAATCAAAGTTCAATAGGATTTTTAAGGAAAAATATTTTTTTTTCAAGATTCTGTTTCTTTTTGAGGAAACATTTAAGAGGGTAGGTATTCTCATGTGAACGCATAAATTTTACCTCTTTTTAGAGATTTTTTTTTATAAGAAGATTAAATTCTATAAAATGTTTTTTTTTATATGAATACTATTTTAGTTATTGTCGGAAAACTACGCTTCTCAACCAAATGACGCAAGTGCCATAAAGATATGCTTTTTTTGTTGATGCACTTTAGTTTACACTAGTTTAATAGTAATAGTAACATACCTACCAACTTGTTTTTCTAGTTAAAGGCGACTAAAGTGCTTACAACTATTCTGTGCGGGAAACGTGGAAAAAGTGTAAATCTACTTTTTTATCTATTAGATCGCAAAATTTATCTCAGTATTTTATTTAAAGAGCGCCATCTGTTAGATCGGAAATACTATTTCAGTATTTTTTAATAGTACCATCTGTTATATTTCAAAATTTACCACAGTATTTTACTTGAATAACTCCATCTGTTAGATCGCAAAATGTATCTCAGTGTTTGATTTAAATAGCGCCATCTGTTACATAACAAAAATTTTCTGTTTTATTTAAACAGTGCCATCTGTTAAATTACAAAATTTGTCTCGGTGTTTTATTTAAGTGGTGCCATCTGTTGCATCGCGAAATCTATATCAGTATTTTTTTCAAATGGTGCCATTTATTCAATTTAAATATTTATCACATTAGGTATTTTATTTAAATAGATCCATCTGTTAGATCGCAAAATTTATTTCAGTACTTTATCTAAATAGTGCCATATGTTGGATCACGAAATCCATTTCAGTATTTTATTTAAATAGCGCCACCTGTTATATTTCAAATTTTACCATGGTAGGTTTTTATTTAAATAGCTCCATCTGTTAGATCACAAAATGTATCTCAGTGTTAGATTAGTGTCATTTGTTAAATAACAAAATATTTCTGTTTTATTTAAATAGTGCCATCTGTTGGATTGCGAAAATTATCTCAGTATTTATTTAAATTGCGCCATCTGTTATATTTTAAAATTTGCCACAATAGGTATTTTACTTAAATAGCTCCATCTGTTCAATCCCAAAATGTATCTCAGTGTTACATTTAAATAGTGCCGTCTGTTACATAGCAAAATTTTTCTGTGTTTTATTTAAATAGTGCCATCTGTTAAATTACAAAATTTATTTCGGTGTTTTATTTAAATGGTGGCATCTGTTGCATCGCAAAATCTATATCGGTAGTTCTCCAAAAAAATTGAAAATCGTGTCTATACCTAGTTTCATGTGCTATTAACAGTATGACATCAGCTTATTATTTTTTTATAAACACTATAGAACTATAGTTACATGTACCATGCATTATTTTAGTGTTCTTGTTCCTAGGTGAAAAATATCAGTTAACCGAATACTCTAAAAATCATTCTCTCATCATGTTCCACACTCGATATTACTACGATATTGTTTTGCTAATTCATCTCGCTTTACAGAATATCAATTATGATATCATTTTTTACCTTAAAAATACGACTTTTAACAATAAATATTACTTTCATTGAGTAAAGAATAATAAATTATTCTAAAATTGATCTTTTATTTTTGTCCCACCAAAACAGAATCATTCCCTTACATTTTATAAACACTTGTCCAGTATTTTGCATTTGACTTTTCGCTGCCAAATTAATGAATTATTAACAGTTGAAAACTCTGTCAGTGTGACCTTATCTTCATCGTTACCCGACGCGAAAGGATTTAATGAAGTGCAGTGATTTTTTAAATTTAAATGGTACATTTTCACGCATCATTCCCTCATTTGAAGTTTGAACAAGATAATTGTTTTGATTTTTAATAATTTTTATATTTTATTGCAGACTTAGAAGGTACAATATTAGCCTTCAACTACAAATTAAACTCAAATTATTTATAACCATGTTTTATTGATTATATCTGATTTTCGTTATTCCTTCATGAAAATTATAAATGAGGGAATGATTATTATAAGAATTATGAGTAAAATAACGATATATCAGTTTTCCATCGTCAACATTATTATCCACATTTACCTTAGGAAAGTTTTTTATACCATGTGCAACGAAAAACTTAACGATATCGCAGTTTTTTAAACCGAATAATAGCCGAAAATAGTTGCTGCGACTTTAAACATTTTCCAAATGTTAAAAAATAATTTTTGCAATGAATGAATTTATATTATTGAAAAAAGAATTGATAATTGTTTCCTAAATTAACCATACCGATGTATAAATAATAAATGTATAAAAGATCACACCCTCATAATCGATTTTTTTTTATTCAACTATTTTGATTATAAGTATAAAATGTTAAGGATCACCTTGTCAGCTAAAATAAGCCTCTTATACACTACATATTACATTAAAAAAAGTCGCGAATTGTGTATATTCTTTTTATCTCGATGGTCATTTTCGATTTTTTTGCAGAACTACCCATATCAGTAATTTTTTTAATAGTGCCATCTATTAGATTTCAATATTTACCACAGTAGGTATTTTATTTAAATAGTACCATTTGTTGCACGGCAAATATATCTCAGTATTTTATTTAAATAGTGCCATCTGTTAGATCGAAACATGTATGTGTTTTATTTAAATACCGTCATCATCCATAAATCATAAATTTCTTATGTTTAATTTAAATAGTGCCATCTGTTGCATCGCAAAAAGTATCTCAGTATTTTAATTTAAATAGTGCAATGTGTTGGATCGGAATTTTTGTCTCAGCATTTTTTAAATAGTGCTGTCAGATTTCAAAATTTACCGCAGTAGGTATTTTATTTAAATAGTGTCATCTGTTAGATCCAAAAGGTGGAACTTTCTACAGTTGTGCGGGTATTTGTACATAAAAAATTTGGCATTTACGGAGTTGACCACGTGACAATGTAAACCCCTTATATTCATGAGATAGTATTGTTTGCTGATGACGCTTCTTTTTTGTTCAAAGTTGAAAGACAAAAACCGGCTTATGGCGATGTGAACAATGTTATATCTAAGGTCGAGAAATAGTTTACTGGAAATAACCTACTTCTTAATGAAATGAAAATAAAATGCATAAAATTTTCACTTCTAAATGTAAAATATGGATCTAGAACTATTTCAGTACATAATGGAGATTTGGAGTTTTTTAAGTGCTATGGCGGGAATTTCTCTACACAACAACCTTCAATGGGATCCTCACATTAGTATGTTGCTGAAAAGATAGCTCTGCGGCCTATGCAATCAGTGAAATTAATCAGACCCTAAAACTGCTAAATTAGTTTAACCTTTTCCTTATGTCGTATGGCATCTTGATCTGGAGCCATGCCGCAGATATTCTTAGAATTTTCGTGCTGCAAAAGCGGGGCGTTCACGCGATTTACAAGCTCGGATCTCGTGTATCCTTAAAAATAAGTTTAAGGAAAATGGTATCTTAACTCTGGCATCCCAATTCATATATGAAAATTTGTTATATATTAAAAAAATTTAGAAATGTTTAAAAGAAATATTAATCGACAAACTCGGTAGGTACCAGAAATAAAGAACTGTGTTTACATGTTAGCTGTCTATCCAAAATCACAAATTTATTTAGAGAGCATTGAGCATGTTCAATAGGGTCCCTGCAGATAAAGATTTATTTTTACATATTTTTAAGAGTATTATTGAACAATTACTCAGATATTTAGAAGAATCCATGGGAATAAGCAGTGAAGGAAAACTGCTTTCCGAACAAGTGGTAAAGTGTAAATTCCCAAAAATATGATTAATTTCAAATTTTTGAAATTTGAAACTAAAATGCAATAGAATATTCTGACAAAGGAACCAATTTTATACATGTGTAGATATTTATATGTGTATAATTATTCTACATTTTTAAATGCAATAGAAGTGAAAACACAGCTTCTATTACTTTTCTTAATTTTTCTTTTTAAGAGAGTAGTCGTAGACTTGTGTTAAAAAATTAAAGGTAACGTCTTTCTTGTTTTTTATTTACTAAACTGTTACAAGTAACTTAATACAAAATTAGACAATCTTTTTAGGTGGTTTTTCACAAGTTTACTGACAGTCAATTGTAACATGCTACATATAAAAGTTGTCATTGTTCAAATATTACGAATAAGTTGTAGTGATGAAAATATGTTATTTAATAATTGTGTTAATTTTTAATATGTTTCTAATGTAACTGTTATAGAAAATGCCTGCAGAATGTCAGCAAGTTTGTGAGTAACCATGTGCTTCCTAAGCCTATTACATACAATATGACACAAACCCCCGCGAGGGTACGACACATAAAACATTTAGTATTTGTTACAGATCGGCCTATAAATGGTTTTAGAGCAATACTTCAGTTTTAGTCATTTGAACAAATAAATTCAGTTTAAACTATTTATTCCGCAAACAATTTACTACACATTTAAATAAACAGAATGGATAATTAATAGCATTTTGTAAGACACAGCGGATTGCACCAAAATTATTATGAAATGGTAAGCATAATAATGTGAAAAAGTAATGCATAACATATAATAAGACAAATTATGTTATGCTCTTTTTATAAAGTCCCAGCTGAAATTCAAAGTTTGCCAAAACACTGGAATTGAACTGCTCGGCTATCAGGTTGCGTTATGCTAGCTTTAAGTGTTGTTTTAGTTTTATTCAAATAACTATATATTAGTTTCATTCCATATCATCTTTGAGGAAAAAAGAGAAACTCTTGAGTTTCTTGTCAATTCCTTTCATGATGAATCAGCCTTTGGAATGGGTTATAATATTGATAACAAAAAATACAATTAATTAAGTATTTCATTTAAATAATTGTAATTCTAGTACCTACAAAATGGCATATTGTCAGTTTTATTTGATTAATTACCTTTTAGTTGTTATCAAAGTAAATAGTATAACAAAAATATCTGTACAGAAAGATCATTTTTCATGACCCATCACTTTCTCAATTACATTTTACCATTTCAGTAAATAAAAAATTTCGAAGAAACCCACTGTAAACATATACATACATACATATTTTATAAGCCACATAATTCCTTTGTAAAGCAAACTTATCAAATTAAGAATGGCGACTATCGTCTTTGCTGTATGATCTTATCACATACACTCGGGTACAATAATTATCATACTTCTATATAATTAAATATGCTAATTAACATTAGTAACTGATTTTGAATGAGTTACTATCATAATCGAAAGGAATAAAAACTGTGATGAATGGCAACATAATAAATGCACTTGCATTTCATAGTTTTGCAAAAATGGGAAATGCGTTTTTGTTTACCTTTGCATTCTAGCTGTAGGTTGTGAAATTGGAAATAATTTGTGAAGTGCTGCAAAGGGAGAATGAGTTCTAACTGCATATAGAATGTACTTGTTTGCGAATATAATTATTACATATTTTAAAATAAAATTCAAATAAATACCTCTTATTCAAAAAGTATTATAAAAAAGAAATAACTGCGACATATCTATTTGTTCTAATGACTTCTATACAATAATACTATGGTAAATACTTTGTTGCACCAGCAAATATAAAAATATTGTTTATAATTAGTTGGAAGATATTCCATTCCGAAAAAGCCTTCAGTAAAATTCATACTTTCTCCATTCTTCTTCGTTAATAATTTCATATTGCACTAAAATATACACTTATTGATAATATGGTTCATAAGATTTTATACAATATCTTAAAAACGTAACCTCGTTGCCAAGATTCATCACGACCAGTTTCTTTGACAACAAAATTACATTTCCTCATCTAATTCGTTGGTATTTTGCGCATAATTGATTTACGTTTTCAGTCCAATTTAAGGGTAAATTCTTTTTATACAATATAAAAACTAATAATTATATCTCCATTTGCAATTTTTTTCAAATAGCCATGCACAGTTAAAAATGATTAAATTCACCTTAACAAAACAAAAAACAATACTTATTTTTCTTGCATACTATTACTCCATCAACACAGTCGGAATAATTAGTAAGTTCAGACTTTAGCCCTGACTTGATACAATTGAAATTCATAAAAAACAGTTAAAGATGTTCAAAGATATCATGATTATTACCTAATTTTTTATCCATGTGTAAATGCATGGTGTGCATCGTGTGAGTTATGTCCACAGTCAGTTACGTTAGTAACAACCACAATATTAAAATGTCACAAGTGCATAAACAAACCACAAAATATGTACCCAAAAGCATAGGACTGCACCACTAGAAACCTCTCAATATAAATTTGTACTGATTTGGGGGAAAAAAACTTAGTGATTTATTTAATACAGATTTAGAGGAATTAAGACATTTAAGTCATATTTATAATTTTAGCAAAGCGAAATTACAATTTCTTTTTGCTACATGCTATTTATTTATAATATCCACTATTTGTGTTGACGTGAAATTGATATTTGAGAATTTGTGACCGTTACAAAAGTATAACTCCTAATGGCTGCACTTTGCTACTTGTGTGTTTAGACAGTTAATTTGTTAGCAAATTTACTATGAGAAGTAAATTGATTCTGAGTTACATTTGGCAATTGTTGAACCCCTTCAAAGGCTTCACTGACCAGACTAGTCTATCGACATCCGCGACCTTCACTATCTACCATCATGTTCTGACAACAGAGGGAAATGAAAATAGGATTTCCAACTTTCCCAAGGAGTTGAGTATACGCAAACACAATTCTGAATGCACAAGTCGGTGGTGTAGAGAAATACAATCTAGTACAGAAAGCATTTTGTGGTCTGATTATATACTTATATTCAGTAAACAACACATCAGTTTTAAATATTAGTTTATACATCAAAAATGACAATAGGCTTATAAATAGGACACTCATCAATTGCAAAGGACATTAATCTCAATATATGATTAGTAAAGATACTTTTTGAATTAATGAGAAATTGAAAATCATAAAACTATCAAAACTTCAATATATTATTCTTTGATTTATTAGAAAATGAGGCTTTTCAGGTTATTGAAAGCATAGACCTAATTTTTGTCTGCAACTAACAAAGGCATAAACTTACATTACAAAGGATCTTGAAAGTCAAAACTTCTTTATAGTAGCTGCTATTTCAAACAAATGTAGAAATTTGGAGTAGCCACAAGCTCCCTATCATAGATATTTGGAATTATGAGAGTCCATCTCAATCAATAATTATAATTAAGAATTGCAGATAATTTACCAAAATATTATAACCATATATATTAATTAAAAAGTAGTCTGGATATGTTGTTATTATTTTAAACCTTTTCAAAACGGTTTTGTTATATAAAAAAAAATTACACTGGAAAAATGTGTTTAATTGAAAAAAAAAAATATTTCTGTTCGGTCACTCCATTGGGCTTGTAGAATACTAGAAAATATTGTTATATGTCCCTCACACTACATTAATTTTATTATTACTGTCTATGTGACAGATTGGTTATTAGGATCCCAACATGAATTCTGACAAATAGACAGCTATAACGTGTAGAATTATTAGGTGAACAAAATGTAGTGGTGTGTGGTATATTTTTTTTATTATTACTGAAAACAAAAGAATAAATGTAATATTATTTTAAAGAATGCCTCATGTGTATGTTTATAACTACAAATCTAATGTTATAAATCAAAATGGCATTTTTTCCAGAAGTGTTATGGCAACTTTTGAAAGTATCAGAAGGTATTTTAAAAGATTTTCTATATTTCTTATATAAAAAAAATACAATTTCAAGAAAATGCAATAATAGGGAAATCAATGTTGAGTATGTCAAAAATTTCAAGTTGTAGTATAAACAGACTAATAATATATCTATGGTTTTAACTTCCATCATTTCTAATGTAGTTATTAAAACAATGTCTATGATTTTTATAGTTGTAAACATTGCCTCAAATCTTGTATGTGATTGGAAGAGAAAACATTGACTGAACTTGTATAATTTAAACATTTTTGGATTGGTTTAAAAAATACATATTGCCAACTGTAGCACTGATGACACGCAGTACTAAAACGAGCGCATAATGAGCAAAGATAACGCCAACGTTTAGGATCGTAAAAACAACCTCTGTTCACCATGATATAGTTCTGAACGACGATGATCAACCACTACAAGCACACTGGAATTTAATTGCGTTAATAAAATAATACAAGCTCAAACGCTGCCTGCGCGCATGTCGAAGCGTCGGCGAGCTGCGCCGCTTTAGCTGGTCACGTTGTCGTCGATGAACTCCACGTAGGTGAAGGGGAAGTGGCCCACCTTACCGTTCAGCTCGCCTTCCCATTGACCATTTATATTCATTTTTGTTACCTACAATGTGATTCCTTTTTTAATTTCTCAAGTATATTATTGTACGTATTTTTTAATATAATTTTTATTCACTAATCTGTGGGGTATGACTAAGTACTTTTTTCCATTAAGCAAGCAATAAAAAACTAATTACTTTAGGGATATTTAAATCGCTGTGCAAGATAGAAACAACGTGTGGACTATAAACATTATTTGAGTGATATGCTTGATGTGTGTACATACAGTGAGTATATCGCCCTCTTGCAGCTTTAGTGCCGTCTTGTCGTAAGCGTTGGGTACCCGCGTTTGCCGCACGCGCGCTAGCGCCGGCAACTGTCGCTGCATACTGCTTTTGGGCGCATGTGCATGTGCGCCCGGCGGTGGGCTAGGCGGTCCGTTGCTTAGCTGCGCCAACGCCTCTGCTGGCGGGTACGGCGCCCCCGACGGATCCAAAATCTGGATTACATTTTAAATAAAAAAAATTGTAAAATTCAAAAAAAAAAACAAATGAAATGTATATACAACTTATAAAGAGAGAATTCTGAGAGCAGCAATAGGTCACAATAATAATTATTATTATGTTATTTTGTTAAAGCTGAATGCATGAACAAAGATTTGAATCAATGGTATTAAATATTGCAGAGTACCCTGGTGAGAAGACAGTCAATTACAAAACCGAGAAAAATAATTTGAAAAATCCAAATACATATGTTACATACATTTTATTTATAACACTAAAAAAATTGATAAGAAAAAAAAAGAAATTAATGCAGCTATTACAATTGAATTTGTTCAAAACAGATGAGTAATAATGAGCTAAATTTATTTACTATTAAAGATTGTCACCATAAATTGCAATGCCCCATTTGTGGAATGGATCATTTCTAAAATTATATTCTTATTAATTATAATATCAATTATATTTAAGAACATCAAATTAGTCATCATTTTCTATAGGAAACTATTTGCTGGAATTCTAAAGCTAATAGATAAAATGAGTAAATTAACAGTTTTTTTCTCAAGTAATTGTGTTTCCAAGTTGTTTCACAATTGCTTGATGGGAAAGATTTACAAACTATTTTGATGTTTTTTATTTGAGTTGATACAATTAATCTTAATTAAATTATCTCTACAATGTATTTAAATTTTTTGTGTATTAACAAGAGTACTGCGATAAAAATAGATGCTAACAAGAAGCTAAAAAATTTTTTCACAAAAGAGAATGTTTAAGTTTAAAGTAGTTCCTATGTGGGACACATTGTAAGTGTATGGAACTGGCCGCTTCCATAAACAATATTTAAAAAGTAATGACTATATTTGAAAACGGAACTCTGGCAGTAAAATATAGTTTATTTCATCTGTTGTTTTTACATTGTGGTGTCATTTTCAAAATTGCGCGTCTTCATCACTATGGAATTAAGTTGTGAAAATTTTCATAATATGATTGTCTACGATTTTAAATTTAATATGACAGTTCAGTAGAGCCTTGCTCGGCTTTGAACTGTTTTTGGCGATGCAAGATAACTATGTATAACTGGTTTGCAGAATTCAAGCATGGTCTTGTCAATTTCAGTCACGAATTTTATGATGGTCTGTGGTGCACCATATGATCGAAACAGACAGGCATGTGACCTACCATGAGATTCGAGCATTCTTAGGCATAGGCATGAGTCAAATACGACCAATGCTACACAAACATTTGGGTTTGAAAAAATTGTGCTTGCAGTCAATCCAACACAATTTGACTAAAGCCTAAAGAAACGGACCACGTCACTTGGTACAATGCCACGCTTACAACATTCAAGAAAGGGGTGTGAAATTTGGTGTAGCGCATAACACGCGCGTAACAGGTGACGAAATATGGGTGTTTTGCTACAATTCCAAAACAAAGCAGCAATCGACCATATGGGTCTAGCCGAAACTAACCAAACTAGCGGATGAATGGTTTTTTTAATAAAACTGGACACATGGCTACTGTTGCTTTAGAGAATAGTCGTACTGTGAATAGTGATTGGTACACGAGCTTTGTTTCCGGAAGTTATTGACAAACTCCATAAAAATAACCATAAACGTCGTATCATCTTATCTATCTATCACAAACGACACGATAATGCCAGTCCTCATATGGCCAAACAGACAAATAAATTTTTGACGAAGAAAAACATAGAAGTTATGAGCAATCCTGCATATAGCCCCAACCTGGTTCATGACCTATTTTTTTTTACAAAAATTAATAAACAATTACGCGGCCAACGATTTTCATCACACGAAGAGGGTGTGGAAGAATATGAAAAACATGTTTCTGAGGTCACCAGGGAGGAGTTAAATAAATGTTTTCAAAATTGGTTTATTCCTATGAAAAAGGGCATTAGGCTAAGGGAGAATATTTTGAGAAACAATAAATTCATTTTTGACCATTCATAATAATTTTTTCTCATTCACTCTAGAAATTTTCATTGCGACTTTACATTTAAACATTAATTAATTCTCTGGCTGCAATATCAAATTATAAAAATATTGAAATGTTTAGATTAGATCCAATAAGTGCGCAAAAATTTATCAGAAAGTGCATTAGAAGTAATATGCGGTCGCGACAAACACATGTACACGTTTAGATAAAAGGTTGTTATAGCTTTTTGAAGAATTGTAGATGCAAGTTAGGATTTCGAGAATGTGCGTAGTGTATGAGCGTACTCGGTGCACGTAGGGCACGGGGATTGAGCCGGTGCGGCCGTGCGCGTTGCGCGCCGTCCACCACTGTTCCTCGTCGCGGTTGATGACCATGAGCCGCTCGCCGCGCCGAAACGGCAGGTCGTCCGCATCCTGTAAGTATATATGCCCACATACAATCATGCACACTTTAAGCAGATCTGTATACATACACTGTAGGCAGTACGGTTTGCATAAGACATATAGATGTTAAAAGGAAAACAAACAATGATATCTACTGTAACTTCAACTTCACCTATGCCAACCTTCTATGAAATAGATTCAGAATTGAATCAGCTTCAAATGAATACTTTGCATTTGTTATGGTGTTGAGCTGTAAACAAGTAACAAACTATGAAACGTCACAGTTCCATACTTATATGTATTCATATATATTTAAATGTTTTGCATTATTATGCAAAGTATGCAATACTTGCATGAAATTCTTTATTTTTAAATATTTATAACCACAAACATGGAATAATTTAATCTTCTTGTTTATTTAAATGAATCATGTAAATGTGATAAAACTAATAAACCGAAATAGAAAAAAATAGTGCGTGGAGTCCCTACGTGCAGAAGAAGTGAAACTTTATAATGTGGAAATGAAAATAGGAAGGGGTAGAAATTGATTTTTAGTGAACTCATATTATTTCTTTAAAACAAACTTTATTAACATTGCTTACAATTCACACTTGATTGCATCTTTTAATTATCATTTTCGAGTGGAGAAATATCCAAATCTATAACATTTACAATGGGATTATGATAAAGTAAGATACGAAATGTTTGAATAACCACGCGCATGTGCTTGGGATCTACCGACTCACTCTCTAATGCAACCTTGTTGGAAGTCACATTAGAAGTTTCACTTCAATAACATAAATAAAATCTCTATGGAAACAAAATATTTAAATCAATTTTGGAAATAATAACCTCTTACAAGCAGAAACTAATGCAAATGAAAAATTTCTGCACTAAAAAACATTGTTGTGATGATAGTAGCAATTTGACAAATGTTGTCGAGGTAACGGATACACATTTTGACACTTTACTTATATGCCTTTGTGTTAGTTTAATAAAACAGCAGGACGCTTCGGACAACAGGAGCCATGTGATAGTCATTTGACAAAGTTTACAAACCTACAGAGAACTGATAATTGTGTGTAGTTATTTGTGCATTAAAAATAAAAATTGATTAATGGCATGAGGTTTTGAAGTAATTATATTATCAATTGTACATAATTAATTATTACAAATTTAGAAATAAAAACCAACAATTTTCAATTAACATATCTCTTAATAAAGAAATATTAAAATTCATTTAATTACTGATATCTAGGAATTTCTGCATCTATAATTATGTGTCATCTATCATCAAACAAATGGTTGCACTTGTAATACATTTATATTCACTGTAGACAGTGTACAATAGATATATTAATAATATTTTTAGACATACACACAGCACCATCTGGTCCCAAAATAAGCAACCAGGCTTGTATTGTGGATACTAGATAGTTGACATAATACATATATACTTTTTTTTTTTTATAAATATATACATATAATAAATACAAACACCTACTTTCATCCAAGACAAACATCAATATTTAATCAAATAAATATTTTTGTCTTATGTGGTAATCGAACTCGCGCTCCTAGTGCAGTATGTGGGGCCGCTACAAAATGTATTAATTAGGCAGTGAATTTTAATGATTGGGTATATTACAAAAGATTGTTAATTTTCTATGTATGTGCATATAAATTGCATATTTTTATTAAAATTTACCTTTCCAACTAAAAACCTATGTAGAATATTACAATACTTTTAACAAACTGTATAGGAAGGGATGCATTTAAATACGATTTAAGTATCAGGAATAAGGAGTTGCACATACAGTAGTTGATTAGTTTTGTGAATTTAAAAAAATATGAAAATCCCAAAGTTTGATAATTTTCATTCATGTAACTTCTAAAAAATTAATCTCTAAAAAAATTAATTCTATGCAAAGAATCCAACCTACAAATACAAACAATTTTAATATTTAAAGAGATATTGGCTTGAAGCTCACTGTTATTATTAAAATAAGCACATTTAAAAAACAAATAATTTAGAATACTCACACTGCCATCAAAATCGAATTTGGCAATGACTAGTTCCAGCACCTGGTGCTGTTGGGGCTGCGCGGGCGTCTTAGGTTTCTGGGGCAGCGGACGCACCAGTGGAGTGGTGTCGAGGTAGTGCAGCCTATAGAAGGCCAGAAGTGCAGGCATATCCGCGAAAAGCTGATCCCCGATCCGGTACCGCGTCGTGCCGTCCGCCGACACGATGCGGTTGATTATATAGTGCGATACGCGCCCGTCCTCTCTGTTGCATAAATAGTTCAAAATTATTAGGAGTTTGATTTCATTGTCGAATGTTCCATTTACTTCCCAATGCTGGTCAAACAACATATTTTGTCTGAAATAAACCATTAAAGCTTTAAATCTGGTACAACACTAATGAAGGAATAATATATATTAGCACAAAAAATATAACTAATGTGGTAAGCAAGCTTATAACTATTCCTGACAATACTTTTATAATTTGTCAATGTTATGATATATATAAACATATAATAGTTGTTAAACTGTAAATAATAATTAATAGATGACAGCAGTAACAATATAATGAGAAAAAGAAATATAATGTCATCTATATGGGTGTTGAAAAATACAAAATCCACACAGCATCAAAGAAACTATTCACATACTATCAAATCTATATACATTATAACAGAAAAATGATGTTACATATATATTAGCAAAATAAGGTTCAGATAAAAAAAAAAAAAAACTAAAACTTTATTAAAGAAAAATTGGAATATGTTAACATTATTTTGTTGCCATCTTTCATTTTGCATTCAACTACACAAAACTCACTGACTGGATTCACTGTTGAACTTGCTAATTCCGCCTATCTCAAAGTCATATCAATATTCAGACTAACAATATTAGTAGAAATGTTTATATTTTCTTAAATGACTAACTTCTTTAGCTCGAACATTTAACACATCAGTTATTAGTGGTCTGAAGTTGCTCGCTAAACCATTTGTGAGAAACTTCATATTGTAGTTTTCATGTCAGCATGATAAAAATTCACTATAATTTTTCATAACATGCCAAAAGAAATATAACCTCAAAAATTATTCTTCATTTAGGAAATACATGTTAATGTAATATCAGTGGCAAAAATTATAAGTGTTTCAAACTGGACCACAATGTGCTACGTGTATATGAGCCCAGAAAATTGAGAGAAAGAAAGTCAGTGTTACAGGCGTGCGGCGACGCGGCACCTTTCGGTGGTGCCGCGACACGTCGCCTCGTCAATAGCCGATCTGACCCATCACATTACATTTCATTATTCACATCAAAAAACTATATGTTCGTATTATTTACTATTTTCGTACTAGCTAACTTCATACAAAAATTCATCATAATAGTTTCAACAGGTTAAGTGTGAAAACAACAGACAGAGTTACATTTGCATTTACAATATTAATATGGTTTTTTACTTTAACAATAAAATAAAACATGATAAAAGGAACATAAAAATCTGTCAAAATATGTGTAGTTTCATGCGTGCATTCCAGCAGGCCTGAATGGAGGTTATGACCTAAAATGTTCTCCTTTTAGACAGACATGACCCAAGACTGGCATTCTATGGGTTGTACAAGCACAAATTCACACTAGTTCTGAGTATTATACATCATATATTGTTTATGCTATGTTACAGGCCAAAAATAAAACTATTTATGGTATACACAGCTACAATAAATACATAGATCGCAATTAATACTGCATGCTTGGCGTTAATCACAGTTGTCTTCTGAAAATGTTTGAAGCATATATAGCGGTGAAAAGTTAGCCTATTGAATTAACTATCAGTCTTTTAATAAATTTTATTTGCTGATATAATTTGGATACTCGGATTTTATGACATAAAGAACTTCAGTGGTTAGTAACATATATATGCTCTATACATAGTTTTATCTTCATATACATAATTTGGTACAGTGTCTTTGATTTTATGGACATTCTTTTTATATTAATTATAGATTTTTTACTATTGAATATTAGTCTGGAAGCACAAGTTACATTATCAAAAGCTTAAATTAATTTCAAAGTTTAGAATGAAAGACAATTTTAATAATTAACTTACTTCAATGAAGTATGTAGGGAAAAGAAAAAAATCTCCATACATCTATATATGTTTTATGGTCGCAAGTATCTCAACAAAAAAGGTTTTACAGGTATAAAAATCAGAAGTTTGGACAGCCCAGTTATGCGGGAAACAGTTTACGGACAAACTAAAACTGTAAAGGTTTCTAGTACCTCATTTTTGTCTCTGTTAGTGAATTGAGAATATATAAATGTAATAATTTTTTTATAAATTTATTCCTATTTCGCCAGGAAGACAGGTTTCGATTGACTATAGATATTCATATGATATGAACTTTGGATATTCATCTTGTTTCATCGGCATGTGATGATGAGATGATGATATATTTTTTCTTTCTTTCTTGCACATATATATGCACACAAGCAATGATGCATGCTCATAAACGAATCCACTCACATGTAAAACAGCATTTGATAACACGTAACACAATAGTTTGTTTGTATTGTAAGACAGGTTTTGCTCATGGCTTCACCTGCATAGTCATATAATAAATTCCTTCATTTTTTATAACAAGCAAACCTTTTTTCAATCATGATCCTGATCACAGTCATGTTCTGAATTTCAATTTAGGTTTTGTCCTGTCTTGATCCCCGTCTTGTGCTCAGTTTCATCCTAAAGCCCTCTCTCTTATTCCAATTCCACTCATCCCTCCACCCATCAATTTACTAATGATTAACAATTTCGTAATTATATAATTTCACAATTAATCAAGCAATTCAACTATTTTGGTTAGTGCAGGCCAATAAAGGAAAATAAAAAGTAATATTTTGTTTGATTTGATTTAAAAACTATTGTGAAATGAAAACAAAAGCTATGTCACTTAGAGCATAGCTAGATTTTGATGAGTGAAAGATTTTTTAGATCATCTTATTAGTTACAGACATAATCCCCTGTGTTCAAAATACCATATTTTACTTTCTATAATATTAGTATAGATAAAAAGGTTCTAATGTTGAAATTGAATATAATATGAAGTAAAAATTAATAAATGGCATGAATTTTCCAAAAGTAAGTAGATATATAAAAAAGGTGACCAAGAATTTAATAATTTATATACATAACATAATGTTGTAATTAATTAGGATGATTAATAATTGTTTCAATTTTAGTAAATCTGCACTTTTTGAAGTTGACCTAAATGTCATTAAACACGAATGAACCTAGATTAGGTCTTAAAATAAATTTTTTTTTAAATAAAATTATGTCCAGCATTTCTGTTAGAAATACAAATTACTGCAAAGGTTATCATTGAACGAACATACAAGTGGGATTGCAATTGACTTTCAGACGTCACTTAGACACAAAGGTCCCCTATAGTCTTGGAACCCTTGCACAGACATTGCTCATATTAAAACTCAAAAATTCTATTTGCCTCTACTTACTACTCTACCAAATTTAAGGAGGATCGGATCAATGAATAATGAGAAACACTCAAGTTATCATCAAATGAATATTGGCGCTTGTTGCCAAGTCGACTCTGGAACCTGCTTTATTAGGTTGACAAAATTTTAAATAAAAACCTAAAGCAGAAGAAAATGGATCTGTTTAGGCCTTATAACTTTCTGGGTGTAGATGGTTAAAATCTGAAGGGAAACTGATAAAAACCTAACAACAATAACATACACATGGTAGGTATGACACTGTAGATTATGGGATATATCAAAATAAGTAGCGGTACCTGACGCAGAGCACGTAGTCACCGTGGATGGTGTTGGAGTCGCGCACCAGGAACACGCCGCTTTCCGTTTCGTTGAGCAGCAGCCGCGTCGCTTCCGCTCGCGACATGCCCCCGAAGTACCAGCTGCAACATCCATAATGTGTAATGTTAAGTCTCAAAATCATTATTGGCAGTCACCATTGATTGATTCATTTCTCTTTCCAATAGTCATCGTGTATTCATTGTATTCATCGTGTATCGTGTATATCATATTGATATTTAGAATTATTAAAAAGACACAAAAATCTTGAACATTTAACATTCAATCTGAATACATGCTTGTGTACATACCCCATATATTTATAGGACAAAATCGCATTTTATTGTGCTGTTGATTAGTACAATAAATTATTAATAAACAGCCAGATCTAAGATTCTGAATTGTAGAACTGGTTAATAACTAAACTATACAAACTGCTAACCAAATAACCAAATATATACGTGTCCCAAAATTCAACGATAAGCGGGCACTGACAGGTGGACCTGCCCATGACTACTCAAGAATAAAAAAGATTTATTTTTTATTTTTTTTTACGACAAAATAAATAAAATTGAAATTATCTAAAAAGCTACACCCCTTATCACTCTTACCACCCTACCATCACCACAGTTTTCCAAATATTTTTGAGTTTTTTTTTGTATTGAGAACCTAAGTAGTGCTGCTATGCACTACAACCCCTAAATATCTCAGAATGCTTGTCGTTTTTAAACAAGCCCTCAAATAATTTTTCTTCCTCAAATTTTATAAGAATTTTACTTACAGACTATTTTCACTCATCATTGTGCAAAAAGAAAATATGGACACAGGTATGGCAAGTCTTTTTAAAAATTGGCGCAACTAACCAAGATTCTAAAATGGTAAAATACTCTTAAGAAAACTAGTCACAAAAAAAAAATGCGAAGGTACTAAACAAAAACTTTCATAAATTGTTACTGATTGTAATTATCTAATCACTTTGCGTGCCCAAAAATACAAAAAAAAAAAACTCAAAAATATTTGGAAAACTGAGGTGATGGTAAGGTGGTAAGTGTTAGATAATTTCAATTCATTATTTTTAAAAAATAATAAATAAATCTTTTTATTAAGTATGGCTTCTGTTACAAATTTCTGAAAATATGTGTATGCAAATGTGTACACACACATTACATTCACTAATTTTGTAAAATTTACATGGCAATGATAAATTATTATTGATTATAAAATTACTGTATGCACTCCAATATTGAATAATGAAATGAGCAATTGCTTATTTGTTATTATAATGTATTACTAAACCTGATTAGCAAGTAAATGTTTTTTAATATAATATATTATTGTATTAAATTATGGCTAACATGTTTTACTTTCTAAAAAACATGCAAACCAACACAGGAAAGACTATTTAACATTTTTTGCAGTAACTGTGAAACAAACAGGATCAAGGTTGAAAAACTTGTTAATCACAATGCCAAATTTTTTGTGTCAACAATCCTTCTACCATCTTAACAGATTGCCCTAAAAAATGTTGCAGATTAATTTAATGTATTTAATCTAGAGAATTCAATTTATTTTTCTAATGCTGTTGGTGTAATAGAATGCATGCAATAAATAAATGATTTATAAAAATAATTAACTGATTTACAATATTTATTAAGAACTAATAACATAAAGTCTTAAAAACAGACAGAATGATAAACATATTACAATAGCAATCAATAGTTCTCAGATGAAAGATACATTGCATATCATTTGTAATGTTCTTACTTTTTTTTATAACTTATATTTATTATTATATATTCATTTTGACACTATGGTATCAAAGTACGAGTGGCAAGAGTGTGTGGCATGTACATAGCGTGTGTGCATGTGTGACTTGCATTACATTCAATCTCAACCCTATCTTTTTTCTTATCGGTAGATTGATTTGAATGGTAATTGAATCTAGTCTTAATATCAAATAACTGAATTCTTTTAGCATGAATACCTACATTTCATTTTCAAAAATGTGTAAAAGTCTATATCAACAGCTCCTTGGATTGAAATTAAAAAGTATTTTAGGAATTAACCAGCACACTACTAAACATTTGTAAAATATTTAGTAACTAGTCCATAAGCAACATAAAATTTTATGTAAATATTTAAGAGAAATGAAAGCACATGTGACCCAAATTTCTCAGTTTGTAAAGCTAAGGGAGCAGTATAATTAGACTGATGTTTAAACAAAGTGTTATATACGTGTCAGATATAGTGGTAGTGGTCTCTGGAATCCATATCTCCAAAAATATGCCATTCACGTTTCTAAGGTCTTGTATTTAATTTTTTTCATTTTGCATTATTCACTGGCAGTTTGTTTTGTTTTGGCCTTGTATTTTAATAATGTATTCAGTTTTAAAAGTTTGGCTGTTAATTTTTTTTTTATGTTCCGTAAGAAGAATGCAAAATGGATTCCCACAAAACCATCTTGATATTTGACTGCCTTATAGCCTTTTCTCTTAGGCTGTAAAACAAATAAAAAACTTTATTCTTATTAAAATATAATAAAGTATAATGTGAATATTGTTATTGATTTGTTTAATTTCATTGCAGATATACTTATTCAATAGCCTTTAAAATTGAATAATAAAAAATGAGGAAATTTCTAGAATTAATTTGATTTCCAAATTTTTATTTCAAAAATTCAATTATAAACCAAAGATTTGCGATTACAACTCAGACTTGTAGAATTTTTTAATTTAATTGCTGCAGTAGAATACATAATTACAAAAATAATTCTGAGTACTCAGTCTCACTTCCTCAATTCCTTATTTGGTTTAGGTGTATGGCGAGTGGCTCGTATTTTTAGAAAAGGATTCTCACAATAATATTTAAACAAGATTTATATTGATTCATTATTTGTATTTCTAAAATATCTATGGAATTGGTTTTAAGTATAGGCATAACTAGTAAAGAAGCATTCCTTTAAAGTATACAAAATATCAACATAATAATTTTAAAATATTCATTGAATTCACAAAAATTCGAGACCATTACTGGAACTGTGATGTATGGTTATTGGGACTGGAGTGGCTCAAGTTAAGATTGTTGTTTCTAAACCATAAGGTTCCATTCTGGTCAGATGAATTAACCAATCAGTATTTAGCTTATATTAAATCACTGATTATGTGCCTCAGAATAAACGTTAATCCATTGGCCCCAGACATAGTCATTTCATTGGTGATAATCATATCAAAACATCATAGAAACCTCAAATCTAGACTAAGCCAGCACAGAGGGCTTAAATTCAAACCCATTATCCTAAAATCTAAATTAGGGAAGTGTATGTTTCAGTAGTGGGTTGATGAAAAGCCTGTTAAAACTGGGACAAGCAATAAAGGCCACCTAAATACCGGTATTTGGATAATTGAATATTCTATATTCAGATTCTTGAGACTTGATTATTCACATATTTAATATACAAATACCTACTTACAAATATGATACAGAAATGTTGAATATTCAAATATGTGTACACTGAGCTTTTGAAATTTTCCTTATACTAATCACCTTCATATTAGAAGGTCATTGCAGCAGACAGGGTAAGAATCACTTTGGTTAAAAAGGAGAATTTCTTATAGGGCACAGGCTCACTGAATTTTTATGGTGCTTTGAAAATCATGAATTATTTGATAAAATTAGTGTTTAAGTATTGTATTAATGTAACAAAATTTTCAACAATTTCAGAACCACAACTATAAGATGTATAAGACATCTGTATAAGACCACACATATAATAGATCATAAAATAATTGTGAAGCCTCCACAAAGAAAGATAAATTAAATTAAAACTTTTATGAAAAATCGAATTTACATCAAAGGTTAACCTATTGATGATTGTTTTAACTATAAAGTTTACAATACTTTGCAGTGTAAATTTACATCAGTTCTTAAAATACTTGTTCATTTCTTTTGGAAAATCATAGACAATTTAATATAACCTTGATAAAAATTTGTTACTTTTTGTGATTAACAAAAATGGTTGTCCTCTAGTTAAATTAAAGATTAGTAGTTTACTATATTTACAATGAGTTTGGAAAAGCCTGTGTCAGAAGAAAACATGAGCAGAACAAGAAATCAAAATTGGCACTAAATCAGAAGTATATGTCCTCAGCACAATAGTAGGAATATTGTAAGATTTATAGATGTCATATAGATAAGAGTGCTTTGCATAAAGACTTTAGATGGAATAAGATATTTAGCATAGAGTAATCACACCATGAAAAAGTAGGTGAAATGCTTTCCTGATCATTTAATCAATTTTATTGTGAAAATTGCCCAGGTCTGTTTCCTTTTTTACACTATGTATAAGTGAGGTTTGACTTGAATAATAGTAGGAGTGCTGAAGAATCAAAGTAGTTGCTTTGGTAAGGTACCAAAATATAACATGTTTGTAATGGCTAATAGATTAATTATTCTCATAAACAAATGTCACTGAGCAGTCAACACATTGCTTTAATATTAAAAAATAACAGATTTTATTCCTTACCATAAAAAATGTATAAATACATTTTTAAGTTTAACTCAAACTGCTTGTTATACTACAAGTCCAAGACATTGAGATTACATTGATGGTAATGGTTGTTAAAAACCCTCAATTTGTACCAGGCTAGTACCGACTACATATCAAAAATAATCTTACGAATGTAGTTACATTTCAATAATTTTGATTGGTAATCACAACTATTGTATTTTGATTTCATTAAATAAAAAATAATCAATATTTTATTCATAATAAAAGAGGTAAGCCCTAAAATAAACAATCAGCAATGCCCATTAATACCCATAATACCAGGGGAATTGTCAATGCATTGTCAATTTCTAAAAAAAATATTTCTTTTGTAATATCCTTTTATTTCCCGTAGATCCAGTATCTGACTTATTTACAAAAACTGAATGGAAGTTTATTTCACAATTTTGATGTGCACAAGATAATTCAAGAAATTTAACAGAAAAACATAAGTGTGCTAAAATCATTATTCAGCAGTTTTAACTAAAATTTTAGAATTCAAATAATTTTTTATGAGAACTAATTTTTTTGTATCAACATTTCAACATGAAATAATATCAGTGATGCAGTCTAATAAATAGTCTAAGCTTTGATTATCAGTATGATAATCTTCTATATAAATTTTGATGTCCAAAAGGTTTGTAAGTATTATATAAATATTTTATAATTCATGTAATGTCAATAATTATATTCACCTGGACATGTCATTTTGGTCAAAGGAAGCAATTCCCGGTTTGGCCATGGCACGCCTTCTGGACACGTCACAAAGTTAAATCCAGTCACCAAATCATCACAGGAAACGCCGGCATCCCATCGATCTCACGATTATTGGGAATAAGTATTCACGAATTACATATGTACGTATTGTCAAAACTACCAATTTGTTGACATGTTCTGAATCTGTCATCTAAAGGTAGAGATCGCGAGATTCACATCACAACACATGTTTTCATGTCCATCTCTCAATGTGGATATCGCGTTGTCACACTTGTCTGAATCTGAAAGCGAATAATGAAAAACACTATAATTATACTGGATTATAAATAAATCACCACGGAGACAACGCAAGATCTAGCGGATGCCATAGACAAATTTCCATTAAATTTTTGACATATTATTTACTCTTTGACTTTGAATATTATGAACGAAATTGCTAGAATGCTGGAAGACTTTTTTTCATAGGAAATGAAAATGGCCTATAACAAATGATCTAAGAAATACCACGATTGCGAAATTTACTATTATGAAAACGTTAAGATGGTTTTTATGTTTTAATGTTTCATACTGATTTTTTTTTTATTTTGGCAATAATGCACTATACGTCTATACCAAAATTATACTCTCTGGTTTAGGTCCATTGTTTTTCTTTGCACAATGTTATTTTTCTGACTGCTACGAGGACGAAAATTCATCTGTGTTGTGTGCGTGTGGCTTTGTCCAGTGTTCGCGATTTCGTCTTGTGATTTATTTGAGATAGGTCACCAGAATGTCTTCTCCGAGCGCTGGGAAACGTCGCATGGACACAGATGTCATCAAACTGTATCCTTTCTTTGTTATCTGAGGGTAACTGGTCTTACTGCGTTGAAGCCACCATGTAAATAACCAGAGGGCTATCAGCTGATTGTCAGAGACTCGTTTAAAATCGATAAAAGGAAGATTATTTTTTTGGTATTTAAGTTAAAAAACATATTTTTGATGAAAGAAAAGTATATCGTAATGTTATTAATACCCGTCGTGGGATCTTTGGCTAGTTATCTACGGATGATCGTCCCTGGCTATATGTATGCATAGCTAGCTTTACATATGTCGTGTAGTGTGATAAACACACGTATACGTGAAGGTAGCTTCCGTGTAGCTAAGATTGTGATATTTCGTAATTTGAATGTGGGCCATGGTCTTAATTACGCATTTTTTCTACAGATTTATGGCCTTCGCGCACGCTCTTTATATGCTTATGCTATTTCCTATTGTTTGTAATTGATAAATTAAATGATGCATCCTTATCTTGTTATTAATTCATAGTGAACTAATAATGAGATATTAATTCTAATAAACTATCATTAAAATAATTATTTTCTTAAAGTCAATACTCTATTATCACCAATTCTTTATCACACAAATGTTAATATTACACAAATAACAGCAATGTCATTTACAGTGTAAGCTGTTATTTTTGTGACTGGTTGGAAAATTAGAATAAAAAAGTTTATGAAGTTAAAACTATAAATCACAATTGCTGATATAAATAAAGAAAGAAAACTACAATATAATTATTTTGATAATTCCTTTATTTAATTTACAAACAGTTGTGATTTACTATATAGTCAAGAAATAGTTGCTTGTAAACACTACTCCTTTTTTTTATAAAAAATTTGTATGGCCAAATTTTTTTTAATTTAGCCATACAGGTTCATTTGGATTTTAAAAGACCTTGAATACACATAATCATTAAATGTAGTTTTTTTTTGTAAAGAACTAAATGTAAGTATCGTAATTTTAAAACATGTAAAGAATAGCATTCAATTTATTATTTACAGTTACATGATATATATTAATCTATGAAAGAGTCACTTTCATCAATGACTCAGCACATTGTTTCGAAACTCAGGCATTGTGTTTATAATTATAAGTTGACGCATGAGATAAATCTTGATCTGCTTTAGAACTAGTACTAAAAGCTATACACAGGTGTGAGGCAAAATTAAACCCGAAATGATTTTAGTATTTTTAAGAGGTCTCAATGTATTTCAGTTAAACTATAGTATGAATATTAAAAACAAACATAGATATGCAGTATTTGAAGTGATGGCTTAATGGGCAGCACAATGATTATGAATCAGACAGTAACAATTTCAATCTCCACTGGCAGTGTGCATTAAACATTCGGTTTTTGTTTTAACCTTTCTCTTGTACTTGAAGCATATTAAGAAGTCAGTTCATCACGTCACTGCATTGGTGATAATCATTCTTAGTATTCTCTAACTGGTACTAGGTTAATGTGGAGGCCTTAAGATCCAGATCGCACAATTTAAAATAAAAAAAAGATTGTGGGATGGTGCCTGCAGTGCTGTAACAAAAACCTGACATATGTTTTAAGTAATTTAATATTGACGTTAAAACTCTTTACAATTCAATTTCTTTATATATTATTGAAACATCTCCAGTATTTGAATCTTTGTGACTCCTACAGATTAGCCTTTATTTTTTATATTTACTGATATATTCCTATTTTCCTGAACTTTAATTGTTTCAAGGATTGAAAGCAAGCATGAGGTGACAATACTCGGTGGACTCAATGAGTTTTGTGTGAAGTTCTTTGGACCACCTGGAAGTAAGTATTTTTTATGCTTTTTTTCCTAGAAAAATACATGTATATATCAAATAAAAAAGTTGTAATATTGAAAGAAGGTTTTTGTTGAGTGTTTATCTAGACATGAATATGTACTAAGGTTTTTTAAAAAAAATGTTAATAGCTATGTTGCAATTAAGTTTAATAAATATTAGGATTAATATATTAAATGTATATATGTACTAAAATTAAAATAACCTTCCTTAAAGTTTACTCCCTGAACACCTAAAATTTCTTGCATTGTGCCGACTACTGATCAACAATTTTCAAAATCATATATTTTATTTAAAATGAGCTGGTATAAAACACTTTTTTGAATGTCCAAAGTGTATTTCTGGTTTAATAAAAGATAGGATTACTAGGGGCAAGATCTGATGAATATGGAGGACAATCAAGTGTTTAAAAATCAACTCTGTGCAGCTATTGTAACAATCATGGACAAGTGCACCAGGACATTGTTTACCTTATTTTTTTATGTATTTTGTTCAGACAGCTTCCATCATTACTTGTTAACATTCCCATAAAGGAGAGGCCGTGGCTTTACCAATAAATGAAACTATTTTGAATTTCTTAAGCACAGTATACGTTAGTCATTTCCCCATCATGGACTGTTGCTTTGTTTTACCATTGAAATTGTACACCTACAAATTATTTATAATAATAAAATAACACAACACTAGAGCAGTTCAAGATCATATTACAATTCTATTACTTAATTTGTTTTGTTTTTTCAACTTGGAAGCATTTTCAAAATGCCTATAGGGCCCAGAAAAAAAAAGTTGTCACCTCTATCTGCTAAAGCAATTTTTGAAGGATGTCTTTACTGGGGTCATCTTTAATTGAAGTTCTTCCCTTCATAAACTTGGCATATCGATGCATATCGATAAAATATAGCTTAGATTGAGATCAGTACTTTCAAAATATAAAATTTTCTTTCCAAAGAATTTTTGTTATATTAAAAATAAATTGTTGGCATTGCGGGATGCCTGGCCAGAGCTGGCCCTAGCTTTGATCAGGTGGAGCGAGATTGTTTTTCAGAGCCTTCGAGTCAGTGCTCTAATTTTCCAAAAATTCTAATCGGCTTCATGATAAGTAAATAATAATTGCTAATTTATCAAAATAAGTTTTTATTGTAAACATTAACACATATTAAGCTTAAATTAAATTAAGTAACTGTAAGTATCGTAACACTGTTCTATGTGTTTCCGGAAGCAACATCTAAATTTCAATTTTTAGCTTAAAATTGTATTTTGCATTTTGTTTTTTAGCGCCCCTAGTTAAATGACGCCTAGAGCAACCGCTTCACTCGCTGCTCACCCCTAGGCCGGCACTGTGTCTGGCAGATATAAAATATTTAAGTTAATATTAAAATTTTTAATAAATAGATGTCAATAAAGGAAATATGTAGTAAAATAATAAAAAAAGAATAAAATTTGTTAATAGAATCAATACACATTTCTTATTCTTTTAAATACAATTTTTGGGAATATTCATATTTATAAATTAGAAAATATATTTTGATTTAATAATATATCACTGATTCAACTTCTTGTAAAAATTCTGTCAATTAAATAGTAGTAAAAATAAATATTTTCAAGTCCATTTTATAAATTTTAATAATAATAAATTATAATAGGGTGACCTTACAGTAATAAAAACAATAATAATAAATTATTTTAAATTACATTTCAAATAATTCCATGAAATCATAATCATTTAAATAATTAATTTATGTCAAACTTTATTTTGAGAACAATAAATTCAAAGTATGGTAATAACACAAAATAACAATTATTCTATTAAAACCTACAATTTTTTGTCAATAAATTATTATTCCATCAAATAATGAATGAAAATACTAAATAATTTAAGTCAATTTCTTGATTTAAATATTAGCTGAATTTAATATATAATAAGGTGAATTAATATTAATATAACAATAATAAGGTGAAGTCAGAATAAAAATGTATATATAATATAGCATGCGCTCATTCAAAGAATCGTGAGCGGCAGCGTAGTCGGGCATCACGGCATGACAGTGTAATGCCGTCATTTGAGTTGATTTTATTGCCAAGGCATGTCAATAGAAGTTCACGCCAATGAAATTACAATGTGATAATTAGTCTGAGAGAAAAATAAAAAGATTAACTGATATATAGTTTTAAGATCAGATAGTCTATTGCAGTTTCTTGTTTCGTTTGTATCAAACAATATGTCTAGATATGTTCATCCTTTGATATATTACTGTCAAATTACATATTAAAGTGCGTGCTGCACATAGTGTCTAGTTTGCACTGGTGTGACCTCAGTAACTATAAAAATGTCATAAAACAGAATTCGATTAACATCATTAGTGCCATCTTCATCCATTTTTTGATACAAGAAGTTATTTTAGTTTTTTATTAATTTCAATGAAGACCCATGTCATAGGGTGATCCACATACACCTCTGTTTTCACTATTATAAAAAAAATAACTATTCCTAATCAATAGTTAATTATATTTTTTTCACCTCACACATTATAAAAATCTAAACAAACAAAGAAGATATTCACACCATTTAAGTGACTATGTCGGAAAACATATTTAACATTACAATTGTAAGGTTTAAGATTTTATAGTTTAACTAAAAATGATCTTTCCCCACTTATATCACATATTGTTTACCTTACCAAGATAACTACATTCACTTATCTAGAATTGACTGTACGGTGTATGTTGGGTGACTTATCATAGTGTTCACGGCTTAACTCAGTCTTTTGCACTTTTCCCTTGCTTTCCTATTGCCTTCTTATCTTTATTTTTACTATGATAGCAGTTGCCATGTTCATCCATGTTTATTTTAGGTCAGGGAAAAAGTATTTTCATATTAAGTAAAAAGTTACAGTAAAATCTCTTTGGATGTGTTGTTTGTGTCTGGCTAGTTTTGATACCAATAAATTGATAATATTTAAAAAAAAGAAAAGTAAAAATGGTTTTCTATTGTTCTTCTGTTCACCAAAATGAGTGAATCTAATGTAGAAATTTGATATATTTTGAAATTTTGTTACAAAAAATAGGAAAATGCGACACAAACCACAAAAAAATGGACCTAATGCAGTGTCGGTAAGAGTAGCGCAAAACTGGTTCAAGTGTGTTCAGTCTGGTAATTTTGACATTAACGATGAATTTCACTCTGGTCGACTTGTTAGTGATAAAGACAATGCCATTTTGGAAAAAGTAGAGTAAGATGGGCATATTAGTTAAAAGGACATTACTGAAGAGCTGAGGATTAAGTACACAGTTTTGACTTATTTGAAAAAGCTGGAAATACATAAAAGTTCGATACCTGGGTCTCACACAAGTACACTGAAAGAAATGTAATGAGTCATGTATGCATTTGCGATTCTCTAGTGACATGCAATGAAACCGAAATGTTTTCAAAAAGATTGATCACTGGTGGTAAAATATGGATTACCTATGACAAAGGATCATGGTCAAAAGACTAGCAAGCTCCATAGGCTTTAGGGAAACCCGGATTAACTGGCAAAAGTTCATGCTATGTGTATGGTGGGATTGGAAGGGCATTATTCATTATGAGCTTTTACGGCCAAGCAAAACCATCAATTCAGATATCTACTGTCAACAGATTATAAGACTCAAGCAAAAAGTAGAGAAAAAATGGCCAGAATTGATCGACAAAAAGGGTGTGGCTATTCACCATGATAATGCCAGACCACACACATCTTTAGCTACTCAGCATATATTGAGAGAATTTGGTTGGGAAGTGTTAATGCATTCACCATATAACCCTAACCGTGTACCATCAGATTTTTACCTGTTTCATTCTCTTCAGAATTTTTCAGGTATTAACATCAAAAGAGGATTGTCAAAACTACTTGTGGCAGTTTTTTGATTCAAGTTCAAGTCCCAAAATTTCTATAGCAATGGTATTATGTCACTATTTACAAAATGGCAACAAGTTGTTGATAACAATGGCATATATATCTTAATTAAATATCAATAAAACATGATGAAAAATTTGAATTTGTAAGTTTGAAATATGAAAAAACTTTTTTCTTTACCTTATTCTAAAAAAACTATATCAATATAGATCTAAATTGTGAAGATAATAAACATTCATTATTTTTGAGATATAGGTTAATAGTTAATAGAATGTTATTGCTGAAATTTAAAAAGTAACTCGTGATTAAATCTGTCTCCACTTGTCATGTTTACTTTTCTGGCTAACCACTACGAGTAGTAAAGAACCAGTTTTTATTTATGTCTTGACATAGGCCTTATTTCATATAACTTCTTTTCTTATTACAATTTCTCCAGATGTATAGAACATCATTGTCAATCTAAAGCAATAAAAAATGTAAATGATCTGGTCAACATATTCTTGTAACGATTATATGATTTATGATTGCCATGTAGTTTTATAGACATAGATATGCATAACGAGTCAATGACATAGTGCTTGTTACAAATTGAGGTTCATTTGTGTTTTCTGGTGGTGAACATGCAGTGTACCCAAATTTAAAAGAAAGATGATTTTAATACAAATGAATGCGTATATTTAAATCACTAGCCTTAAAAAGTTCCCATTTAGAATATACAGTGGAATCTCAATAAGTCGAACCTCGTTAAGTCGAAATCCTTAGTAATTCGAAAAAAAATTGCCATTCCCTTCCGATGAATCCCTAAATATGCGGTATCTTGAATTATTTAGACTTTGTAACTCGAACAAAATGTTATTCCCTACGAAGTATTGATAATACATATCTATACTCTATAACTTGAATTTCAAAAAGGAGACTCCGTAAGTCGTAGTTGGTAAAATATAATGACGTCTAACTTGGAATTCCCTGAAATAATAGCAATAAATTCCAAAATGAATGTTCGGGTTCGGGGGGGGGCTTCTAATCTATTGTTTTTGTCTTGTACATGTGCAATGAATGAATACATTCATGAGACTTTCTAAGTAACAGCAGTGAACGTTATGTTTGTTCCTTATCGACACAGTCATATGTATCTCGAAGTTCTTGTTAAGTCGAAAACTCATTAACTCGAATTTTTTTGCATTTCCCTTGCCATTCGAGTGATTGAGATTCCACTGTATTTTATTTCATATTAGCCAAATCCTGTTAGCTTCCTGGTGGTTTTTTTTTAAATAAAATGCATCAAAAGTGACATAATGGCTCAAACTACTTTCTATGTCTTGCCAATATTTTTGGCTGATTGTTTATATATAACTGGTGACCAGTGGTAATTATTGGACTAAAAAATTAATATGACAGCTACAAAAAACTTCAATTAATTGCATTTTATGGCAACAGTGCATAGAGCCACCTATTGAAAATTATTCAAACTTGTCCATAACTTTTTCCAATAATCTATCAAACATAACCAATAAAAAGTTCAATTATTAATTGATATTTAAATTGAAAAGTGACACATCTAATAACATGATTTTAATTATACATAGATCAGGGAATAGCACTAAGATGTCATTTTCTAATATTTTATGGAATTCAAATGGGTAAAATATTTAATTTTTCAGATTAATGACTTATGCCTGTAAGTGGGGCGGTTTAATTGGTTCAATAAACATTATATTGTCGGTTATATAATTTTCAAGAACATCATTTGATACTAGAATTGAGATCCCTTTCAGAACTTCAAATACTAATTCATATTAACTGACTGCATAATGATATATAAACATTTAGAATTTGAAATCTTGATAGATTAAGATAAATTCAGATAATGTCAATTTTTGGATTTAATAAAAATAGTCAAAATTTTTGGCCATTGGTATGAGTTAAATATTTATTTTATTGAAATAACAATAATTGAATTTAAGACTAGAACTAAAACACTATAAGATTCTAGTTGAGCCATGAATATAAAGTAATTTATATGTTAGTGGAAAACATGTTCTGTTCCTCATTTTGCTGAAAAAATTGTAATTGATGACTTTCAGCCCCTTACGAGGGTGGTGTGTGGCGAGTGCGCGTGCACCTGCCCGACCATTACCCATTTAAGTCGCCGTCGATCGGCTTCATGAACAAAGTGTACCACCCCAACATTGACGAGGTCTCCGGTACCGTATGCCTCGACGTCATCAACCAGGCTTGGACTGCGCTGTATGGTTAGCTCACTGTTTAACTTATTATGTAATGGTTTAATTTCAGTTCCGTTTATAAAACTACATGTATCTAAAATTCTATAAAAGTAACTCCGTGAGGAGACAAACCTGTTTCAACATTTTTAGTAAAATTGTCTCATTTTCAAAACTTCGATATGACTTACTGAGATATCAGGCCAAATATTGCTGGGGGGTTGATTTGGTTACCAACTGGCTTTGAAAATTTTTATAATTTGTAACTTCCTCATTTGTCTGCCATTGGATGTCATCCCAGCAACAATTTTAAAGAAGTTTTTATAAAAGTGTGTTTGTTGCAGACCTGTCCAACATCTTTGAATCGTTCCTGCCGCAGCTGCTTACATACCCAAACCCGATCGACCCCCTGAACGGCGACGCAGCCGCTATGTATCTGCACAAACCTGAGGAATATAAGAAGAAGGTCTCAGGTCTGTTGCTTCAATTGATTCATAATACTTAAACGACCAAGGTTTGCTCAGACCTATAATTTTTCAAATAGGTTTAAGGAGCATAAGTGGAATAAGATACTTAACAATATTTTTATAGATGGAGTGAACTGATACTACTTTAGAAAGACAGATGTATTTATTATCTATATTTATGTATGATGTATATATTTGTGTATGTTAATATACACATAAACACGCATGCACACACAAGATACGTGCGCTCATGGTGAAAAACAGTTTATTTTGGCATGTGACCATTATAACAATATAATAGGTCTTCCATTTTTTTTTATTTAACCACTGATAAATTATTGTGCCAAAAGTAATATGAAGTACTGTTAGGGGTAGAGATTTTGAAAGTAAAATGTGCCTGTGCAGAAGAATGGAATATTGCCAGTGGTTAATTGTGTGCTTTTATGTGGCACATTTTTTTTGATTTGCCATGTGAAAACTAATACTCTATTTTGTAGCAATTTTATTTTTAAGATATACTGGAAAGGATAATGAAGTAAACTGACAAAAAATCTATAAAGCGAAAGTGTGTGGTGGAAAGCTTGGCAAGTGTCGCCTTAGAAAATCTGATGCAAATTAAATGGGTGGCATATTAAAAATGGGCCAAATGCTAAGCACCCAAAACTGATGAATTTGCCTAAAAAATTGTTGGATATTTTTGAAGCAAGAGAGATATGTAAAGATTGTCCTTTTTAGATACTTCTGCTTATCCTTTCAGGGAAACGATGTGGAAAAAGACGTGGTTTTGTATTATTATTAAACAATAGTACTTAAGTTATTATTTTAACATTAAACAATTTTTTGTATAATATATAATAAAATAAATTTATTCATAAGCAAAAAGAAAAATATGTTACTTTCAAAATATTTATAATAAAATCTATTTTAATTTCATTCAATAAAAAAATAATAGATTCTGGATAATAGATCTAATTAAAATGAACTCAGAAAATTACATACTGGAGCCATTACATTTCCTACAACTACATTTCTTGGAGCCACAGTAAAAATGGTAATACTGTAAAACATTCAGCCATAAAAAAGCATGGATAATTGTACAGCCTATGTACCGACATAACTAGAACGCAAATCCTTCTATGACAATTTATCTCAAATTATATATATTTACTCAAATAATATAATAATATTAATGGGGGACTTTAAGCTCAAGTAGAAGGCAAAGAAGATGGAAAATGAATATGCACTGGGAAATATTGGACATGTAAAAAGTACTTAGGTAAAATATATCCCAGTGACTCACATGCTCATTTAGCCCTTTGAAGTCCAATAAAAAATGAAAATTGAGAGCTTGTATTTTAAAGCAACATTTCCACAACTTCTTCAAGTCACAAGCGGCACACATACATCATACATTAGTCTAGATGGTATTGGTACGGTATTTGTGCATCTCTTAGTGTATTATCATTCTTTATTAATTCTAGATTACGTGAGAAGATTTGCCACGGAGGAGGCGCTTTTAGAGAAGGACGCGATCACAGGCATGGGCGGCGCCGCCGCCGCATCCTCGGGCGCTAAGGCCGCCAACGGCTCGACCGCGCACGCTGCCAGCGAGAGCGAGAGCTCCATGAGCGACTTCAGTGACGACGAGGCTCAAGGCATGGAGTTATAACGCCGGCGCGGTCCCCTTTCGCCCGCATGCACCCGCTCACTCGCGCCCGTCGGCACCCCCGTTCTTGCTCCGGCCGCTTGAGAGCATTCGGGGTAGCGAACGTATCTGTTGTCGATTAGTTATGATTTACTCGTGTATTTTGCCAGTATTAAAACTGTGTTATCTTGATGGGAAATTATATAGAACTTTCCTAATAAATCTATTAGAATCGCCAGTGTCTTGTCAAAATTTTAAAAGACTCCAGGATTTACAAATGTTTCGTGAATTTGATTTCTATAAAATGGGGTTATACCTATTGTAGAATGCAATGCAACTAATCGTTGAGCTATATTTGATGCCGAAATATTGGTAAAGCAACTAATTCTGACAGTTTAGAACATTAATCCTTACAAACCACCCTCTTATCATATATTATAATGACAACAGATACGGTGCATCTATGAGTTCAGAAATGGTAAAAATAATACTAACAACACTACAAATATATTGATGTTTAAAAAAATGTATATAATGATTATGAAATAATCAAGAGGTATGTATCTTAAAAGTACTTTTAATCATAAACTCATGACAACTTATTGAAAATGTCGGGGTCGGACAGCGCGCAGATGAGGTTGTTAGGCGTTTGCGGCCGCTCTCGTCGACGTCCTCTGCTTCTCCAGTATCGAGTATCTCATATACCTTTAAGTCAATATGTGACTTCTCTGCCACCCATTTATTGTCAATTGCTCATGAAGGGCTGAGCATATGATACATGATATATGTATTGTTATTTATTCGTTTGTATAACAATAATGTACGCCTATTCTATTCTACATAACAAAACTTAGGAGAGCAGATGCAACCCTAATAGTTAAATTTTTAAAAAATCATTCTTCTTTTGCTGAAGGTTATGTGTAATATTTCAGTATATAAGTTACGACGCGGCGAGAGTAGTCCCTTTTTTAAGTAGAGTCGGTTTTGTGTAAAGTTGACACTTGTGTGAAAGTGCAGTAGGTCGTGTTGAGCCGTCGGCGAGCGCAGGGCCGGCTCGGACCCCTCAAGTTAAGAAACATTGAACGATTATCTGTATGTATAAGATCTTTGGACAACATCATGACAAAATGTACGTTATGACCGATAATTGTAAGTTTCTATTGTAATTGCGGAATACCAGCCAATGGCGTCGCGGGCGCGGGCGAGCGAGACTCTATATGTAAATAGATGGATTAATGTCCTCCATAGTATAAATCCAACTTAAAATTTGAACGCGGCCGTCACCGTCGCTAGCGCATCCGTTAATAATACCGACATCCTTACCGGTCATCGGGTTCATATACCCGATGCAGGCCGACACACTATAAGAATTCCGGTACGGTCTGTATTGTCGATAGTGTGCCGGGGTGCTGCGGCCGTCAGTTATCACGATATCTCATAGGTATTTAATTCTTATTAATAATGTTATTTTTTAATAGTGTGTCATCTTTGTGTAATGTGTTTCTGTCCCTTTGATGCATCTATGGAATCGGGATATGATTTAATTGCACATGGCAACTCTGCACTTGTTGGGTTTGTCTATGGTCGAGAAATAATCACTACCAATTTAATTGTTTATCATCTAATTTTTTTATTGAAAGTGTATATAAATGCACCGTCTGTGATTAGCAATTCTTCCGTTTCATTTGAGAGAAATATCTATCGGCTCAAGAGAATGAAATAGAGGGTTTATGACTTGTTGAAATTTCGTCAGTACTTAGTGTAATGATTGTATGAATTATTGTGTTAGGACATCGCGCGCCGCCGCGGCGGGTGAGATTTGCTTTTAACGCGTTTGAGGCCGAATTTTTTCTTTCAAAATCGCAATATCCGATATCCCGATACTAGCACCGCATACCTACTGGTTGGTTTTGAATCCCATTCTGTAAGTAAAGTAGGTAATTGAAGTTAGTTTTCTAAACTAAAGAAGTTTTTAGAATTTGGAAAAAAGTGGTTGATTTGTCTTTAAAACTAAAATCTTCGTTACTAAACAAAATTTATAGGCAATGACAGTGCTGCCAGTATGTAGCATTTATAAGAATTTCTTTGATTCTTCATTTACATTATCAGAGAATCCTTAGTGATATTATTTCCATAACTATAAAAGCAACCCATATGTGCTCATATTTATGTACCGCGGCAATTATTTAATTAAATATTGAGATAATTTTCTCCCAAGTGCTATGAAATCTTGATGCACCTCTAATTGTAGGCATACTAAATGAAATTAGAATTTAAATAATTGATCACATTTATTTTAATAATGTTTTCATTGAAGTTGGCCGATTTCAAAACTGATCAATACAAGGTTTATGGTCTCTTCTGAGCTTACTTGATGAACGTATATGTCAACCACTGGGGAGTTGTTCTCTTTGACCTTTACTGTGTTTTGGAGTTACGTAAGTCTATGTTTATGACGTGTTTAAACTGATGGAAATGATAAAGTGTAATAGCAAATTAGATGTAAATCACACAGAGCATTCATGGAGTGTGTGGCGCCTTCGCTATCACTTATTAGCACAATCTCTTTGTTTGCTTTGTGGCCTTTGTGTTAAATGTCGTCAGCTGCGCAAAAATCAAACCAAATACTTGTGTTTTAAGTCATTTTTTTTGTCAAGTACAGATCAAAAGATAAACATATCAGTGTTATCAAAGTATGCATTTTATTTAATTTGAATGTATCTTTTAGTGTATTAATTATTAATTGTAATATAAAATCAATTATTTTATAACCGGCAATAGAAGTTGCTTTCTTATTATTAATACCACTTCTAGTAAGGAATGGCCATTGTCCAAGGACAGATATATTAAAATAGATCTCTGCTGACAAGTTGCAATCTTGAACCAGATTTATAGTAGCTCTAATATTAAGGTTAGATTAACATAGATTTAACAAGAAATCTATATATGAATAGATACTTATATATAAACACAGGGCAAAGACTGCGACCGCACATGAACTGTTTAAAATCAATGGACAAATGTTACATCACGATATACCTAGCAATGATCTGTATAAGGACAATGAACATTGAGCTTTAACTTAAAATAACTGATATACTAAAAACAAAGATGTGAATTTATTAACAGCAGCTGAACAGCAACAGTGGTAAAGTATTTAACATAAACACCATCTATAGGTTAACAATGCGTTTGTCAATACATGAAAATCGCACTGCTCCACTGCAACTGGCTAGTAATTTACATTAATCGCAAATTATGATAACGCTCTATTATGATCGCAATCCAATTTCTTTAATGGGTTCCGGTCGCACTGTTGCTCGTGTGCGGTTGGTGTTTGCCGTGTGACGGGGGAACTCGAGCCATAATAATATATTTTGGTATAAGGAGTCCGGAGTCCGGGACTCGGTTTCGTCTCGAGCGCGTAAATTAGTTTAAATCGCTGTGGTGTCGATGTCGTAGTTTATCGTTAAGTCGACGGCGAGAGCAAAGTTCTCTAAACGGCTATCGGCGGATACGTATCGATCTTTTTAGGATTGTCCATAGAGTAGGATACCGAACTAAAAGCTAAAGTATAACACTATGATATCATCACAAAACATTAATTGTTTAGACACTGCATAGTTCATTTTAAGCAGACATATTGAAAAGAAAATTGAAAGACAAATATGTTTACGTAATGTCGTACTTGTGGAAATCACATGTATGTTTTCATGTTTTATGTAAATTGTACAAATAATTATACAGAATAGTCAACTAACATACATAAACAATAATAAATAAACAAAGCTGTTGTTATTAATAAATTATGCATGTGTCATCACGCCTTACGTTTTACATATATTTGTATGGGCAAAATCCTTTTACATCGAAATTTTTAGTACTGTGATTCTAACATACTAGTCTGTGAACTTTGGATTTGTAAATTTTTTTTTTGTTACATAAATAGTTTAGAGAATTTTGCTCGAGACTTCGCGACGTGACGTCTCTATGTGAAATTTTACTGATTGACAATTATTTTTAAATAATACGACTAACTCGTGCCGAGTCACGTCGCGACGTATAAAATCAAAGGTATGAAGTTTCAATCTCTGTGGAGGGAAGGACCTGCAATTTCCCTCATTGAATAAAAAAAGTTTATAAGTATACATATATATATATATATATATATATATTAATGTTTTTATTTGATCACATGTAATAAACTTACGTTATTTTTAAACTCTAGTTGTGGTTTTATTTGTATATTTATTATACAAAATGTGTCATCAAGTTTTGACATAGGCAATTTTTGTTTCATACCAAAAAATTCTTATGCATGTAAAATATTATGTTTTATAGTTCATATGTATGGTTTAATACACAATTCAGTGGATGGTAAATAAAAAAAATAGATATCTGAGTCTATTGGCATTTAATGATGCACTAGGTTTTGCCTGCAGTTCCGTTTGCATAGACAGAAAATCATAATTGAGATTTTGATGTTTAGTTCCAATATTTTTCTTTTTCTCTCGACCTATATCGCACTGTCATTCTTATATGTCTCCCTCATCCTCGCGCGATATCTCCTCCAAATACAAAGTGCTACTGGCATTTAAATTATTTTTTTCCATAAGTTACTTCCACAATAATGTATGAGCATAGTATGTAGATAGCTCATTTAATTAGCTATATCTTATCTATCAAATAGCCAATTTCATCAAATGTGCTAATTCGCTTTCAAATTGTAGTACGACATACAAATGGGCAGTATCTTATACTTTATATCATACTCTATTAGTATATTAAATTTTATTGAAATTTATTAACTTATTGTCTAGTCATAAGAACATAAAGAGACAATATTAATGTATACTTTATGCGATGCTGAATTTAATTAGTACGTTAGCTACATCAAAATTAGTTATGCCATTATCAAATTATAAGAAGACGTTGAACAGAGATAAACAGTATCAGTATATTTTATGGGACGGGTTTTTTCTATCAATACACATAAATATATAAAATTGCATTGAAATTCGTTTAACTTGTAGAAAACGTCTATGTCGTCTGAAAAGGATAAATGTTTATGCCATTTTTCCAAAACAACAGTGCCACTACACGATGACGGCCCGAGCGCTTGTACACTAGGACGACGCATCAACGAATTTCAAGTGAGCCCCGAGCTGACTCTTCCTCTGGCTGTCCGGACGCGTACCATAAATGAAAATAGACTGATAAAATAAATCTATAGAGCGAATGTGTGTGACGGAAGGGTCGCTCTAGAAAATCTTGCGGGCTATTGATGGCATATTAAGGCGACATAGTACTTGAAAATAATATCGTAAGTGGGAGTCTTCTTCAAAAACGTTCGACGTTCGAGCGGCGCCGACTGTACTTGATAATGGGCACTGGCCTTACGTAATTTTATTAATTCATAGGAAATAAAAAAAATTAACAATTTTTTTTTTAATTTATAACTAGGAATAGCTGATGAATCATTAGGTTAATGCGCTGTAATTAACTACCATTATACTAATTTAATTGATTATTTTTTTATTATTATATTCAAGTAATTTTGCGACAATCTCATGAGACAATCACTTATGGTTATAAGTGATTGTCTCATGCAATGTATATTTTGCAATAATACAATGAAACTATGTTGCTATCAAAGTCAAAGATTATACTATGTGACTGTGTAGCAATATTAGTTTTCAATAAATAACTTATAGCCAAACTTTCATTGTCAAATCTTGCATTTCATCTGATCTATTTTTTTTTAATATGTACTAAACTTAATGGTGACTTCTCGAGCGGCAGTAAGATTATAGTCTAGAATAAACAATGCCCTTTGAGAATCTTTCATGATTTTTATCATTGTTTTTACGATTGGATATGTTCCATACTGAATTATGCAGTATTTTAATACTATAAGAGATAATATTATTAAGTAAATTACATTTTTAATTGTACAATTTAATTATTTATATTTTTTTAGCTATGTCATTTAATTTTTAGTCTAATGTAAATTTTCATTATTATATTTAAAGTTATATGTTTTAAAAGTGATTGGTTATTAGTTTACTTAAATTTTAATTATTTCAACTTACGTAATATATTATTATGTTACCTTAAGAATATGTCAATAATAGAATATTCAGATTCCCATAATCAATAAAATCAACCTAATATTTTTGACACTTATTGATTGCAAGAACATTAAATGTCTATTCAAAAAAAGCCTTCAAAAATCTTAAAATAATTAAATTATTCGTTGTTTGGAGTACGTGCCAGCTGAAGATATGCTAGACATGATTTTATATCAATTTTCATATACCATTTTGTAGACTTTTACTTCTCTTGTTAACTTTGGATTCTTCAGTTTCATTATTGTTTTAATTTACCTTGCTTTATGTGGCACCCGCTCCAAATACACTTAATTTAATTATTTTTAAAATTGTCTAGGAAAGCAAATTTCATAATCCAAGTAATGGTAGGGGAGCCCAAGAGGGGATTTCGGGATTTACTCGAGCGCGGCAGTTAACATAAGGGGCATCCTCGTGCCCTGTTGAGTACCTCCAGCAAATATGAGCCCCATATATATCGCCGCCCGCCAAGGATAAGGAATCAGATTAATAAAAAAAATTGATCATCCGAAATTCTCGAGCGTGTCAGATTAAGGTAGAGGGAGTTATTTACGTGCTAAAAAGTATATATTTCACTAATCTGACAATTTGCGAGTTACATAAAGATGTGGGTTACAAACTTGTAAAAAAAAAAAAACGTCATCTCGACGTTCTCGAGCGTGGCAAAATTTTTCTTTATTTTGTAAGAAAAAATTCAAGGATGACGAAAAACGTATAGTCTGACGGTTTCCCCAAGCCGAAGTAACAAAAATTCATCAATAAAGTTAAAAGCGTGCACCCGCGTGATACCTATATTCCCCTCTGCGCGCCTTTATTCCCGTCTAAGTATAAATTTAAGTCTAAGTCCCGTCTAAGGATGAAATCGAGCCAGAGGAGGAAGATGATTCTACCGATGAAGATGACGATAAAAAAAATATTTTTTTTTTATATAATTATTTTCTTATAAATTTACTTAAAAAAAACACACTTTTTTATTTGCATGCTATTTCTTGAGCTTTTCAATTAATTAAGTTCAATTATTTAAAAAAATTTTTTTTTTAATTGTCAGTTTAGGTGAATCCCTCCAGATCACTGTCAGATTATGAGACAGCACGTCTAGCGCATAAAGATGAACCATGTATATCTTAATCTGACGCGCTTGAGTATTTCAAAATGGCGAAGTTTTTTTGCATTTTCTAATAATGGCCGCGAGTTTGCGTCACATCCAAATCGTCAGATTAGTATAGAACAGCTTTTTTTTAGGTTCACTTAACATCCCCTTAGAAAATCTGACGCGCTCGATTAATTTTTTTTTATTTTCAACCCTTACGTACGTCCACCCCCATTATGGAAACAGTCAGATTAATATACTTACATTTTTATAAATACGTAGGACATGGATGTTATCAATATCTGACGCGCTCGAGTATGTCCATGCAACGGTTTTTTTTTACATTTTTGAAAATCTGTAGCCGCTTCCCCCACCGATGAAAAGGTATATATTATATGACATTTTTTTTCTTTTTATCATCTAAGTTTCACAACCCAATAGGTCTCTATGTCGCTCGAGTAAATCTCGATTTAACATCGTGGGCTCCCCTTCTATAACTTTTACTGTAACATACGCTTATGGCTTAAGGCAATTGTGTATATACAGCAGGTTAATAAGCCCGCTTTTTTTGCTCTGGAATGCTGCAACCCTTATCGTAAAACACTCCGGCTCAGCGACCCACGCTATGTAACCGTCGAGTATACAACAAATCCGCGAGTGACATTTTTTTATTATCTAGTTTGTCACTCAAATAGGCATATTTTATAACTTTGAGGTTCACACTTGTCTTAGTTATACATTTTCTCAAAATACCTTTATTATCTACATTTCTGTATGCATATACATAAACCTTTAACTTTTTATGCCACTTTAAATGAAGAAATACAAGTTACTATATTGTATATTTATTATAATGTATGTTTGACTACCTATCATAAATAAATTAAATTTTGCATATCTGTTGCTGATAATGCAGTCAGAAGATGGATAGTGGAACTCATTAATAGTGAACAGCATAGATACGAAATTTTATATATGCATTTATTTGTGTTAGTCTGTTATAAACGCTATTATGACATGGCTGCTATACCCGACGTTGGGTTTCGATGAGAGAACTCCTCAACGGTGAACAGCACAAATGAAATTTTGTGTATACATTTAATGGTGATAGGCTGTTCCAAACATCATCACGACATGAGTGCTCAACTCCGAGTTGGCACCCGCGAGGGAACTCCCTTAACAGTGAACAGCACAAACACGAAATTTTGTATAAGCATTAATATTAGCTCGTTCTAAACATTATAATGGCACGGCTGTTACATTTAGGGCTGGCTTCCACTAAACGGATGCAAGCAAATCCGCGGGAAAAAGCTTACATTACAATTTTAAATTCAACAAGATTATTAGCAATTATCATCAATACATAACACTAATAATAATTACCACTCTTTTTCAAAATTTTTGATGGTATTTTTGCATTTTTTGACAGAACAATGCCATAATGAAAGATGTGAGAAAACTACATTGAATACAATGAGTGCTCAACAGTTTGTTCTAGCATTCATTTACAGCGGCCTTTTTAGAGCGCGGGACTGTGTCTTCTTTTTTGGTTCATCATGAGTGGAATAAAACAGCATACTTAATTTTTAACATAACTCTATTAAAAATAAACATTTTAACAACGGTTATGTACACTTTCACTCTATCTACACGTTGTCTTTATGTCCGAGCTCACATCTATTCAACCACAAATGCACTCTTGCTCAATTTAAAAAAAAAATATTTTGATTATAACCGAAATCCCGTTATTCTGCATTTTATGAGAATTGAGAAACATAATTTCATTATCAATATAAAGACATATTTCAATTCTACATACATAATAATAGTCATAATTTTAAACCTGCAAATTCCTATTTAAATACTACACGAACGCTCCCCGGGGCATATAGCAGCAAAATGCTTCGATCTCAAAAAAAAAGTAAACGAATAAGTATAATCAGTTCAAAATATTTGAGGTCACTTATAACCATGCAAAGAACACACTATGAGATAAAAGCAGTATTGTGGGCTTAAGTCGCTTAATTTATATGACAAATCTCCATACATCAAGTGTTTCATGTGCAATCTTTCACCATGAAATACTCCGACCACATGGATTAGTGAATGCATATAGCAGTGGGATTTAAGATTCAATTCGACTATAATATTTAATAGCTATTTCCTTTTTTATGAGAAGCTGGCAACTATTTTTGGCCTGCTTTTTTATTCATCACTAGCTATTTTTGTAGTCTTTGGAGTTAAAAAAAAATGACATTACCAGTTAATTGGCAACTATTAGATTGCCATTTGATTGCATGCACTACATTATTAGGTGTATAGTTGAGAGGCGCTACATTGCGCTCTGGATGATTTTGGATTTTAGGCATAATTCAGAAATTTCTTAACATAAGCATGCTTTGAATTTCAGATAAAACTTAATGGACAACCATCATAATGATAATTCCTTTCAAAGTCCTACTGCAGCAGCACAGACAACACAATTACAATGTAAATTGTCACTTGTTTGATTTTGAACAAGTCCGTCTTTAACTATTGTGATATTCTGAAATACATTTTTTATGATTACAATATTGAAATTGTGATATTTGTGAATTACTTGGAAAAAAGTTTGAAAATTCTTAAATTTATGTACTATAAATTCCACTATTAAAAAGAAATATAAAATATGGCTAGTATTTCAGACCATGAAAATAAGTTTGTACACATTTCAATATACAAAAATATACAACAGAATCTAGGCCACCTAAAATCCAAAGTAACCATACATCCAGCACAATTTGAGGATTTCACTAAAAGTCCAATGAGGCACTAGCCGATGATGAGGCCGCAGCCAAATTTGAACTGCTGCTTGGCCTGGTTGGCCATCCCCGACAGCGCGAATGTGAATGGCAGGGGCTGCAACTTTTTTTCTAGCACTGCTCCAATATTCCAATTAGAATCCACCATACCTGTGCAAAAAATAATGTACAATTTCATTAATGACTTGAGCATGAGTAGGAGTATTGTCCTTTTACAAATTTTAGATCATCTACTATTTTACTATTTAGGTTATAGTTATTCTCTGTAGTATACTTAACATTTATTGTATGTTATGGCGGGACTTAAATAAATTATATTTTGTCTCTGTACAATTGCATACAAGTGATTTCAAATAATAGAAATATGTACACAAACCTCTAAAGACGAGGTCTGCTTTGGGGATGGTGACTTGGTAGCCGATGGTACCGACGGACTCCATTCCGCGGAATGACGTATCCATCTCGGCCACCACCTGCAGTTGCTCGCTGGCCTGCTTGAAGTAGCACACGTGGAAGCCCGCCGCGCCCAGCGTGCCCGACACCTCGGAATCTGCAGTAGACGGTTAACTCTTAGCGTTTTGGACAGCGCCTGTTCCTACCATGCGTCTTTAAATAAGGGTGTATACTCAGTAATATTGAACGTTCAATTATTATGTTAACAAACTTATAAAGAGCGAAAAGAAATTACTCATGCATAGATATTTTAATGAGATTAAAAAGACTGATTTAATTAACAAGAGCAGTTTTTCTCACAATGTTTATCTACACTGATAGAGTGATCATGTTTAATAAGAAATACCTAAGTTTTAAACAAACTCATTGGAATGTGCATGAGATGTCATATTTTAAATTATAACTGGCATTGAATCGACCTTAGATTAAGGAAAGTCCTACCACTGACTTTTTGCTGCTTTTTTAGCTATGACTAGATTACAGTCTTAAACGCTTGACTGTTAATTATTAATTTATTACTCAAAATTGCTGAAGACTTATAGAATTTTATTGTTATTTTGGAATGTCTGATAGAATTACATGTTTTTAATAAGTGACTGTAACAACTGAATGTGTCAACAATTACCATCCATGGTGTATCTGGCGGCAGCAGAAGTGACTGCGATCTCGCCCCCCACGACGCGCGCCCCCGACTGGTACACCAGCTCGGCGCCCAGCGCCAACCGCCTTGTCACCGACTGTACAATAGATCACTTACACCTATCTAAGAACTTTATTAACAACATAACTAAATATAGGACTTGATACAATAGAAAAATAAGGTATCTTTAAATTTATTTAGTATAGTCTATTCCGTATATTAAGAAACAGCATATATAAGCACCTATAAACTTCAAAGCGCAACGATTGTAAAAACAATGATAACTTTGTATGTGTGGGTACATGTGGATCGCTAGTGGCGTGTGATGACGTAGAACACAATCATGGTCGCTCATTGGCGGATTATCCCTTTTAAACACTGTGACTGGAAAACTCATAAGTTTGCACTTGAAAAGAAATTAAATGTCTTTGTGGTAGAGCACTCTCGCTGTTAAAATATTCATATTTTGAGCAGACTATTTTTTTGTCAGTTAACAATGAAATTTGTTGAAGTTGTGAATTCTAATTTTAAAATAATAGTAATTTTGCATCGTATGATAGTTTTTGTAAGTAGATTTTTTGTAGCATTGGTTCAAAAGTGTATATATATATATATGGAATATAATGCAGCTTGTCATCATGATAGCACCCATAAGTCTCAAGGGATCTTAATAAAACTTGACACACTTATTCTATAGGCGATCAAATTGAATGAGTTCTAAGATGAGCTAATTCTTAATAATTTAGTGTAGAAATAATGCCTATATCAAACTTTGAAAATATTAAAAAACGAGAGATATTCAAGAAATAACTTTCGAAGAATGAAAAAAAATTTGGCTAATAAAAAAAATTAAGTTTTAAAGAAAAATAAATAACTTTTTAAACTTTTCATATTCACTGAAATTTGGAATCTACATCGATTTTGGATACTGAATTGCCTTTTTCATTATTTTAATAATGCTTTTCCATCCCCAGGAAGAAAAGGTTGAGAATGTTCACAATGTTGCAGTTCAAAACCTAAAACTAAAAGAAATAGGTATTGTAAAATATGTAAAACTATTATCAAAAGTGTACATAGTCATTTCATTCAAGCTGAAGTTTTTAATCCGATCACAAAAACCTATGAAATATGAGTAAGTTTATAAAGTCTGTGTAAGACACCAAAAAAACAGGGGAAAAAAGTAAAATATTCTCGCGTTTAGACAATTTCGAGGGTGATATCGCTGGACAGTCTATAAACCTTACTAACAAAAAATTCCTACCTTAAATGTGATCTTACAAGATTTAAATAACATTACCGACTTTCCTTATAAATGTACCACTTTGTATCATAATTGTATCATTAATTTTGATAATGAGATATTAGAGAGTTTTGGTATTCAAATAAGTGCAGACTCAGTTAAATCCAAACTCATACAGGAGATTAACACATCAATCTTTATTTACACATACTAAGACGATTAAAAATAATACACATTCAGTAAATCAAAGGGGCCTAGATGTTTTAATTGTAATAGGAAGGGTCATTATGCCAAGTATTGTAAACAGCCAAAGAAACAAACAGCAAGCAAAGCAGAAAGGCTCCAGTTTTGTAGCAGCATTTTCAGCAACTATTAAAGAAAGCACAAGTGATCAACGGTTTATCGACTCCAGCGCGGCCATGCATATGATGGGCAGAAATGATTGGATTTATAATGTCACCAATCCATCATTTGAGAACATTAAAGTAGCTAACAGAGAGCTGTTAGCGGTGAAGGGAGTTTGTTCTCAGCACTTACATGTGTCATCTGCGAATGGGCATTTGAATATTTCAGATGTGAAGAAGTTGCCTGGTTGTACTGAGGGTGTGACTCTGACTCAAGGACAATGTAATGTCACCTGCACTCATTATATAGAAGGTAGGCAAGCTAGATTGCTATTCAAAAATGTTAGTTCAAGAGCAACAAGGCCACTAGGACTAATACATTCCGATTTGTATGGCCCCATGGAAACCATCATATGGAGAGACTTTCCCAGATTTTAAGTTGAAAGTAGAGAATGAATTGAATCATAAGATGAAACCGATTCACACTGATAATGGCAAAGAATACTGCAATTATAACTTTGAAAAGTTTTTGGCTAATCATAGTACAATCCATCAAACCTCTTTGTACACTCCTCAGTTTGGCATGGCCAAAAAAATGAAGCAGACTATGGTAGGACGAGCGAAGTGTATGTTGTACTGTGCTGATTTAGAGAAGAAATTGTGGGCTGAAGCATTGGCAACAGCTGCATGTGTTGTTAACCGTTTCCCGACAAAGTCACTAGAAGGTAAAACTTCATATGAAATGTAAAAAGGCAAGAAACCCAATTTAGCACACATGAAAATATTTGGTTTAGAAGCTATGGTCTTTGTACTCATGGTTAAACACCAAAAATGGGATGAAAAGTCAGCCAAGATAATACTAAGAGGGATATTGCGAAAATAATAAGGGATATTGTTTTATGGACACAAGATTGTGAAAAAAAGTCTTTATGGAGTGAAAATGTAAGCATACCAATAAATTGTGAAATTAATGTTATAGTAAAGGACAACCAAACAGTCACTGCTAGCTCAGCCCTACCGGAATGTACTAATTTGGACAGTCAGAGAAATTAAATATACATTCTGGAGTCGTCAGCATCTGCACTTATAATGTTCAGTAAGGACTCAGATAACCAAGAAGGTAATACTGAAGACTCAAGTAAGTATGACACAGACACTGGGGAACTTGATGACATTTACTATCCACCATATCCGATAAGACAGGACTATAGTAGTAATATACCATTGAGATCTCACAATAAACTCATTGAGACACAGAATGGAAAAAAGGGCCTATTGTGTTTATTTACTAATTTGACTGGTCCACAGACTGCTGAGGAAGCACTCACATCATCACAAGTTACAAAAAAGAAGCCATGGACGAAAAGTACACTTCCATGATGAAAAATAAAACTTGGACGTTGACAGACTTCCCCACCAGGTAAAAAGGCTCTTCTATACAAGTGGATGTTTAAAATAAAAACTGACCAGTGGAAACGTTCTCCGACACAAAGCAAGGCTTGTTATAAAAGGTTCTGCACAAAGATGGGGCTCAGGCTATGGAAGAAATATATTCACCAGTTGTCAGGTATACTACTATCCGCTACTCGCTTGCTTTAGTAGCCAGATACGGATTAGCAATCGATCGAATGAATGCCTTATCTGTTTTTCTGCAAGGAAAGATTAACAGAGACATCTACATGCAACAGCCAGAAAAATATAAGCAAGGATCTCAGGTATGCATGCAGCACAAATCTATATATGGGCTAAAGCAGGCCAGCAGGCTTTGGAATATGAAATTAAATTCAGTTTTACACAAATTAGGAATGAAACAATCAAAAAACAGATCCTTGTGTCTATTTTAATGCAGAGAAGAACACATTCATAGCCATCTGGGTTGATGACTTAATTTTATTTACTACTGAAGAAAATACAAAGATTATATTTAACGACAAACTAAAGAAACACTTTGAAATGAAAGATATTGGACTGACAAACCAATGTGTTGGTCTACATATTACCAGAGATGGAGACAAAGTAATGCTAGATCAAGAGAAATACATTAATGAAATACTAGTAAGGTACAGAATGTCAGATTGTACACTGGTGAAAACTTCTTTTGAAGTTGGCATGAAATTAGATGAAAAAGTGGGAGAAAAAAACTGACTCTGTCCATATCAACAAGTGACTGGTTCCTTATTGCATGTGGCTCAAGGCGACCAACCTGACATATTCTTTTCAGTGCCGAGAACTAAGGATTAATTAGTCAAAATGAAACACAATCAGCACATTAGTCTCATGCACAAGTCACGCTTTTCACGTGTTATATTTGGACTACCTACAAACTTTATTCATTTGTCATAGTAAGTGATAAACTAAGTCACAATAAATATACTGTGAATCTCCTCCTGCAAAAAATATTTCAATACATCAAACCAGTCTCTGATAACATTACATATTTGTATATCTTCAGCGACAATTGCCCTGCTCAATTCAAGATCGATATGTAATGGCAAGTATGAATGCACTCAAAGCAGAATATGGATTTGATCACCTCGAATGGAACTTTTTCGCTGCCTCACATGGTAAAGGTGCCGTTGATGGAATTAGTGGAAGTGTCAAAAGATCAGTGTGGATCGTGGTTAAGTCTCGGAAAGCCATCGTTAACAGTGCCCTAGAATTCTATAATTTAGCAGTCTCTCTAAGAACATCACCTTTAAATTTGTAGCGTATATCGTTATGTGGGGTTGTGTCAGAGTGATATCGATGAAGATGGAGAAGTTACGAGTACAATTTATGACGACGGTTGATGGCAAACGATTCACAGAAATCATTAATGGCATAGCAGACGTGCAATGTGACGATATCGCGAAGTTGGAAAGGCCAAAGAAAAAGATTGATAGAAATAATATGTTTATAGAATTTTTGGCAATTATTGACGTATTTCAAAAGAAATAATTAATATAAGCGACAACAAAAGTATAATTGTTAGGAATAAATATGGTTTGATCTCTTATTTTGTTTCTATATAAGTAAAATTGATGTTTATGTTCACTTAAATTAGACTGGTTGCACCTATGATAATTTGGTGTTGCACCCACGATTATGAAAAATAATTCATTGTTTATTTTTGTACTGTTTAGAGTATTTATTTTATGTTCTTTGTTACTTTGATACATTTCAAAATATTAAGGCATAATATATTAAATGTATTAGAATTAACAGATTTATGTGTTTTTTGTTTGTAATCTGGAAAGGTTGGGCCAAATTTGTTGCACCCGTGATGGCAATTTGAACTTTTCTCCTGGCTTTCAAAATATCATATTAAAATTTTTGTTAATTAATATAAAGTAAACATATTAAAATGTAGTCTTTTAAAGATTAATTTAATTAAAAATGTTTTTTATTTAATTAGGTTAAACTAAAACACGCCTAAATGTTGCACCCGTGATAATGGAATGACCCATTTATGGAGTTGTGTTCGCCGTTAGCTCTCTTGCTGTCAACTTATTGCCGCGCATTATATTTCCAAATAATTAAGTTTAATTATTTACCACAACCACCAAATATTTTTTCAACTTCAAAGACATCTATTTATCACTGATTTGCAAAATTTAAGCACGGTCGTGTCAATCTCAGTGACAAATTTCGGAATGGTCGCCTGTCTACTACTGTGAATAACAAAAGATCAATGTTGTGCACCATATGATCGAAACAAACAGGCATGTGTCCTATCTTGAGATTCAGGTATCTTAGGCATAGACATGAGTAAAATATAATCAATCCTATATAAACATTTGGGTATGAACAAGCTGTGCTCACGGAGGATCCCACACAATTTGACTGAGGCTCAAAAAACGGATCACATCAAACCATGCAAACCAGTTTTAAGGGGGCATCAAATTTCATGTGGGTCATAATAACAGGGTAATATGGATTTATTGCTATGACCCTGAAACAGCAGCAATTGATCCTATAGGTCTATTGAAATGATCAGAAACTAACCGAAGCAATTGATCGCTTCTTTTGTTATTAAACTGGACACAATGCTACTGTAGCTTTGGAGAATTGTCGTACTGTGAATAGTGGTTGGTACACGACTTATTTGTTTGCTGGAATTTATTGACGAACTCCTTAAAAATAACTGTAAATGTTGTATAATCTTACACCATGACAATGCCAGTTCTCACATGGCCAAAAAGCAAATAAATTTTTGAAAGAGAAATATGTAAAATGAGCAATCCTGTATTCTGTCCTGGTCTGGCATCTTATGACTTTTTTGTCAACGATTTTCATCACCATAAGAGGCTGTCAAAGACTATGAAAAACAGGTCACTGAGGAAGAGTAGCATAAACATTTTGAAAATAAGTTTTTTCATTTTAAAAAGTGCATTGACACTAATGGAAAATAATTTGAGAAATAATAATTTCATTTATACCATTCATAGTATTTTTTTCTCATTCATTCCAGAAATTCTATGTATCATCAGAGCTACACAAGTGGCTTTCTATTATCATGAGCACTAATAGAATGGATTATCATATTTTGTTTTTGTCATGACCATGTGTGGGAACCACTTTTACATATCAAACCTGTTCAGCTTAAGACAGTGCTGAAAAGGCTTTTTAGTTAAGTCACTTTGCATAATTTTCAAAACTGAGAAAGATTCGACCCTTACATTATTATCTATTTCGTCATAACCTAATACATATTGATAGAAAATATAAACACTATAGAAGGAAAAACATACTACGAGTTATAGAAAGAATGAAGAAACTGAAAGCTGTAATGGATATAGCCTACATGTGCAGAAAATAAAAAAAACAAAAATTACCACAAGGATAGGATGGATTTACCTACAGCTACAAAAATAAGTAGACAGCACAAGATGTGAACAGACGCTTTAAAGCTTGTAGTTCAAGAATACCTCTAGTTCATTTCTGCTCAAACTAGCAAGAGACAGAGAGAGAGAGAGAGAGAGGAAATATATTGCGTAAATGAATATCCAATAATCCATTTAGCTTTATTTCTACATTCCAATAACTAATCACATTATAATGCCTTTATAATAAACAAAACCTTTGAAATTTTAACCACAAAATTGTGTCAATTGAAGATACCTGAAGGTAGTGCCCTACAAAGACGGCGGAGCGCTCATTGAAATCGGGTTTGCCGACGGCGGCCGCGAGCGTGTAGTCCGGGCCCTTATACTCCAGCGTACCCTGCGTCGCCGTAAGGGCACATTCCTGCACCTGTGGACACCATAAACATTATATTAAAATATTACAGTGTAAATGTATTTTACTATTTTTATCAAAATCCTTTTTCTGAGATATAATATGGAACTGAGATATAGTTGTATTTAAAACTACGAATAGATAATGACAATAAAATTATTTAAGATGAAAATCATTTAAGATTTAATCTAATCACAATTTTCAAAATGTATTTGAACATTGTGATCATATAATTGAATTTTTTGAATAGGTAAAATGTTATTAAATGATCAATAACAATAGAAACAATCAAGTATCAACATACTAGCTTTTATCTGTGGCTCTGCCCATATGAGTGAATTTGTTTATTTTTTATATCAAGTGATCTCTCTGTTGACCACAATCCCAATCTCAGATATATTCAGGAATTCAATTTCACTTCTACTATTGGTTTTGATCCCGGTCCTGATTTCAAATCTTGTCCTATTTCAAACCCACTTAATTTTGACCCCATTTTGTCTCACAATTTTCATCCCAGTTCCGATCTCGATGCTCATCTTGATTTTAATCCCACTAATACTTTTAAACCTGACTACAACTTCTGTTGCTATTTTGGAATGTATTTTAAACAGAGAGTAGCTTAGCAGTGGTTGTTCAAACATATTTTTCTTATCATTATATCTCTGGCCTTTTTAATTATGGTGCAATATGACATACAGTATGTAAATGAACAGCACTGCACCATTTTTTTCATTACAGAATATCATATTTTAATTATAATAATCATAATAAAAGTAATGATAAGCATGACCAGAAAAATGAATAACTTTTGTTAATTATGAATGACCCATAATTTATCATTTCTTCACGCGGCGTTGTCGCTGCTTTTCTGAGTAGTGATACATAACACAAAAGCACATATGCATTACATTTAAGAGATATTTCACAACATAAATAATTAATTTATTTAGTGCCAGTGAATATTTAGATATGGTGTTAGTGTATGATTAGTGTGGACATATTATATGTCATTCAACATCAAAGGTCATTGAGTCATATACAATTTAGTTCCGCTTTGTGACCAAAACATGCGCACAATCAGCTGGCATTGATGACACAGGTATTTGATTTATTTTTCATACTAAATTATTTTTGTTTTATTTTATGAACCAGATATACTTTTCAAAAAATAATTATTGAGATTAAATAGGAGTATTATGTTTCATTATAGAGACAAATGCCGCAATGCTGTTCATTTCAATACTGTATACTTTTTTCTAATTGTAGGCTATTAAATTAAAATGGTTCATTAAGTCCAACCAGTAGTTTATGCATGACACACAAACAATCAGAAAAATAGGCAAAGATTTAAAAAAATAATTATTTTTTGCTCACACTTAATTAGCTCATCTTTTATAAAATATATTCAATTTTCTCACAATTATGTAATAATATAAATAAAAAAAAACCAGCAAAGAGCATGTTGGACCATGCTCAATGTAGGATTCTAAAGCCGTTACTACAAAGAAATGCACTACAGATGAAAAAACTATGTTGTTTTACTTCTTTCATGTTTCCTGCATATAATAAGCATAAGCACTTTAGTAATCTACAACTAGACAAACAAGTAGGTATGTCGACTATTACATTTATAATATGGTAAACTGAAAAGCACCAACAACAGTGTATCTTCATGGCACTTGCATCATTTTGTAGAGAGAAATGCAGTTTTTTGGCAATAACACAAAAACGGTATAGCCGATCATATTCAAAATAATTTTAGTAGAAAATATTTATTAAGCGTTACCTACCTTTGAAATTTATTTCATATTTTTTTAATATACAGTTTAGAAAATAAAGGAGGGGATACACAATTTATGCTATTTTTGAAGCAATTATTTCAGAATGTCTTTACTTAATAAAAAATAATTGTTTAAAAACTTTAAAATATTTTTATAAGGACTGTCTAAATACATGCCAAATATTAATGTTTGTTTAAAAACATTTTTTTTAGCTTCTATTACATATATGGAATGCTCCTCCTTCTTAGAAATATTTATTTTTGTTATTTAACTATGAAGCTAAGTAGCTGCTTATTTAAGACTCTTACACTGTAAATTTCATCAATATAATCTTGTAGTTTTTGAGTAAAATGTCTGTGATATATGGAAGGATGGACGGATGAACAGATGGATATGATGAAACTTTAAGAATTCCATTTTTTGCCATTTTAGCTCTGAACCCTACAAATCAGCCAACTACAAGTTTAAGCGAGGGTTTTCATACCATCATAGAAACAGCACAAGCCCAAGTCACATTTAACCGGTTTTATTAATTGTTGTAATACTTTAGAGTTATTTATTTATTTGCTAATTAATTTGTATTTATATAAATCAGATAGATAAAGAATAGTTAGCACTACAGTCATACCATATTTGACACATATGTATGCCAATATATGTTTTCACAAAAATACAAAAACAAAAGCTGAAAAACACCCCCCTTAATTTTTTATTATTAAGATATCCTTAATAATAATAAATATTATTTGACAATTTCAATTAGTTACACATTACAGTACAAAAGACACAGATCTTTAAAGGGATGACAGACAGACAGATAAATGGACAAATGGCATAGGCTTAGTAGTAGAACTCAGCTCTATTAGTATCATTTAGATACAGAACCTTAAAAATAAAATCAATGCAAAATGGTGCATAAAATTCTCATCTAACATGGCATTGTGACATCTTATATGGTGCATTGGGAAAAATTTACCTGGGCAGCTGCCTTGACTCTAATTCTAGGGGTAAGTTGATGAATGAAATTAAAATTTATGTTGCCCGATGGATCAACATCCCCTAGAAGCACGGGGAAAGCCTCCGTAGGCGATATTTGCTTGGTACCTATATATGTCGCACCCAACTTGTATCCATTCTGTGAACTGCTCATTGTTAGTGTGTGAGACATCTGAAATGTACAAGACATTTATGAAATATATTATTAATTACAATATCTACACAAGATTGTAATAATCATGCAATTAAATTAATATCAAAGCTATACATTAACTACCAGAAAACTGCTGTAGAAAAAAGATATATTTCATTTCAACATAAATTTGTCTTTTATACTCGTTATTAAAAACATTACTCCACATCCACACATACATTTCTCAAAAACAAAAAAGAGTCCAGTAAGATGGTAGTGGGATATGGCATTCTTTTGTATAACCTAAAATCTAATCATATGATTGACGTCAAATTTAAAATATGAGGAAATTTAAAATAAGCAAAACTTTCCTCAATACCATATATTAGATCTTATTTAAATGATAATAAACTTAAATATATATCTGGATTAAATTAACTTACTTTAATAGCATTGAAAACATTCATGATTGAAGTTGATTTTGAGAATGATCAATTTTACAGGTAATTTTTTTTTTTTAATAAATTTATTACTAAAATCAACCAATGACACTCCAATATTCAGTTAATTTATGAGATAATGGGATTTCTACATTGATTGTTTGATTACTTTTCAAGTTATTTGAAGAAAAAAGCACTTTTACAGATTGGCATCTCTGCCAATATCTGCCAAATCAAATCAAAAATATCTTTAATTGGTAGGTAATTGTAGGTACACATAAAATATGCAATCAATTATTTTTGAAATCAACATTAGTACGCATTCCAAATGCTAAATCGCTTTGAGAATAAACAAGGAACTCAAAGGTTGCTTTTTTGCTCATAAATATACATACATACTTAGAAATAACATGAAAAACCTGGCACCTGAGCAGTTCAATCCCAGTCTTTACATTAATATATTCAAATACGGCATAACATCCATTGCCACATAACTTTTTTTGATGAAAAGTTTATTCTCATAAAATTGCAAATTTTGAGTTTCAGCTGAGATTTTATAATAGAAGTGCACACATTACCCCTTGACTGAGAATGTTAACTTTAAGTTAGTCGGATTTTGTGAGCAGCAAGGTTGTTTTTATGTCCAATGTTAATGTTATGGATGTTGCTCATTTTTTGGATCAACTTGACAATAAAATTAACTGATTTTAAAAACATGTATGACATTCAACACACTTTTTTGGGGAACAAAAATGATTAGGTTTTGGGATGATTGGTTAATTGAATAATTAATATCTTATATGGAAAACTATCAAAAAAATTTTAAAAATTGTAAATTAAAAAAACTTTTTAGAGCATGGCTAGTTTGATTCAAAGTGCTTCATCCATTCAAAACATGTAACATATGCACTCAGGTATATAAAAAATTAATACAAAAAAAGCCTCAGTATGAACATCCATCGTTAATTTGTAAGAGAACCAATGTTGTGACATATCATATAAGTATCCATAGCAAACTTGCTTTAAAAACACTATGTATGCTGAATAAATGAATAACATGAAAATACATTTTTACAAATAACTCAAAGAGAATATAATCTACTAAGAAATCTTTGTATTGCCTTTATTAATCTCTTCCAAATAAAAAAAACCCTTCATGAGCCACTAACTGCACTTAATAAAACCAATAAATATCTCATAGAAAAGTGCAATTTGGATCATGCAGAACTTATATGATTCTGCCTTATAAATGTAATGCATTCACAAATTTTTTGCAAAAAATGCAAATGCCTTCGAAAATACATTTGCGTCCATATACAAACTGTTTTTAGAATAGTTACATTAATCTTATTTTAAACATAAAACATGAATAAAATCCATCAGCATTCTTTAACCTTTAATTTCAAATTTTAAATGCAGCAATTTCCCTACCATGGATTCTGCAAGCGCATCTAGCCAGTCACCATGAGTTTGTACTGCGTTTTACTCTATGAATGCATTTATATATATGTAGACAGAACAGTATGACATGAATTGAAATTAAGATGAATGATAACTGCATTTTTTAGATGTTTGAAATTATATCCTGTATCCGTTCTGAAGCCTATTTAGCAAACATGTGTAATCATTCGTTCAATCATATCGTAGTGTACCACAACTATAGCAACAGTAATGTTAATGATCCATAATATATTTTTTATAAATTGATCACACACAAAAATTATGAAAACTTTAATAATAGATGAAGTTTATCTCATTACAGAAAATTTTATGGTAAGCATTACAATTTCGTCTACTAAGGTTTATTGTGTTATTTTAATTCAGGGATTTAAAACATATTTTTCTTCTCTTCTATGCAAGAGAATCATATTATTTTAATAAATAATTAGGGATGCATCGATACGCCTTTTGGCCGATACGATACTGATACCGATACTTTTACTAAAATATCGCCGATACCGATACCGATATCGATACGCCTAGAAAATTCAAAGAAATGATAAGGTAATAAAATATAAAACTTCTAGCTACAAATAAAATACGCTTTGGGTTATTTTCTTTTATTAAATAAGTAGTAGCATTGACATTAAAAGATTAAACATTTTAAAAAAATATGGTGGATTTATTACATACTTAACATATTAATAATTAAAATTAACATTTATAAGATTTTTGTTTAAAAAGCAAAGTAGTCTCAAATTTTGTGGAGAAAGGCGGTTTCGCAAGTTTGTTTGAATGAGACCTGCGGTGGAAAATAGCCTCTCGGATGCAACAGAGCTCATTTGGAAACTGAAGTACTTCTGCGCCAGTTTTTTCAAATGGGGGTATAAGACGTCATTGTGCCAGAAAAGTAGCGGATATGCGTCTCTGGGTATGTTGGGAGATCTTAGGTACTTCTCGACTTCTTCTTTGAGAGAGTTATTGCTGCTCAGAGTTGACAGGGGATCATCTTCTTCGGACTCTCTAATAATATTTTCACAAACGCTCCAAAGGCCACCACTAGCAGTCATCTCAGAACTTGTGCTCGGTGTAGGTGCGACCATGTCCGAAGCATTTTCGGAATATAAATCTTCGTTAATGTTGATGATTAACTCCACAAGACGCTTTTTTGCTGTAGATGTTGTAGAGTGTAGTTGAAATATCCGTGTTTTATATCGAGGATCAAGCGTTGTGGCTAAGCAATATATCTCTTCATTTTCCAAGTCTTCGAAACGTTCATTAAGAGCCATTAACAAATCACCCGCTAATTTTTGCGATATATTCTCCTCTTCTCGGCGACGAACCTCTCATATTTTCTAATAATTTTCGAAGACTGTTAATTAATGGAATGGCGTCAGACAACGTAGCAGTGGATTTGTTGATTGACTTTGTGGCTTCTTCAAAATACCGCAAAATATTCACCACCTTCTCCATCATTATCCATTCTTCAGTTGTAAGTTCTGCTTTGCAAGTTATACGAGGTAGACAAGCTTGCACTGCAACTCGTTGTTCTAGCAAACGCCCAATGCCTGTAGTGTCGAGTCCCAACGTGTAGATATCCTGTATTAAGACATGGTTGGCAATATTATGTGTATCTTGCATTTCTTTTAATACCTTATTGCTGCTCGTGGAATGACTAAAATGTCCTATAATAGACCTTGCTTTGGTTATCATTTCTTTGACTTTATCATCTTTAAAAAGCCTGGCTTTGATTACCAGTTGCAATGAGTGAGCCAAACATTTTACAGGTACAACATTATACGTTTCTTGAATCTCTCTTATAGCGACACTAATGTTTGCTGCGTTGTCAGAAACTATAGCTCGAACTCGGTCTTGTATATTCCAATCATGAAAAGCATTGTTGAGTTTGCTTGCAATATTTATACCTGTGTGCGATCCATCGAATGGCAAAACTTCAAGACAGTAACTTTTGTACTCAAAAGTTGCAGTGATTCCATGTGCTGTCAATCTAATAAAATCATTGGATTGCGAAGAAGAGTCACTTGTCCAGATGTCGGTGGTTATCACAATATGCGGCAGGTCTTTTAATAGATCTAGTACTTTAGCTCTCACTCTGATACATTTCTGGTATGACTTTTTCTGTAATGTGGAACCGCGAAACCATTTTATATTTTGGACACAGTTTTTTATCAATCTTTGGAAGCCTATTTTGTTTACTAAAAAAGGCTCCATATCCACGCATATTTGCTCAGCAATAGTGAGAGTTATATCTTTTGCCCGAACGTCGTCGTCGACATAAAGTGATTTCTTATCGATTATCTCTGACAAAGTTGTTTGTCTTTTGGTTGTGGTTGTAGACCGCCCTCCGTCGCGCTTGGTTTTCTGAGTAGTTGTTTTGAGGTCGAAGCGGTGTCCAATTCACTATTATGGTGCCTCTTCATGTGGATCCATAAGTTTGACGTGTTATAACTTTTAGAGGTGGTACCTCGAGACACATTTTCTTTACAATATAGGCATGTTGCTTTGGAATTATCCAACGTCGAAATTTCAAAATGGCTCCAAATAGTGCTTTTGTGTTTTGAAGTTGACATAATTTTCGTAAGCACTGTAGACAGGTCTTTGAAATGTTTAAATATTCACCACACAACTATTTAATCAATTAATTATGATGTGTCAACTGTAATTATGTATTTTATAATTTCTAACATAACCAACAAAAATCGCTATAGCGCAATGGTATGCACAAAGCAGCACGAGTGAGCGAAAGTACAAAGAGTGTTGGATCGGTATCGGCTATCAAAATATCCCCGATACCGATATATCGGTAAATCGGATATATCGCCGATATATCGGTATCGGTATCGGTATCGGATGCATCCCTGTAAATAATATACTTGTTCACCAAATTTCATAGAAATTCATGCAAACAGATTTCATGAAAATTCATACAGCTGTTAAATAAATATTAAATTTCTTCACTAGGATAAGAGAATTTTTTTATTTTGTTTAAAAGATGGTTTGTGATAGAGAATAATTATTCCATGTATACATATTACAAGATTTTGGGATAAAATAACCAAAAATGATAACTTTCTCTACTAATGAAATTTTAACAAAATTAAATAAATAAATATTTCTATTATGTACCTGAAAGTGATTTGACATCCCCTTGTTCACCATCAACTTACCACCCTCAAAATTTACTGGCATAACCTCTGGAATATAAAATAAAAATAATTATTTTTTACGATAAAAACATTTACAATCATTTAGCTCCATAGATATTTATCCCTAAAACTACATTAGTGACAGAGATACGTTATGCCTTACTCTGTAGTAATATTTATCTTATCATAATATCAATAACCTACAAATGTACCCCATAGTTACAGAACGAAGTTTTGGGCAAGTATAAACTTTGAATGAAACTATAGCTCGTCTTGCAAGATTCGTGTATAGCTTTACAGATAACAAAAATTTAATGCAAATAATAATTATCCATAGTTATTTAAATATATTACATCACAATATAACCAAACATTCGGTATCCAATAATCCCTATCTGAATAAACGATCACAAAATAACCATTGTGAAATGATCCCTAACAAACTTTATACAAAAATAACCTTATTTTAAGATAAAATAGTAAATTAAAAGTAACCTTTAGTCTTTTTGTGCAATTCATCAAGAGTTCCAGGGTTTTCACGTTTAGATTCATTTTGTACGGTTTCAGGATCCAAACTAGAAAGAGCCGAGTTGTGCACACGGTACCTGCTAGCTATAGCACCCATTATAACTAATTACACTATTGTAATTTTAGTAATTTCTAAAGAAATCAATGAACATGTGCCATGAAACACAACTCCCTAGAATAAAAGACAATCGCAACGACATGAAGTTGACAAGGGTTGACAACACTTGTTACCAACCTTAAGCGTATGCATAAGCGAATATTTGGTGGAGACGTACGTAATTTATTATTTATGGTGAAGATTGTGCTCCATTTATTGCGAAAATATTACAATCACTTAACATAAAAATTCGTTACCAATTTCCTTTAAAACAAAAGATAAAATCTTCCAAAGTCAGCGAGTTTATTATCAAACATACGAGTCTCAAACACACACTCATAAATATTATTCCTATCGCCTTTCATTGTGTGCGCTATTCATTTTGCTCTTAATTTTACTAGACTCATGTTTTAGCATCGTGTTCACTATTTATTTATTCTCCTTGACTTAAATTTTGAAAAACAGAAATATCTGTTCAAATCTTCTATAAAACAATATCAGTTTATTTTATTATAAAGACGTGTAATTTTTTTTAGATAGCCATTCTTCGACTGCTTAAACATATTTAGCCAGATGTCGTGTGTAGCTTTAGCCTTTGCTTAGGAAAATGCTGTCCACCTATTTTTATGTTTCTAACTACATCTACAACATAATAATTATAAAAATACGTAAGTAATCTAATACTGAAATACCCGTGTATAAAAATTTTTAGATTTGTTTATAGTGAAACGTCTTGATTATTTTTAGGTTTATATTTTTATTTCTTAAAACCATCGAATTTCAAGGATTTTAGACACTATAAAATATTCTGTGGTGGATAAGAACATTAATAAAAAAGTATAATGAACATTATGTAAAAGAAGCTCATGTTTTTTATATCGTTTTTCAAATTAGTTGTATAGATATAATGACGAATCTTTTGGAAAATTAGTAACAATCCATTTCTTTTTTAGAATAGTTACAGTAAAATAATATTTTAATTAAATTAGAATAAATACTCCGTTACAATATTATATAATTATGTGTATCGATGTACCAAATTACCTGTATCGGTGCTCCTAAGCAATACACATCTCGGGACCCCATTACTCTTTTTTACATTATTCACATTTAGTTTTTTTACTACAACGCAATTTCATTCTTTATTATATTTTTCTTTACAACATTACTTTATTCCATATAAAAGTGAAAGAATTAAAAAATATACACAAGGCATATTTCTTTATTAAATCGTTTTGTAAAATTCAATATACTTAAATATAAACTCTTTATTTAGATAGAGAAGTTGGAAAAGTTTAACTTTTAAGACGTTAAACTTTTCCAATAAATACAACATTTTTAATCGCTCTTGACGTCAATGAATCTAAATGGCTTAGAGACATGAATGAACGAAAGCAGTTTTTCAATCATTTTCATAATCAGCAAACTCTATATATTTGGTATGTTGTCATCACATTTGGGAAACGTTGTTTGAACCATATTATTTAAAATTTACTATGATTTCTCAAAAGATTTGTATTGACTTTTCATATATCTTCTAATTGTGACATGAAGAACATGAATTACATCAACTTGTCCATAAGCTCAGTGTCAGTATCTCTTGAATATTGTTTTTAAAATTTCGTTATAGCCTCAGTGATTTATAAAGATGCACAGTCCCGCGTTCGAAAACGGCCACGGTAAGTGAGTGCTAAGACAATTTAACAATCATTGCATTTAATATAGTTTCGTCGTACTTTCCATTACGACGTTGAAGTGCTTTATTAAAAAATGCAAATATGACACGTCAAAAGAAGAATAGTATTTCTTATTTGCGATAATCTACAATTATTTTATTTATGATAAGTACTCAATCATGAATTACAATAAGTATTTGATAGAATATTTTGTATTTCTTTATTTAAAGTATCATGAAAAGTCGAGATATGAACTGACTTAAAAAAAATAGACCTAAATAACACTGACCTCGTATTTCTTGCGTTGTCAGTTATTCAGTCACTTACAATAAAGATTTTATTTCAATACTCATAGAGTCGCTTTTTTTTAATTTTTTATATATTATTCTTTTACATTTATAAATATTTTAAATTAAATTTGAAGGGAACTGATATAACAGATTAAACATATTAAAAAATATATGTGTATTACACTTTAATTTTTTTTAAAACAAATTATGTATAAGATTTATGTTCATCCAAAATATGTTATTATTTAATAAATCCCACACCTTCTTTTATGATATAAATAATATGAAAGTTTTATATTACTATACTCTTTACACCTTAAAAAATATTTAGTTGTTTCATACATATTTTTCTGCTATAATAAATTAAATTTTCTGGTTAACTATAATCTCCGATGATAATAGTACATTAACATTTATTAAGTAGAAAAATATCTTGTATTCTTTTGCACATTCAATCAAAAACAATAATAATAATTATAAATAAATTTAAACCACTCCTCTGATGCCTTGTTTTAAAACAATATTTGTAAATTGTAAAAAAAAGATTTATTGTCTTTCAGTACCAAAATGATCGTTACTTGTTCTCTTAGGATTTAAAAATGAACCTTCTGCTATGATTTTTCGGTTGAAACGTCAAATGATAAATAACGTTCCTTCCCCAGTCCTTCCCTTCTTTTTCTTTGGCACTGCGAAATGGTATTGTGAGACCCATAATATTGTGAGAATGGTAAAATGTGAATCAAAGACATTATGTATACTTTTAGCCGTTTTTAGACGTTAAAATAGTAATCAACAGTGTATCTTCTCTTTTTTATACATCTATGTACAGCTCCTCTAATTTCATCGTTGGCTTTTGTCGAGGAATCACTTGAAAATCCAAACAGAAAATTAATTACACAGAAAGCTTCTAGTCGCCACCACAATTCTTTACACAGCGTAGGAAGTGCAGGAAAATGCATTTAATTTTTTTAAAAAAGCTGCTTTTGCCGTATTATCTTCTGATTAGACGATTAGAAATGATATGAAATACGTACCCAAATTTACTGAAATATAATGGTATAACAAAAGAAAAAAACGAAAAAATATTATTATTATTAATGGTTTATAGCATACAATTTTTTAAATATCATTCTCACTCCAACAAGTATTTTCAACCAAATATTTTTTTGAGGCATGGAACCCGTAGCTGATGCTGGGCTACTGTGTTGGTGCCTACGCTGCCTAATGGATAATCTGGTCCAGAAGATTTGTTATACTAGCAGCTCTTCGCTTATATTTTTATTTTTTATATGCTCGACACTGCAGACAGAGAAAAATTATCTAAAGCCTTATATTTTCAGCAGCGCACCGCACAATTGCTATTACTAGCAATGTAGCAATATAATAATGACGTAGATACGTTTCTTTTTGCTACGAACGACGAACTTCAAACTTGTTTTAAAAACAACTGACACGTGATTTTCTGTCAAAAAATATTTTAACCAAAGAATGAGTTTATTATGTTTTAAAAAATATTACATTCCAAATTCAAACATTTATGAACTTTCAGTGTGCTCTATGTATGTTTGTTCTGTGCTAGATTATGTATTGCAATTGCTACAGAGTAGGCTAGTATCTTAAGTCAAATATGAGGAATTTATTTACTTATAATTATTACATCTGTGAGCTGTGATTCAGAGCAGCGATTATTCATAGATACATTAATTCGTGCATTATATTCACAGATTACATTTGTATATTGTATTAATTATTGTAACCCATTTGTAATTTTGTACATCGTACTGTATATTCTTAAAATGATAGTATATCTAAGTTTTTACAATGCAAATGAGTGTAACATAAACATCTTAATCAATTGTATAAATATTGCATATTTATTTTAAAATAAAGAGCGTAGGGCATAATTCTGGTACTGATCAAGAAGCGTAAGTTATAGGAGTGGCATACCAAGTTCAAAGTGTTTTTGCATACTTTAATTAGAAACTACAATGCCTAAAGTTGTGTCAAGAAGTATAGTTTGTTCAGATACCAAGGATCAAGAAGAATATAATGAAACAAAACCTTTGCACATATATTATTGCTTGTGCGGACAAATGTCTCTCATACTGGATTGTACGGTTGATCGTCTTCCTTTAAGACCTACAGACGGAGCACGAGTTATTGATGGATCCAAACATGCTCATAAAATCACGGCGGACGCCGACGAAACTATTTACTTGAAACGTGAAAAAGGCATTGAGAGACAATATAGATTGAAATGCAAAAAATGTTCTATTCCAATATATTATAAAAGTGATCCAAACTCTAATGTGATATTTATTATGCATGAAGCCTTAGTACAATCGGCCGGTGAAGGGTCAATGACAGATGTCTATAAGCAAGTCGAATTAGCACAACCTAAAAAGATAATGGTTACAAAACACACTAAAAATATGGGCAAGTTTAGTTCCGTGACAGTATCGACTATAGATGAGGAAGAAGATGAAATTGAAGCAAGGGAAGTGGCAGACAGCTATGCAAACAATGCAAGAATTATCGAGAAACAACTAGAAAGAAAAGGCATGAACAAGAGACAAGCTGAAACCCCGTCTCAGCAAACAGAGAAGCGAACTAGAGGGACTTTGATTGATAAATAAATGTGAATAGCATGCTTCTTTCGTAAACTTGCTTTATATCTTTTTTTTGAAAGTTTCTGAAGACAGATATTCATCAATATGTTAACATTTTAACTGTGCATAAAAATCAAAAATAAAAGTGAATCGCAGTATTTATTTTTATACACTGATACCTATTTAAAAACAAATTGTAGTGTGTCAAATAATAGTGGTAATTGTCAGTTACTTATGCCTATTACTTAAAAACTGTTAAAACAATTTTTATGGTACTCTTATTGTTGTCTAGGTTAGGGGTATACTTTTTCGTTATACCCTTTTCATTTCATATCAATAATAAATTTAAAATTAGGCAATAGTGCCAAATTTCATAGTTATTGTTAGTTAATTTCTAAATCTCATAGAGGAGACCTGTTTCAGTGTTCAAAATTTGTATTTACATCTTATTGTGGTTATTGATATGTCATAGACAAATGTTGATCAGTTATTTATTTTGGTATTGCAAAACAGAAAATTTTAAATGACTATATGTACACAGTTACTTAACAAAGTAAAGATATGAAATTGAGTAAATGTCGATAAGACAACACTTGACGGAGCTGAAGGACTGGGACAATACACGGGTATCTATCTATAAGCAAATCTCGACAGGATTTGCTTTCTTTTCTTTAGGATCTTGTTTAATAAAGAAAATAAAGGTCATCACTTTTTTTAAAGTTTTTAATTTCAATTTTCAGATCTGTATGTAGTTTAATGAACTTTTAATAACAATTTCCACCAAAGGAAAAAATTGTAAATTGCAAATGTAAACATGAGGTTTGATAGGTTTGAAAGTTTGTTTGTTTACGGTCAATGTTCTTTTGCTTTTGATATAACCTGTTGTTTGAGTGCTACCTATGTTTTGTAAGAATATTGACACGATTTTAATATATTTAAGTAGAGGCTTATTTGATATAATAATAAAGCATGATTTCATTTAAAGTGTTTGGGAAAGAAAAGTATTTCTGAGATTTAAATGTGTGGTAAAAATAATATATATTTGCACCCTATTTCAGATTCTACTTTTTTGTGCAGTGCTTTACAATTGAAAACACATATGTATTTCACTTCAAAATAGAATTAACAGCAGTTGATCTAATTGAAATATTTAAGTAATTAAAGTGTACTTAGCATCCAAGATGGGAGGTGATAATAAAGTAAATAAATGTGTGTGTTGTTAAATAATTTAATTAATAAAATCATACAATGAACATACACTTGGATGCCCAAACAAAAAGAGTAACCGTAATTTTTTTACATTTTTTATATATTTCCATTTTTCTACATTGGGGCCCCATATACAGCTACAAATAATTTGTTCTTGAGATATTTCTTATTCATTATAGAGATAGCATCGGTCAACATGATTTTTGGGTCTGACTTCTACATGTTAAATTTTAGTTTCTCCTATGCTAAAAACAGGAAAAAATTTTTTTTGGTCAAAGTATGATCAAACTAGAGCAATTTATCAATATTTCGGGAAAAAAATACTGGTTTTTATATTTCTTTTATAATTCTATTTTAAATTATAATTAGAAAAGTTTTTGCTGGATATGAGTTTTTTTTTATTAAAAATTTATGATACAATAGCATAAAGATGTAAAAAATAAGAAATTAATCTCTAAAAATTAATATTTTTTGTATCTATTTCGTGTTCATATGAGCTCTCATATTAAACCCAAATTTAATCTCCCTTCATATTCTTGTTGTACTGCCCTTGATATCGCCGTTTGAAGTCCATCACATCTTGGTGAAAATGTTCTCCTTGTTACTCGGAGTAGGCACCCATGTTATCTTTAAACTCGTCCAGATGAGAATGTAGCATATGAAGTTTGATAAATTCACAAAGAAAACAGAATTAATTAACCTCATGTTGACACTGTTTTGATGCCATTTTTTAACTGAGTAATACACAAATATAGGTGTTACAGCTGTAATAGACCAGTTAACACTCACTACTGTGCCTGTTACAAATAATAATACAATTTACTTTCGGGTTAATCAAAGTGCTGCCATCTTTCGTTTATAACATAATCTAAAATATACTTATCAATGAAAATCAGACAAGAGCAAACTTTAGGAACTAAAATTCAAGTGTTTTTCAATGTCTAGAATAAGATTTTAAGCATTAGAACAGAAACCAAAAAAAAAATTTTTTTTCTTACCCATGTAATGAAGTGGCCAAATAAAGTAACTGCATGTGAGATTTTAATTTCTATCGACAGACAACATTAAAGAATGAACGAATGAATAAATTATGTTGAATGCAACCACTTTACAATTAGGGCAGCCTCTCTGTTTCAATGCTTTTACAGTATTTTTGAAAATGTTTCGTTATATACTTGTAGTTAATTATGCAGAAATTTATAATTTTGTACCTTGTCTTAAAAAAAGCAATTATTTGGTGTTCATAATCTTGTTTCATATGCATTTCGTTTTCTACATTGTTTTCATCTCCCTCCTTTTAATTTTCGAATTGACTCAAATGAGACAATTTTTTTTGATATTTCTGCCATCTCAAATACTGTATTATGATCATAAAAAGGAAGTGACAATGCTAACTTTTCAAAAATAGAAGAGCTTTATGCTCCAAAAAATCCCTAGCATGATATATTTGTTAGAATGAAAAAATTGGTTTGTTCAGCTTGACATTTGTTTGGATTGAATTCTGCCTCTGAAGTGCCAAGGATCTGTACAGGAAAGAAATATAAGTTCGGTACTACTGCTATTGAAGTCTTCAAAGATGTTTTTATAGTTTTCAATAAAATATGATCAATTTTTAATCTTTTATAGCTGTGAGTTTGTTGAATGGCATATCAATTCTCAAACAATTAACACTGAGGTTATCAACACTCACAACTGGAAATGGATCACCACCAAGAAAGCAGCATTCATAGTTTGGAAGTAAACCCCTTTCTCATTTGTATTGTTAGCTATTATGTATTTTTTTAAACAATTTCTTTGATGTATTACTTCATTTACTAGGTTAAGGTAAGAGCCAGTTCATATTTTTTTATAGTATTTTATATATTAACTATAATTTTAATTTTATTAGTAATTTTGGTGTAGCGATATACATTTGAGCTCTAACTATCGAAATTGATTTGAAAGTCTTCTGTTTATTATTTTTGTAATCCATGCAGATGAATAGTGTGTTGTGATTGGTGGAGACCGTTTAGCTATGGTGATCGAAGTTAAAGCCACCAGGTTCAAAGAGTTATTAGGTTTTGTTACATAAAATGCAATTTTAAAATATGGTTTCTTTCTTCATCAGGAACAACACAATTAATCAAATATCAATGTATGATATATACTTTATTTTTTTAAATAACTTGGTCCTCATACGCTTTTGATAGAGGCGTTGATAATAAAAATGTTACATTTTATCACATTCTAGTGTATTACGAGTGGCTGCAGATGAAGAATCAAGCCACTTTTAGATCAAGACGTAGGTAAAACAGATTGAAATGTCTCACAGAATGAAAATGTGGCGTCCAGTATATCTCGGAGACGTTACGTCCGATCGGGTTGGGGCCTATAACAAGATTCTTTTTACGTAGGATTAGCTTTCGAATGCTGCAATCGCAGAGATTGTCTATTCAATAGTTTCGGAGCTGTTGCCGTGCATCCCTCTTGAGAACAATCAATACAGTCCTATACACAACAATACAATCTGTAATGGCTTATATGTAATGTATCTGGAAGAAAAAATTTCCAGATAGAGTTAAATTAAGAATCTATATGTAAGTCCATCATAATGACGTTTCTTTATTGGACTTAATCGGATTGTAATGTTATTTGTATTTGTATGGATCCTATCTGCACTTTACCTGTAGGTTTGTATCTGTTCTTATCGTAAATCCATTTGGACATAAAAACCAATGTGGATTTCCGAATACGAAATAGTAAATGTTTTTAATGCATTTAAATGACAATTTCACAATCAGAAAAAATAATGTGTTCTATACCTATGTAAATCCAGATAAGAATTTTGTAGACATAAGTTCATGTTCCATTAAATCAGTTCCATTAAACTTTCCGTTTCTTTTCTTCGAAAGTTTTTATGGGTATTGATATGGATTTGTAGCGACAAAAGTACATTAGGTCCCAATACAATTATTTCTTATTGGAATCAATTGGATATTTCAACAGGTATAGCAAAATAGGTTTTTGTAACATAGCTCGGCCACCGTACGTCCGATTGGCCTACAATGAATACTTAACATTCAGTAAAAAAAATAAGCAATCGATTGGTGTTAGAATGCGGAAGATCGGCCTAGTTGGTCGAGAGATATCGCACATCATACATTTTCAAAAATGAAAAAGTCGCGTCTAGCATATCTCGGAGATGTCAGTCTAACAATCTAATTTATTCTGAATTTTAGCTGTTTATAGTTTCAGAGGTTGGCCTAAACTAAATGAAAGAGGTGACCAAACCTTTGTTTTGTAATCTATAGGTATATATAAATGAAAAGCTGTTCATTGTTAAGCACGTTACTTGAGGATGGTTGGACCAATTTGGCTATTTTTTTTAATGTCCATAGTAGCCTGAATGTTGTTATTAGGGAAAGAATATTTGACAAATTACCTAGAAAATTTGAAAATTCTGGAAAAATAGAAAGTACTTTTTAAAGGATTTTTGTATGAACTCATAACTATAACCCTAGACGGAAATTGATATCTATCAATTGGCAAGATAAAGAAATTCAAACATATAAATTAAATGAATGTTTGTCTGTTTGCCGCTATATATGCGTGCTTAAACCACTGATATGATTATGGTGAATCTTTGGTTATGTTGTAAGCACCCAAGGTATCTGAAAAATAAAACTAGTATTTGTTCCCGGTTTCATTTGCGTATTTGTACTGCTAAACCGAACTACTTACTGAACTGATTCTAAAAAAATAGTGATGGGTTTTAGGGTTCCCTGAGTCATTAAGAATCTTTATTGTTCGGAACGGCCGTAATAGATATTCGTTTATAACAGCCTGTAATTATTTGATTATATAATTGATTGTATATATCTGAAGCGGCCAAAGTCATTGTATTTGCTTAATAAAAATATTCTATTTGTCTTATTATTAAATATAGGGATGTATGATCGGCGACGCATGCACTAAGAATAAGGGCTCCTTTCCGGCGCAAATTTAATATATAGTAATAAAGCGGGGAGGGGGGTCATTTACATAGCCAATAGGATAAAATCGGCTTTTACTCCGATTGTGTGCGTCGCTGATCATAGTAGATCTGATTTTGACTAAGAAAATAGGGTCATATAGCTAATCCTGTAAAAAATTATAAACAAAACATGTAAATATAGTGTTATTTTAAATAAAGAACAAACGGGGAGCGGGGTATCGTTTGAGCGTTAAAAACCGTTAAAAAGCAGGGACATCGGGAACACGTGTAATAGTAATATAAATATAGGATGAGTCCCGATATCCCTTACTATCCCTTACTTCCGCATCCACTTCCATTAGTAAATACAAGTCTGCTCAGCAGAAACTCTGCTCCTCGGTCAATAAGTAAAGTACAAGGTCTTTTATTGAAACTGCTGGCTGAAGATGCTCGTCGACAGTTGCGGCCAGCGCACAAAGTGTACCAGGCCCCGTACACTTATATTTTGCAATCTAGCAGATAGTTCTAATTAAATACAATACTGAGATGAATTGCGCGATCTAACAGATGGGACTATTTAAATAAAATACTAAGATAGATTGTGCGATCTAACAGATGGGACTATATAAATAAAATACTGAGACAAATATTACGATGTGACAGATAGCATTATTTAAATAAAATACTAAGATAGATTGTGCGATCTAACAGATGGGACTATATAAATAAAATAATGAGACAAATATTACGATGTGACAGATGGCATTATTTAAATAAAATACTAAGATAGATTGTGCGATCTAACAGATGGGACTATATAAATAAAATAATGAGACAAATATTACGATGTGACAGATAGCATTATTTAAATAAAATACTAAGATAGATTGTGCGATCTAACAGATGGGACTATATAAATAAAATAATGAGACAAATATTACGATGTGACAGATAGCATTATTTAAATAAAATACTAAGATAGATTGTGCGATCTAACAGATGGGACTATATAAATAAAATAATGAGACAAATATTACGATGTGACAGATAGCATTATTTAAATAAAATACTAAGATAGATTGTGCGATCTAACAGATGGGACTATATAAATAAAATAATGAGACAAATATTACGATGTGACAGATAGCATTATTTAAATAAAATACTAAGATAGATTGTGCGATCTAACAGATGGGACTATATAAATAAAATAATGAGACAAATATTACGATGTGACAGATAGCATTATTTAAATAAAATACTAAGATAGATTGTGCGATCTAACAGATGGGACTATATAAATAAAATACTGAGATAAATATTACGATGTGACAGATGGCATTATTTAAATAAAATACTAAGATAGATTGTGCGATCTAACAGATGGGACTATATAAATAAAATAATGAGACAAATATTACGATGTGACAGATAGCATTATTTAAATAAAATACTAAGATAGATTGTGCGATCTAACAGATGGGACTATATAAATAAAATAATGAGACAAATATTACGATATGACAGATAGCATTATTTAAATAAAATACTAAGATAGATTGTGCGATCTAACAGATGGGACTATATAAATAAAATACTGAGACAAATATTACGATGTGTCAGATAGCATTATTTAAATAAAATACTAAGATAGATTGTGCGATCTAACAGATGGGACTATATAAATAAAATAATGAGACAAATATTACGATGTGACAGATAGCATTATTTAAATAAAATACTAAGATAGATTGTGCGATCTAACAGATGGGACTATATAAATAAAATACTGAGACAAATATTACGATGTGACAGATAGCATTATTTAAATAAAATACTAAGATAGATTGTGCGATCTAACAGATGGGACTATATAAATAAAATACTGAGACAAATATTACGATGTGACAGATAGCATTATTTAAATAAAATACTAAGATAGATTGTGCGATCTAACAGATGGGACTATATAAATAAAATAATGAGACAAATATTACGATGTGACAGATGGCATTATTTAAATAAAATACTAAGATAGATTGTGCGATCTAACAGATGGGACTATATAAATAAAATAATGAGACAAATATTACGATGTGACAGATAGCATTATTTAAATAAAATACTAAGATAGATTGTGCGATCTAACAGATGGGATTATTTAAATGAAATATTCAGATTCATTTTGCTATCTAAATATTTTTTGTTGAAAATGATCTTGAGCAACTTTTCCCGTAGGATAAAGGTTTCCTTTTCGTTCATATTTCCACGTCAAACTCAATGACCGCCGAGCAGGTCGGGTGCTCAGATGCGTACTATTTATTGTCACAAATCATGTTTGTTTTGTGATGTACCTATTTTTATTTTATTGAAATCACGAAAACTGAGAACTCGACATCATGTCTCCTAGTATCACACCAATAATGTTTGATTTTTTTTATCATTCAAACGAAAATCATTAAGTATTATAAAAGCAATTTTTGATGTGAAACATCTATAGGCGCAGGTAAACCGGATTGTTGGCGTGGCGACGCTTGCCGTGGCGACGGGTCGCCATGCTATATTAGATATATATACAGTTTATTTATAGTAGAGTGCACTGTGTGGCGACGGATTGCCACGCTACACAATGCAGTTTACTACGGTATACATTTTGATTATATATATATAGTCGAAATGTATACCGTAGGAAACTGCACCATCGAACCGAGTAAGAAGGGAGTCCCACAGTCCCACAGAAATATAAGGTCGGTGAAAAAGATTTTTTGTATACTACATATATACAAATTCAAGGTAATTTATAATTATATTTTATTTACATTTAATTATAATATTTATACAGGATGGAATCGATCATGCCTCTTTTCACAAATATTCTTAATCTCCTCCTTTTTTAAAAAAAACGTTCCCAAAGTAACTATACCAAAAATATATCATTGAAAATATACTTATAAATAATATAAAATATTATAGAAAAAACTCTACTAAATGCTAGGCCAATCTGAAGCGCTAGTGCCGCGCGCCATCGCGTGCGTCTAGTGACCTACAAGTTACGCTTAATGTTATCAGTGAATGTAAAGGTCGCCGAAGTTATTATTAAATTAGTCTCTTATTGTACACACATGTTCCATTCACCTATAAACAAACAACGATAATGTGCTTTAGTTTAAAGCATATTATCGCTTAAACGATACTAAACATGCAATATTAGTCGCGGACTCGCAGGTTGTTGACTGTCACAGTAAATCTCACTACGAAATCTTAGAGCCGCAACAATGTAACCTCTGCATGCTCCCCAACAATAAATCACGTTTGCATATTCCATAACAGTGAAAAGCATTCTTATTAAACATTTCAACACTAATCGCACACAATCAAGGCTGTGCAAAGCGCATGACTCGCCGCGCGTCCCGGTTGACAACGTAGCGTTGGGGTGCGCTATCGCAGACGATCATCAGCTGTAGGTAAGGTTGTTGCTACAACATTTCTATGTAGACGTTTTAAGCTATTTTTCTCAGAAAAGGCTACTTCAATAATTATGATTTCTTTGCCAAATTATTCTATAAAAGAAGGAGATTATGAATATTTGCGAAAAGATACATGATGAAATCCATACAGGTATGCTTTTATTGGTTTCCGGCTAACTCCCTACCAAAATTTAACTAAATTGGTAAAACTATAATGGTTCAAAATAATTCTCACGGAACCCGAAAATTGAGACAAACAAAATTTTTTTTTATTCGATAGGGAGACAGAGATGTATTTTTTTTGTGTGATGTTGTAATAACATCTTCCACCAATAATGCAGTTATAATAATGCAATTTCAATAGTTTTCTGTCTGTTGAAATATGGAATAAAATCGTATGAGTATAGAAAAAAAAGTGTTTCGGTTCCGTGTCAGAAGCGGGTAATAGCACCTCTGCGTCCGCGCCTGGACAAAGCTGAGGACGAAAGCTTGTACAGTACAACACATGAAACTTTGCTGCTTTAAACTGCCTGCAAATAATGCAAACCAGGTTCAATACTTCCCGACTCTCCCTTCTTCGCACTCGCGGTCCTACTTTACGTCATTGCGACGCTTTCGTAACTAACTTCACAGTGGCAGAGTTTCGGGCGTTGTAGTGTATTTGAGAATGTAAAAAAATAAAACACATTATAGCTGTTTCATATTTTACTCATATGAAAACAATATTGCAATTGTTTTTCAACACAATAAATATAATTAGTTATATCTCAATAGTAATATGATTGACGGAATAAATATATCTTTGCTTAATCACAAATCCAGTTATTTACATAATTATGTACAAACCAAGACCACTTGTGTTAACCTTGGACATTGTAAAAATGTACCTACCGTAAACATATATAAAAACTCGACCCATATGTAACATATGAATGCTTTTTTTCTATAAGGTTTCATTAAATTATAACTTCACAGGATTAAAAAAAATGAATGCCTCACAGAGAAGGCAACAACTTCAATAATGGCAACACTCAAAAATATTGGCTTTTAAAATATTTCGATTTGTTACACAAAATATGAATCACTCTCACAATTGCACTCACGAATTTTTATTTTTATTCAATACCTACGACGTTTCAATTTCTCATTATGTCATTGCTAAAACTTATTTAATTATTCGTCAACAATATATTGTTTAGCTTGTTTTATTATTATTGCTTTCTTTTGCTATTAGTTTCTTCATTTCACTTCTGTTAAGATCTTTTTATTTTTTAGCCACTCATACGTTTTCAGATTAATTATAAACATCTCTCTGTGTCATCGAATATCCAATTATCGAATAGCAAAACTTATACTTTAAAATTTCAAATTGGCCCACACGTCTCCAAGTGTCCAGTAATGCACCAAAGTGAATACTAAGAGAATGAAATGCTACAAAACGCGCATGGCTTTTGATGTCACTATATCTTTGTCTGTTGTCCATTAAAGAGATTTTGCGCACATGTACCTAAACTGTTTTTTCAAGTGAAACTTTTTATGCGGCAATTCAGTAATCGATAATTAGATGAGAATTTTGAGTGTAATTCGAAGTTCGCGTCACGTTTAGGCACATTTCGTTACATAAGAAAGAAAAGACATCTATACATATATAATGAAAATAGGTTGTCTTTGTTCGCTAATCACGTAAAAAATACTAAACGTGTAGACATGGGACTGGGACCATTCGATGCGGGATGATTTGTAGATGGTTCTAGGCTACTCATTTTTCGAATTTCGTAAATTCTTCGCCATTTTATTTATAAATAAACATTACCCAGCGAAGCGGGCGGGACAGCTAGTACAATATATAGAGAAAGAGAGCTATACATTCCGACGCCATGGGAATGAAACAAAAGAGAGCGACGTGTATGCAAGATACAAAACAATAGAAGATAATGTCACGCATGCGCGCGCTGTAGATATACGCATCGGACTCTATATACGAATAGTTGAGGTACTGCACTCTATATAATTAATATTTATCATTTGTTTTGTAATTATTTACGGTTTTGAAGTTTGTGCATCGTGCATTATATCCGTGGAGAGTTATTATATTATATAAGAAGTTTCACTTCCTTCGGTGTACGGTATGTACGTGTACGCAACACGCATGCGCAACACGCGCATGTATTTTGTTTTATTTCATTTAATCGCATAAAACAATTAAAAAAAATTTACAGTTACTTATTCACAGGGTATGAGGACTCGCCTGTCCCTTTTGGTAATTGGTATCTTTCTACAAGAAATCCAATCTGACTCATGGACACCAATCGGCTTCCCATACTAATCATCGTTAGTTATCGCTAGTTAGTGTAGGATCTAATTTGAGTGTCGCCTTTATTGAAGCAATCTATGGGAAACCATAAATAAATAAAAATCGTTCAACCAGTTTCAATAAACGAATTAAAAATCCTATCTAAGTTTGGAAAAGCCACGAGGAAGAATCGAAGACGTAAATACAAAAAGTGTCATATAAAAAGTTTTAGGAATCCTTTTAAAAGATGGTTTCCTTAACACTAGAGGAATGTGTCACTCCCGCGGTACTCTGACTCTAAGCTAACTTTAGAAAAATCTTCGAAAGGGCACTTACTAAAATATTTAATACGTTCCATTGGGGTCTCGACTAATCTCGTACGCTAAGCTACGTTTGTGTGGACGATGGTCGTGTGGGGTCAACGTTAGACTGCAAACGTTAAGAACTTACACAATTGTATTAACACATTTTAAAATCTGTCAAGATCTGTAGAGTACTCTCGCGCGTTAGTGTTCCGCACCAAAAAGTTAATAAAGAAATAAAATAATAATAATATATCTAGACATATATAATATAAATATTCTTACATTCCCAGAAAACAAACATCTATCTTATGAGGGTATTTTATTAAAATCCAATTTTAGTAAAATCATGATTTTTAATTTATCATAATCAATTTTTTATAATTCATACACATATTACTAATATATTTAGTTAATTTAAAACATATAAGTATCAAAATCTATTAGTTTGAAGAGTTTTTGAGATGACAATTTAATACTTTTATTATTTGTTAAGACGTCACTTCGTAAATAAACTTTCTAATCGTAGGCACATTTCTTTTTTTATAAAGATAAATTGTTATTTGACACTATACTAAAAAAATCATATCTTTAATCAAAAGGTCTATAGTCTGAAAGGAATCATCTGAGCGAAATGAGTTACATATATGCTTCAATAAATGCTTTTGCTTTTGGTACGGAAAACTAAGAAATCGAGTCTCAAAAAGTATCATAAAAATAAAGTAACTAGAAGGCTTCAACTTGTAATAAACTTAACAGATACGCCCATCAATCAAATCAGAACACAGATAATTTAAAGGGCGCCATAACAAAAATTTGAAACAATTTTGGCACATCGGCTGTAACAATAAAACAACGATGAAGATTACGACTAGAATACGCAATATGATAATCGGTATTATTTATGGACTTTCCTCGTTCCTTCACTACGTAAAATTGTGTCGGGTCCTCGGACGAGGTGGTCGGAGAAGTCTTCCATACATATTGTCAGGGTTTTTGACTTCGGTCAAAGTTAAATGCACTGTACGTTATAATAATTTCCTTTATACAAATCTTTATGAAAACATTTAAACTACGTAAACGTTAAATACTGTAAAGTAACAGTTAAAGCGCATTCGCCACTTTCGACGACGGGTAACGCTGAAGCTTCAAGGTGTTATTTTTTCTTATGAGCTAAATAGGGTTGCCATATCGAATTCCGTCGGGATATTTTTGCGTCGACAAATCACACGAAACAGAGAGAAAATTGGAGTTGCATGACGCAGAAAGGAAATAATATTTTTTCAAATAAATTTGTAAACAATAACCTCAAATATCTTAAGAATTTCAAAATATCTGAGTACTCTATATTATTATTGACAAAGGTGTGCTTGTGTCAAATTAATGGCAACCCTATATTAAATTTACAGTTTTTGACATTGGTCAAATATTAAATTTTAAATTAATAATATAATATATTTTCAAAGAGACAACGTCTCTCTCTCTCATTATTTAAAAACGTTTAAATTTACTAGACAATACGAATGGAGATAAAATCCTTACTAGATAGGTACAACACATTCAGACGTCCCCTTTATGGCGTAGTATCCTAAAAATCTCACTTTTCCAATGTGAAGCTCACAAAGTGACGGAGACAAATTCTTTACGGGCTGTCCGTAAGTAAATGATGCTTACGGTTTCTCTAAAAATGCATTTAGCTTATTTTTATTTTGAGAGTCTGAATTTTAAATTTTCCATGAAATGAGAACAACGGATTTCGACCGAAACACGTGAAATAACGTGATAACAACACATCACGTAGCGATCACACTTTTTGGTGATGTGCTCCCCTTCGAGTCTGCTTTCAAACTTCAAATAGATACATAACGTTTCTTTATAAAATAATTTTGCAATCTCATCTCTAGTTTTTCTTTTTTAATTTCAAGTCTTCTATCGACCTATTTCAATTCTCATATAGCTCTATCTAATAAATCTCTCGTGGATGTACTAAATCATTAATCTACATTAAAATTAAATGCCCGATGACTTCCCATAGAATTCGAAATACTCTGAGGTCACCAGCACGTCTACGACGTAATCACAAACGACACGGCTATTCGGTAACTCCTCATCCAAACGCACCGTTCGGTCGAACGCACTCCGTTGGATAGCGTGAGTCATCGTGAGAGCTGTGCGTTCACAAGAATCTGCTGCAGGCGGCCAAGTGCGAGTAGGGGCGCCGGAGCGGCTGCGGGGAGCGAGAGCCGGCTTGCTGCTATAACCGCTTGCAGGGCGCCGCCGCCGCCGCCGCCGCCTGCTGGTACTGCCGCGCCAACATCTCTCCCTGTCCGCGTGACGATAGATCACTTTGTTAAGAGACTATTCGGAGAATTACTAACTTTCAAAAAAAAAATGGGTGTACTTATGTACATGCGTGAGAAGTTATATTTCTTTGGCGCATTTAAAAATTGTTTTTAATTGCATGCAAATAATTACTTAAAATGAAATAATATAAGGGCTGGGATAGTCAGTATGGTTGATAGAGTATAATTTAAATTAAATAAATTAATATTCATTTTCCTATAGGTACAAAGTGTAATATCAATTTTATCTTTTTTATTTGAAATCATAACAATTATTATGTGGAAAATTGGAGTATGTTAACGTTATTTTGTCGCCATCTTGCATTTTGCATTCAGTTACACAAAACTCACCGACTGAAGTCACTCTTGAACTATTTAATTCCGCCTGTCTTACAGTCCTATCAATATTCGAAGTAATTCGCTCATATTTTCATAAATGGCAACTCTTCTAATTTGAAAGTTTGACACAATAAGTCTCTAAAGTTGCTCGCTAAACTGCTTGCTATATAGCGATTCCATACTGTAGTTTTCGTATCACTCCGATAAAAATTCATTCTCATCATTGATTCATAACGCGCCAATATAAGTATGATTTCAAAAAATATTATTCAATAAATACAATAGCTATAAACAGTTGAAAAATCAACTCTGTATTTTATGAAAAACGACTACATGATATTTCAATACAAAAAAAAATGATAGAATAAAAAAAAATAAAAATAACACTTTTTAGCAATTAGGACAGAGATCGAGTTTAATTTTTAGGGCAGTGAAGGGTTAATTAGAGTAAAAAATTAAGGTATTTATCACGAAACAATAAAAACAAGAAAGAGCCAAAAATTTATCGGTTTTTTTAACCGTTCCGCTCGCATTGTTTTGAACAGTGATATAAAGAATGATAGATTTTCCACCATTGCGAATGTTAATATTCCTCTTAAACATTCGCGAATGCGAATGCGAATATTGACGTTTAAATAAACGCGCGCAAAATATTAGACTGGTTTGATATTTCGTGTCGGCCATGTTTAAACCGAACATAACGTCAAATCGAAACAAATATTTTAGAATCGAATGAACTGTGTGTGACAACTACGTTCATTCAATATTATTGCACTTGTAAATTTATTAACACCTCACACAATACAAAATTTAATTCGTCTCTAAAAGTGATAAAAAAAAAAAAAACATGAGTAAAGAACATGTTAGCGAAGTTTGGACTTATTTCACAATTTATGATGCCGAAAATGTGAAATGTAAGATAAGTGAAAAAAAATACTCGCGCAAAGGAAGAACCACTAGTGCTATGCGAACTTACTTAGAAACTAAACATAAAAAGAATATGACGAATTCAAGAGACGAGAAAATGAAAAGCGATTTGCTGCTAATTTTTTGCCGTCTTCTTCGTGACGATGTACCAAAACTGACCTAAAGCAAATATCTATAAGCGAGTGTGTCGAAAAAAATAAAAAATGGAATAACAACAACGCCAATTCTTTGGAGTCGGATTATTTAATTGGAGAAATGATGACACTGGAGGATTTACCATTTAGTTTTGTGGAGTTCGTCGAAATCGCGAGATTGTTCAATTAAATATGTCTGTCGTATAAATTAAAAATTTGGCAACATTTTACCTCGTTTATTTGCGAAAATTTATATAGCGAAGTAAAAGTTAAAATTTTGAAATTAATCAAATCATTTGAAAAACTGGCGTTAACCACAGATATCTGGTCTGATTCTTGCTCTGGGGTGTAACTAATAAGTTTCACTTGTCACGGCATTACAAAAGACTTTGAAAGAAAAATGATTGCTTTGAAAACAGAAGTATTTAATGATAGCCACAGGAAATAATATAGCTGTCAACCTAGAAACTGTGTTGTCACCATGGGAAATTCCCAAGGAAAAGGTATTGTGTATTGTCAGAGATGGCGGCACAAACATGAAAAAAGATATTTCATTGTTAACCATAAAAACATTGATTGTTTGTCGTACCAAATTCAACGTGTTCTTAAGGAAAGGCTTAAATCACAGGAATCTATCATTGCAATCGTCAATAAATGTAAAAAGACAGCAACATATTTTCACCACCCTAATGTAGCTCAAAACGAACTTGCTAATCTACAAGAAAGACCTAATCAACCGAAACTCAAGATAATCCAAGAGTGTGTTAGAAGATGGAATAGCAATTTCTACATGTTAGAACGTATTTTAAGACCAAAGATTCTCTGTGCCTTTATGCTTGTACTAATAACAAGATTTCACAATCAACTTTTGAAGAATGGGTAACTGTGGAAAAATTAATTACGTTGCTTAAACCTTTTGAAGAAGTAACAAGAGAACTAAGTGCAGCCAATATCCAATATCCTCTGTGCTTCCATTATAATTATTGGCCACTCTGGAAAAGATGATTAATGAACTTGATTCTGATGAATGCATTGGAAACACCATTCTCGTTTTAAAACAAGAAATCAGTCACAGATTCTCACTTGGAAAACGACAGATTATTTGCTACAGCAACTTTTATTAATCCGAGGTACAAATTGAAAATTTTCAAAAAGTCTTTAACCAAAGATCGGGTCGTGAAAAATATTTTCAATATAATTGGGAATAACCACTTCAGCTTGCCTTCTTATTCAAATCCAAAACATCCTAAAATAACTAATGAACATAAGGAAAACTTTGGCTCTAGCGCCAGTCATACACAAAAATGTGTATTATTAAGAAATATTATGAAAATGGCGATGGATTCTAGTAAAAGCGAAGGAGAATTAGAAAATAAAACTCCGAATTCTGTAGAAGTTTTGATTAAACAAAGTATTAATACTACTAATATTGGATAAACGTAACGAAACTGAAGAAGACCCATTTCTTTGGTGGAAGATAAATAGCAATAAATATGGTATTCCCTCATCTGTAGCCAGGGAGTATTTGGCAACTCCACCCTCAAGTGTGCCCAGTGAAAAAGGTTTTAGTGGAGCTGGACTTCTTTACACACCTCACCGAAACAGGTTGTATGAAGAAAGAGCCTCAAAACTATTATTTTTGAAGTTTAACATTCCTTTACTTCAATTTAATTACTAAGAATGTAAAGTAACGGCAAGTTTACTTATTATAGTGGTCAACTGTGTTATTAACTTACAATTAAACAGTTTAAATTCCATTATATTTGATTAATAGAAAATAAATATATTTAATAAAAAAAACATTAAAATAGTGAAAAAAATATAATTGAAACTAAAGGTTAATAACATGGATATTAGAACTTACCTATTATTTAAGACAGAAATTAATAATGTTTTGTTGTATGTTAAAAACTTTATTTACGAATAAAGAAGTTAATTAAAGTATATACAACATTATGTTTTTTATAAGTTTAATTTTGTTTTACACATCTAATTGTTTTGTAAAAAAATGTAGATATATTTTACTGCTACAAACTTTATTTAATAAATAGTAGTTAACTTCTATTCTGCTTACATAATTGTAACAAGACTTATCAGAATTGGATATTATTAATTTGATTAGTCCCTTCAAGTTCCTTTTTCAAAATTTATAGTTTTTTTTTAATGTAAGGAAGGACCTTCTTTATTTTGTTTTTTGAATTTAGTTGTGATTTCGTTACTACTTTCATTAGACTAAAAAGAATTAAAGAGACAGTATTTCTAATTCAGTTGCCTAATTTAAGGCTGTTCCACAATATAATCATTTTTTTATACAAATATAGGTAGGTAAAGTAAATAAAAAAATATAAATCTTATCAGTTGTATTATTATTTCATATTCTCCAGACCATGCCTTATACAATTTCTTTTTTGTTTGTCAAATGCATTCGCCAAACATTCGCTATGGTTCTTGCGAATATAATGCGAATACTCATTCATCGCCAGTTTTGACATTTGAATCAAAACAGTTAGTTTATGTATTTTGACTCTAACCAGATAGCCATCAACTCAAAATCTATTGCATGTAACTGATAAATACACTGCTGCCTGGTGCTGATGCTTGTTTGATTTGATTAAGAAACGACCGCGACGTTGCGATCAAAGTGTCATAACAACAGAAGACAGTGCAAATTTCTTTGAGAACAAATAGGAAAATCAAAACCCCATTCAAACAGGGACAAGAGCAAGGAATTCAAACGAAATCACCGGTAGATAATGGAAACTACGTGGTTTATGAACGCTTCCACCGAACTAAAAAATATTGCAAATCTAAAAAATGGTACAAATAGACACACATACGACACAAGTGGAGGGAAACAATACGAACTAATGTCTTTATTTGAGTGGATAAATGGGGCAAGAGCGGCATGTGATCGGTCACCGCAACAGCAAAAAGGAACATTTTATTAACAATAAAATAGCTAAGTATCGAGCCCTCACCGCTTGGGCCTGTTGGCTCTGCGCCTGTTTGATGCTCTTCTCGTGAAGTAGCAACTGATGCGCCGCTCTGAAAAGCAATTTCCAGTAATTACGTATAATAGCATATTATAGTTTTTAATCGAAAATTGAACAAAACTTCAACAGGGGTAATATATTAGCCAGGCACATGTAAAAGAAAAAAATTAAAAATTCGAAAGTGTACGTCACCAAGTAATTTTAATAATATAACGCCCGAATCAGGAAAAGAAAAAAATAATTATTACACAAAAAAATGGCAAACGTGAAAGAGTTCATATTCTAAAGGGTTCTATTTCTCATAAATCTGATTATATATATAATGGGATTTGTGCATCGAAATAGAAAAGCATTGAACTATAACGCCGAACAAATTAACGTTCATTCGTGGCACATAACTCACACAAACGTAAATGAGGATTTACATATATTTTTAAACCAAATAAATCTATTATAAAAGATCTTATTATTATAATTTTTGGATGTAATCTTGAATGACACTATTTCTAAACCGAAGAGAAAGAAAAAGTAAGAATGAGGACACTCGTTGACAACAGAAAGATAAAGAATAAGGACGCGTGGTGAACGTCTGCGCCTCTATATATTCATATTCATCTATGGTCTGCGCGGTGGCGGGCCACTGTCGCACGCCACGCCCACTACGAAGCCAATTTCGTTTGGTCATTTTGTTTATGTAGGAATACTTCATAGCTTTTCTATTTCGATGAATTTGTGCTATAGTTATATCTAGTGAAAGGCTAAAAGCAATATGAAGTTTGAAGAATAAATATTCCTTTTTGCAATAGATACTTATACCAAAAAACAAGTATATTCTATTATTAGAGGGAATGATTGAAGTTTAGTAGGCTTTATATTTTTGTTAGCCAACTGTCATGAACAGCCGCATTACAACATACAAAATAAGTGTCATTATTTTTTTTCAGATATATCAAAGTATGCGACGAAGTAACATTTATAAGTAGCTTTATAATTGATATAATTATTTATTATATCACATATAAATAAAAATTAATATTTATGTATTAACTTGGTACAAATCAATTAAGTCTGAGTTCTTCAAAAATTTAGTCTATCTACTGATTGATTGCATTTTCTATGAAGCACCTTTGAACTTTCAGACACTTATTTGCGGCTACTTGGCACTGCGCTACTTAGTTACAATCATACAATACAGATGTCGGGGTTGTTGATACGCCTTTCGGTAGGGTTGTATTTTAAAAATATAAATTTCTCCTCTTGGTATGAGAAAATTTGTGGGGTCGGATTGTTTATATACATGCCGATCATTTGTTATCCTATTGGTGTAGGAAATCGTTGAAAATATGCGTCTAACTGTGGCCAGTCTCTCTTTATTTGACATGAATTTAAAAGATTTTGTTACGTTTTAATAATACCCATTTTCTGCGCTTTGCCTCAACTAACTATAAAGTGAGAAGCAAGTAAATATTAAAGACTCGTGCAGTGCTCCGCCAAGCACGCACGTCCACACACCTGTCCATCTGTTCGGCCGTGAGCTCGAGCGCCTCCTGCATCTCGCGCGACGTGTTGCGTACAAATTGCGCGTCACAGTACGCCGCCAGCCCCTGCTCCGCCAGCACCTAGTGTATATAATATGCAGTGTAAGAGATTATATATAACGCTATAAGGTATAATCTCGTAATGGTTACTATAATACAGGCAGTGCTCGTTAATGATAAATCCAAACTAAGAGTTTTTTGTAAATCAGTAAATAAGTATGTGAATGGTGTGCATACGGTGTCATCACATCATAATAATGGTTATGTTAAAATGCCGGTGGGTCTGACTTAGTATCGAAAGTTCCTTTCCGTAAATACGAGAATTACATGAGAATATTATATAATCATTTAAATGTTTTTTTTAATAGCATTTTCGAGGGGTAAACGATTTTGTGAGAATAGGTGTCATCACCGACCATGGTCATTCGCAGCTCCAGCAGAATCACCTGTGCGTTGCTGGCTTCTTTAATAAGAATACTATATCTGTTGGAGGAGAAATGGGGCGATGAAAGAAGGATTGTTGGCGGAGAAGCGGGCCATTAGAACTCTCATTCAGTGGACGAAACGCAGCCATGAAAGCTGTTACTTGACGTCTGTATTCTGTGAGAGATCTCGTCGAGCCGGTCTATTTTCACACCGCCTCTAGTGAACCGCGGTGTGGCCCTACCGCTCTATGTAAGTAATGTTGTATGAGAAATGTGACAAATAACTAATATAGGAGTTAAGCTACTTTCATTAAAGCATTATTTAGCATCATCATCAATTAAACATATTGATATAACAATATCTTATAACGAAATTTAATTGAACTCACTATTGATTGCTTTTGAAGATTATATTCTATATTATTAAACAGCGCCATCTCTTACCTTTAACTCAGAACATTCGACTGGATGCACCGATTTTGATGGTTCTTTATTTATTTGAAAGGTGGTGCTTTAGGTGTGGTCGCATTTCAATTTGGTTTAGTTCTGACAATGGAATTTATGAGAAAATCATATAAATTTTAAAGTTGCATTAAGTATGTGCGCGACAAATAAACGAATAACTCAATATCATGCCAACTAATTCCGATATTTTTTTTTATTGGAGAAGATGTACTTCAAGGGTAGTCTGATGAGAGTTCGGTTAGGTTATCATTACGGGATCCATGACAAAGGAACGGAACTCTTTAATTCTTATGAGCAAATTAACGATACTCGGCCGAATCTTTTGTAGTCTATTTGGATATTTGAGTTACCTCCCGTAATGTCGTGATGGTTACGTAATTGTCGTACTCGAATATGATGATCAATGGAACTCCTTAACGGTTTACAGTAAGGGCGCGATCTATGAGCAGCACGCTTATTAGGTCTACCCATGTTCAGACAAATTAGTTACTGTACTTCAAGTTCACTAAAAAATAAACAAAAATTTTAACAAAAGAAAACCGACTTAAAAAAAGCTATTCCAAAACAAATTAATATGCACTAAGAAGTAAAAAATAATTGCGTGTTCTTCTACAACTTTCAATTTATTTTTTCTACTCATTGATTTGTAGGTACGGTCTATGCGTTTACCACGCAAGAAGGTAGGTAGGTATCTACTCACTTCAAATTTAACTCAGCACATACCTATGAATAACAAACAATGATCAAAATATTTTTTAGAGTTCTTCTAAGTAAAGTGAAATGAAAAATATTAGATTACTTAAAAGTTAATCAAAGTATTACGATAATATAATATAGTTACAATTATTGTTATTTTTGAAGTCACTGTCAGCCAATGAAACACTACAATATAGCTAGTCAAAGAACCTACCTTCTGGCATGGTAAACACATATATCGTACCTACATATTGACGCGTAGAAAAAGTAAGTTGATTATTAAGCTGTAACAGAATAAGCAATTATTTTTTTAATATTTAGTGCTTATTAATTTGTTTTGGATTAGTTTTTTTTGGAGTCTGTTTTTTTAGTTTAAGTTTTTTTACTTCTAGATTTCATACATGAATCTTTTTACACCGGCCCTTTCTAGAAAAGTCCATACATCTCAAAATAACCCTTTACCATTCAATGATTACATCATATTTCAATTGCATCACACTCTGTCATATTACCATTCCTATATTTGTCGACGAAGGCCACTCCGCACACAACATACGAAACGAATTTATACCGTGTCAGTTTTACATCAAACTTTCTTCTGCACACCAAATGTTTATTGCTGCGTATACGTAACATACTTACCACAACACGTTCTCGTTGTTCATAACCGCAACAGGCCGTCTTTATTTAATTTTAGCATTCATTCTTCTTACCTTATCATGGCTTTGCTTACAGCCGTTTGTACGCAGACACAATGTAGGCATATAGACTCTTTCACATGGATAGGTAATTTTAAAAACTATTTGTATAAAAATGTATTACATGGACACAATAGAAGACGTACCTGTGTTTTAAAAAGTATCTTTCAGACTAATACGAGTAACAAATAAGTCGCTTTATAAGTTTGTCATTATGTCAGTCGAAACAAACGTATTTTTACTATCTTCATTTTAGTGTTTGGTTTAAATGCTGTTCAATGTTTTGGCCTATTTCTTTCGAATATAATATCATTGTAATATTTCAACATACCAGCGTATTTAAATAATGAGATTGTAATTTAAGCGCCATTGTTAGTAAAAATCGATCGATATTAGCGTTCGAGTATGTTAATTCATATACAATAAGGTATTATTATTCATTGATCGAACTTAAAAGATCGATGCATATACGGGTGCTTGGGCCAGAGCACGACTCACCCTGGTGACGAGGCTTTCAGCGGAGCCGACGACGGGCGGCCCGCCGGCGCCGGCGGCGGCGCGCGGGCTCCCCGGCAGCGACACCACGCCGCGGCCGTCATCGCCGCCTGCAACGTAAACGTGCTCGACTCGTGTTTAGGAAAACCTTCTTGCATTAAAAACCATAAGATTTTCTTACCTCGGTGAAAGTGGTCGTACCTACTTGCAGATACATAACCTAATTGCATCTCGACCGCGGCCGTACTTTCGGTGGTGCCGCCGCGTCGCGCGCTCACTTCGTCACGAGCGGCGTTCACAACAGTAACAAATTGATGGCAGTTGTGAAAGAACTACTTGCAATAATAGGACATCCATTTGCGATGACCTCAGGTATTGCAAGAAAATAGAATAACAATTGACAGACCGTTGAAAATACAATCTACTTGTTCTACGCGGCTGTAGTGCACGACCCATTATTACTCTATTCGAATGAGACAAGCCATCTAAGTGTCAAGCTTTTAACTATTTAACGATACTTTTGCACCGGTCAAACATAATGTCCTGAGTTCACATATAAAATACTGTGCTCTCGTGAAAATTACCACTAATTAACTGCTACGGTTATGAAGGGTGCAGCGTGATTTATGTGGTGAACGAAGGTCACCGTCCCATTGGTCGCAGTCGACTTGGCGAAAATGTTATATTTTGTATCTGCCCTTTTAATGTTTTTGAATAAAAAGGTTACAGGCTGTAAAAGCTTCTACGTATTCATGTGGATTTTTAAAGATTTTATAACATTAATTCACTATGTTTTAGGAGTTAAAGCAGAAATTTAAAATGGGACTTCTGAAAATTACACTTTTTTCAATATGAAGATATTTCGCTTATTGTGGACGTATTAAGTCCATACCAGTCATTATTTTAGCAAAAACTAATGTCTGGTGTTGCTCCTGAAGAAATACACGTACTCACCTCCAAGGGATTTCGATAGATTTCATTTATGAAAATTATACATATGTACCTTGACCAAATCTGTACGTGTATCTCGTAGCGTCCGAGAGTTAGCTGTAACTTGCGGCGTCAAAACCAGTCAAAATTAAGCGCTGAACAACGTGAGGCAGCTCAACCTCGGCCTCGCGTGTCGCTATCGGTGGCGACTTAATTTACACGTTACGTTAGCAAATTTAGTTTCTTGTTTTTCTAAGTTTCATAATAACGATACTTTTTAACTGAGGGTCGTTACATACCTTCAAGCCCACATCTTGTTTTCAAAAATAGTTTTTACTCGTTCAAGCTGAGAACAGCTTGAGAGCAAGCAGGTCACAAAATGAAATAGACGTCGTTTATACATCTGTAATCGTTAAATTCTTAGGCCACAAAACGTAAAGGTCTTGTACTGTAGCGAGCGATGATTGCATACATGTGTTAATTAAGTGTCCACCGACTCTAAATAATCAGTCAAATCTTAAAACTAGGTATCAATTTAATTTAAGTATATAGTAAGTATTTAAACATGCTTGTAACTAATATTTATAATGATTTAAGCTCACAATCTGATTGAGAATTTTCATCGTAATGCCGTTGTAAATAATTGCTAGTGTTTGTTTTTGGTTTAAGTGCATTTTATGCTTTATTATAAGCACGAAATAATTGTTGAAACATACCAATTTGTTTAAAATGGGCTCGAGCTAAGTCGCCGGGTCCCGGACGGCTTATGTTTACGTCAAGAGGTACCGTACACTTGACAGTGGATGTTTTCAAATTATTAGTCAATGAATAAAATTTGGAGTAGCAAACGTGTATTACTTAATTACAGTAATTTTGATATTAATAAAGTATAAAATAATGTATAAACGTGGCGGTGTAAAGATGTGCGTAAGCGTGTGCGGGCGAGCGGACCTGTATCGCCCGGCGCTACAAGCGGGCGCGGCGGCGCATGCGCTCCCGCCGCGCCGGACGACGCGCTGCGCACCATCCGACCTGTGGCCGCGTGCGCCGGGACCGCCGCGCGCAGTGCGCGCAAGCTGCGCCGCTCTGCGCCGCGTTCGGCGCGCCGCTCGGGCCGACGCTCCGAGCGCGTGAGGCGCTCGCGCGCGTGCGAGAACGCGAACGGCAACTTCGCCGCCGCGTTGTATCTGCGCAACGTCGCCCGCGGCCGCCGGTTACCGCACGTCACATTCATAATGTGTAAGACTTGTTTCTATTTCGCCTCGAGAACGGGCATTAGGTGTTAACCCGAAATTCGATTCTATTAGATTAGGTTTTCCTTATCCACCTGACGTCGCCCCGTCACGCCTAGTTCTCCGGAGGAGCGAAATGCGGACTAGAGAAATTCTCTTTGGTGCATTGAATATTTATGGAAAAATGAATAACGAAATTGATGATGTCTGCGGATTAATGAAAGAAAGAATAGATATTACATGCATGAACGAGGTTGAAGTAAAGTAACGGTGGGGCCAAGACACGTATCTTTCGATATAGTTACTGGTCTGGCGCTGACTAGACCCGATGGGAATGCCGGGGTATTAGCCACATCCTATCAAAAATTCTCTGAGTGGCAAACGTTACTCGGTTGTTGGTTACGTTACTGGTTACGAATGTGCGAACTCGAGGCTGCTGGGTATAAAATTGAATTGACGCGGGTCTTCATTCTCGGTGTCTATGCCCCTGACAGGTCCAAACCGAACGAGGAACGAGAGAAGTTTTGTACTGATGTAAGAGACTTATTAGTGAAACGTGGGATGGCCTTGTTAAGTCATTTTAATGGTTGGATGGGTGTATAGCGGGATAGATATGAAAAGGTCTTAGGTATAATACAACGCACGACTCTTTGCCGCTGTGAAGTAATCCCAGAAACTGCCGCATTGGTGCAAATAGGATCGCGGAAAAGATGAAGGAGAGATCGGGTAGCGTTCTATGTGCGTATTACCATTATTCGTTGGCAATTCAGAGCCTAATGAATGATAAATTAATATCAATGATATGCGAAGATCGTAGCATACAAAAAACAGTGGTATCTGCCTAGCCTCCTTCGAAATAGGTGTGAATTTACAATAACGTCATAGAAACATTTTCTTACTGAAGAAGTAGAAATTTTCATTAATGTTATACTCCGTCACTACCGATATCGTCTTTTGGCGCTGCCACGCTAGAACCGTCAACAATCGAAATAAAATCGGACAATAGCATGTTAAACATCATATTTTCTTTTATGAATTTACATCTATTTATATAGGTATTTCAAAATCAATAAACTCTTAATTTGAGTTACAAAGTACTAGATAATAAAACACTTTATTAATAGGTAACAGATAACTGAGTATTCTAAATATGTACCACCCGGAGGCTAATTGTAGGCGGTCGGCGAGATGATATCAGGGGCTGTTTATGTTGATAGCGTTGTCTGTATACAGCCAACACTATTCATCTATTTACCATTACAATAATATATTTTTCATCGTATATAGAGTGGATTTGCATTCCTTTCGCGCGCCGACGCCGGAGATAACGCAAAAGACGGTTTCGGTGGTGCGACGGCGGCGTACCCGTACGAGGTCATGGTCTTGGCCTCGGCGGTGGGCGTGCACTCGCTGGCGAGGAGCGGCGAGATTTTCGGCTGTATCGAGTTCGGAGAGGGAGTTTTGTCCTCGGGGCTGGCTTTTCTGGGCAACGCCAGTTTCTCGCGTGACGAGCTAGAACCTTCTGGATGTATCTTTTGTCTGGAAACCGCCGTGTTCGTTTTTGGTGCCACACCAGACTCTGTTGGCGTCGACAAATAGTTCACGCATCCGAACGCTAATCCTATTTGCCCTAACATTTCAGGATAACTCGCTTTTTGATTACTGCATGTGTGTGTGTGTGTGTGTCAGGTGAATTATTTACCAAAACCCAAACGTGCAGCGTGAAATAAAAAAAAAACAGTGTTAGTTTCAAACGAACCAGTTGAAGAAATTGGCAAACTCGCGAATATAAAAAAAGTTGTACAATTTAAGCAGGTACTATTTAATCAATAATTAGTACGATAACGTTTATAACACTACAGTCGCAAAGAAATGCCAGTTCCTTATATTTTTTATTTCGAGAACAACACACGGTGTAAGTTATATTTAAGATTTTTAACTACCTTTAGAGAGAACTCTCTTTAAATCGTTTGTAGCCTTTCTGCAATATAATAAATAACTCTGAAATATTTGTTCTTTTTTAATAAAAATTTTCATATGAAATTGGTGAATATTAGTAATATTCAGTGAATTTAAAATAATTATATAATAGATATATTGTACAGATAAAGTACTATCTTGGAGTTTATTTTTTAGTCGCTAATTGCATTATATGCCGTGCTGCTAATCAAAAATACTCACTCTAGAACCTGATATATTTTCTCAGATTCTCCGTTAAATATCAAGGGCCGCAGAGGTATTTGTTCTTTGGCTTGTCCATTGGCTCTGCAGACAAATGCAACTTATCATTTTGAATTCAGCTTGATGGATCATTTGAGTTACCAGAACAAGATTTTATTACTGTTTTTTATTATTTAAATTATTAGTTTTATCAAAAACAATTTAGAAAGTAATTTAAATTCGCTTTCTTAAAAGCGAATTTTAATTAAGAAATTGATCTTAGTTAAATTTAATTGTGCTCTTATATATTATTCTGAAATAAGACGTAAGTGCAGTCTTTCAAAATTGTGCACGCAGATGATTGGTGTTAGGACGACAAACGCTGGGCCACTCACATGTTCGGCGCGAGCGGCAGCTGGTTCATTCCATATTCTCGCTGCATCATAGAGCTGAGGTGATTGCCGACGCCGTCTGTGACGTGAACACGCACCATAATATATATTTACGTTTTCAAACTGTCGACTCAAGTAAATAAATCATTTGATACTCCGTGTACGCTATGGTCAGAAATTTTCATCTGCCTTTAGATTTGCAATGAAACTATTTATCAAATTTTATTGCATCTCCCGGATATATAAATGGTTGATGGTTCCAATTCCTCGGTGTACGACTTCGATTTGCACTTGACCGGTTTTACGTACATTTTCCGAATTTTAAGTTGCCTTTTTGCCCAAATTGTATCAAACTGTTTCGATTCATTAAACATGAACGTATTTCTCGGGAACTACTTTTCAATTGAGATGAAAACTACCTTATGTGTTTATTTCATGGCATAGTTTGCTTTTGTATTTCATCGGAGTTAGTTTGAGCGGTCAAACCAAACGGTCAGTGTTTGATTAATAAATATCTAAACATATAAACGTACGTATTTGCAAGAGCGCCGTAAGCGCATGAGCCTTGGGGAATGAGAAGGATGAAAACATACAAAAAAATCAGATTTGTGAGGGTTAAGATTATATTAATGTAAAATATTAAAATAAACTATTAAAAACATAAAAAACAAGCTGAGTACAAATCGGATTCGCACACGAAGGATTCCGTACCATCATATATGTAAAAAAAAAATACAGTTACTTGTCATGACTGACTGACTGAATTATCACCGCAAAGGATAAACCGTTGAGGCTAAAAACTTGAAATTTTGGACTAAGGTTCCTTAATGACGTAAGTGAGCACTAAGAAGGGATTATTCGAAATTTAATCTTTAAAGGGATAAAATAAGGGATGGACGTTTGTACAGAATGCGTACTTACAAAGTAAGAAGCGCGAAATTTCATATACATGCTTTCGGTTAGAAATAAATGCATACAAGTGTATCAGTATTTTTCAAAATTCTACCACTCAGAGACTGAATTAAGGAATGAATGTTTATATGGCAGTTTGTAAATTTTGAAGGAAGTGCCATGAAATTCAATATTAAAGCTTCTTAAAGTGTAGGAAAAAAATATTATAAATAAGTTTTCATCAAAGCTCAATATATGGCGTTGTGCACTTTTTCTGAACCTTAAATGTATTACAAACATCTTAAGTATATCTTCAGTTTCATACAATAAATATTTTTTCCTTCTTTGTTGAATCGCGCTGTCGTTTCGTTACACCGCTTAGTACATTGAATTGGTTTTTGTTTTACAGGTATTTTTGTGTGAGCGCCCTCTTTTGAACTCTGGTTTGCATTTAGTACTCAAAATATCTACGTCGGGTCCATACATTTTGGTTTAAAAAAAATACAAGTAATAGACTCGCACTTATTATAATATTTTTTATCGAATGTTCATATGTTCACAATCTTAAAATTACAAAAATATAAACAGGATGTTGATTTTTTTTAAATGAATCCACAAAATAATATTAATTAATTACATGTACAAATACTCTTTAAATTTATAACCTTTTTTATGAGTTTTGACAATATGCTCTGTATATCTGTATATATAATATATATAAGTGAAATACATTTAAGAAAGTATAAATGCTACAAATTTTAAATTAGCGGTAGGTGCCCATCTGCCAAGTATTTTTTAAAATTCGCTTTCTAAAGGTGATAAAACGGGGATTTAATTTTGTATGTATTTTTTTCATAGAGTGAGATGCGATTAAAAAATTTGATATGAATATTGCCTATTATAAATCGTGAGGCACGTTTTTTACAACTTAGGTTGTTAATATTCTAGTAATATTTTATTTTGATATTAGAATTTATTATTTATTTCGTACTTCGGCTTCGTACTAATCGGAACCATGCTCGGTAGCGGTATTGGAAACGAAAGCGGGTCAGGGAGCAAAATCTGAAGTCCGAACTGGGACTAAAATTGAGAAGGGGATCGGGTTTGAAATCAGAAATAGAGTCAGAACTACAATTGAAAGCGGGAACGAGAGATTAGCAGCAAAGTTGTTCAATATAAAAGATGAAGGAACACATTCTAGTCCACGCGGGCGAAACCGTGGGCGGAAAACTAGTTGATAATAAAAACAAGAATATAAATTAAGAAGTAAATTGTATTGTTTTAGAGTGTTGTAAGAATTTTTACATCTAAGTATTTATACTCAGTATAAATGAAAATATTCCTCGGAAGATTATTTTTCTCCAACCTTATGAAGACTTACTTCACTCAAACATCAAATCCCAAATTATACGCAATTTATTCACCTTAATCTTCCGTGTATAACATTACGCTATTCATGAAATGAAATAAAATGCCTTCAGCAATTTTAGAGGAAATATGGTACAGACAGACGGACATGACGATTGTTTGTAATATGTAGTGATAGTTCATTTTCGTATTAGTCCAATTTTCTAAGTTAACTAATGACGTTAAAATGTAAACGATTGACACAGCTTTGTAAGCACAAAAGGTCAGGCTCGGGTATCTTTGTCATTCGATACGTTCTTATCATCATACTTGGATCATTTCCAATTTGAATTTGGTAGTACTCTCATCTATTACGAATAATCGGTATTTAATAAAAAATTACGAAAAGATGCGCAACATTTTGATTCCCTTAAATAATGAGTAGTCGAGTAGCGTGAGTGCTTACCGGGCGGCGTGTCGGGCTTGCGCGGGCGCTGGCGGGGCCCGTGCCGCCGGATGCTCGACCACACGCCGCCGAACAGCGAGTGGTTTCTCTGAAGATCAATTTATTAATCAATGGATCAATCGTAGACGAGATGACGAAAACGAGTAAGAACACAAGCAGATTAAAAAAAAAAGCGGAAGGGGTCTTTATTCGTTCCGAGATATATAGCTTATTTCATTGATTTATTATAATAAATTATCATGAAAATAAATTATCATGAAAAATATTATAATAAATTATCATGAAAATAATATTATCATGAAAATATCACATTTTCTTATTCTGAGACAAAATATACGTTTTTGGTAAGAAATTAAAAATATTGTAATATAAAAAACTAAAAGGGTACACTGGAATCGGCATATTTTCGTGCACGGCCAGGACAAAATCATAAGCTCACAGTCGTTATATACCCAGAGGTTGGACAAAACGTGATTGTTGTAAAAAGTTTCATCATGAAATCTCACACCTGTATAAACAGTATGCAAAGGTTGCGGTAGACGGTACTCACCCGGTGCATCGGCGCATCGGCCTCGGGCGCCGCGTCGTCGAGGTTGCCGGAGATGGCGCGCTTCAGCTCGGGGCCCGCCTCGTGCAGCGTCCGGAGGCCCGCCTGCAGCGTCAGCTGGTGACACGCGTCCTCGCCCTGCCGCAGTTCCTGCTCCTTGCGCTTCTTGAACCTTTGCATCGTTAAGTTCTGTTAGTATACTCACCGCATTCGACCGTGATCGGTCCCTGATCATTCGTAACGAATGAAATTTTGACACAATTAACCTTTGACGATATGTTGAACTTCCCTCAGATAGTTATGGAACTATAATGACTACCTGATTACGAAATTTTCGAATAGAAACGATTTAAGGCAAAAGAATTAAAGCAATTCCAAATAATTTTTATTTTTAGAGACTAAATTGAAAACATTACTGTGGATATGCAGTATTTGCCATTAAGGACAAATGTATCAAAATTTTGAAATGCAACTTCTTATATGCGGCGCAGACGATCAGTGCGTGCTTTTGATGCGGGCGGTGCTGAAACAATGAGCAGTACACGTCCTAAAGTATGGTCCTGCAGAAAATCCAAAGACTTTCGCCGATATCTAAGAAGTTGCGTTTCTCTTGTGTGATTTTTTTCTAGTTCATCTTAGAGATCTATTATAAATACTATTTTCTAACTAATAAAATGTTTAAAGTCTAAAGTGGCAAAGTAATAAATACCAAGATTATTTTTTTTTGTACAAGTACAAAAAGTTGTCTAAGAGTTCTCTGGTTTTTCTAAAAAAATCTAGCAGCGTCGGGGATGTAAATTGTATTTCAATAGCTAATACTTACCGTCGTCCAATAGAATATTTTAAGAATTCAGATGAATTTTATGTTTCTATCAACTATATATCCTAAGATTGAAAGATTGAAATAAAAAAAAATATGTCAATAAATGAAAAACGTTTACAGTGAAACAAATAAAATTTATAATTATTATCTTATAATAATTAGTATTGATATTAGGTAATTATAGATATTTATTGGTATACTTAGAAAAATTGGAATAACATAAAAAAAGAAAGAGCGAAGACCAGCTACTTTGGTCAAAGGAGCTAAATTTTTCTTTTTTAATTAACACCATGCAATTTATTGTCTCATCGCTAAAGTTCAGTCGTCTTAAGTATGTGTTTATTCTAGGTGATTATTCAGGTCTTTGCATGGTCTAATTCAAAAACGTTGCTAAATTCGTACTCTTTGAATCGGTGACAGATTCTAATTTTATAGAATATATTCGTGATAGGGTTTTAATTTTTCGTACAAAATCCTACATACGATTTTATAGTTTTCATAACTTTAGCAACGTCCATGAATATATTATACAGCTGTACCGGCGACTTGGAAAAGCTAACGGGCGGGGCGACATTCCGCTTTGGAAAAAGACATACGTGGCGGCTCCCGCGGGACATACGGCGCGTACTTACGCGTGACTCCTACGGAACAAACACAAGGTACGGGGTCAGAAACGGCCGACGCTGCGACACAAAACACTTGCATGAGAACAAATAAACAAACAGATATGTACGAACACAACGCCTCGATACGAGCGCGTGTACGCCGGTGGCGTTGCCAACGCCAAAAGCATCGACATCCTAGAGGCTGTCGCGCGTGTCGTTTAAACCCTTCGCTAGGTCGTTGTGGCGCGGCCGACGTCGGCGCGGCCACCGTATCCCGTGAGACTCATTTCGCACACGAACGACGTCTAGTGGTTGTTCAAATGCAGCGACATATTAAAAGATTTGAGCGCGTGCATTCATTTCAGCGATATAAAGATAACGTGACAACTAAACTGACTTTCACACGCTTACAGAGTATTACAGTAGAAATGTTCATATGATATTTTATGAGTTGCCTGTAATATTCAATACATTAAATTATATGGAAAAAAAGATATGCTTTTCCATTTCATTTATTTAATTACAATACACGTTACTGGTTTAGCAAATTGTGTGTATTGTATAGCCAACATTCATTATCTAACCATGCCTATGGTACTAATAAATATACAAACTATGATTGAAGTATTTTGAGTTCAAAAGGACATTGCCGTTTCGTTTGTTCCTGTCGACAGGTCTGTTCGAGGAGGCGCGTCTAGCGTTAGAACTAACGACAGAGGCCTAAAACGCATCCTATTAAAGGAACACAGACATTTAAGAAAAATTAATTTCAAGGAAATGACTTTACTTAACATCATTGACGTACGTAATAGTAATTTACTTATGAAAACATGTTTTTTGAGACTTGTACGTTCACTCTGTAATTTTTCTACAAGTAATTATTGCATTCTGTAATGCATACACCGATGTCCTATCTTAACTTATTTTACAAGACAAAATAGTAGCCCTTACGAATGCATATTTGATTGAATACGCCCCAAACGCCTTCATCCGTCTGAGATACATTTTGCATGCGCATCAAATCATGGAATGACGACCAACATAGATAGTTCCGCATATCGCTGTTGGGACGTGACTCTTATTGCGTATCCCGGTAGGTAACCTGCATGTTTTAGCATTATTAGTTAGCCGACACCTATAGGTGCTAGTGGTGGATGGACGGCTAATGCTTTTACTTTCTGTGCGGTGAATGAAGAAAACACGCTTTTCTGCGTAATAATGCGTGAAATAAATAATTGACGTTAGAGACTTAAGAAACTGTAGTGCGCTACGTTTGTGCACAATTTTTAAAAATCTTTATCACGTACCTGCTTTAATATGATAATTTAATTTACTCTTGCATAATTTCTTTTATACAGATATTTAGTTTTGAAACAAAAAAAAAAAATACAAAATTGCGACGGGTTCATCATAAGTATGATTTTATGTTTATTTCTTTTAGTATAAAATCATCTGAGTTATTTGCAAGGCCGAAAATTGAGGTATATATGGTTTATATACGATATATATATATATATATATATATATATATATATATATATAGGTTTATATATAAGAAGTTTGAAAACTAAAAGAAGCAATGTTTAAATATTCGATCAAATGTTTTAAATTAAAAATAAGTTTATTAGTGTCAGTAGACTCGTTCAAATATAATTATATAATAGAATCGTTTTACTAACATTTGCCCAAGAGTGGGATGTAATGGATAATGTAACATGACAAACTTACTTTACAGTAGGGTTATCACGGGAGGGCGGGTGGTTGGCGTTTCGTACTCCTCATTGACCAGAGAAATATTAAAAAGCCCGCTGAGCGTTCTACTTTTATTATTCTCCACTTTCTACTATACTAGCCCACTTTCTCGCTATTAATAACGTTCCGTTGCAATCGAGCGGTGGTGATGCTTTATTAAATTTTTAGAACTTCTTATTTATTGCTCGCTCAGTGATTATTTATACAGACCTCGAATATGGAAGTGATTAAGTCACACGTGGTGAAATTTCAGACTCGTAAATGAAATCTTATGTTTTGGCACCATTTCCTTGTATTAATATTCAGTATTAATTAATATGTAAATGGTAATAGCAGAGCGCACACACGCGCGCGCACCTTCTGAAGTAGTCTTGTATGAGGAAGGTGGCGTAGAACTTGCCGACCGTGATCTCGTCGGGGTCGCCCGGCGGAGGCACCACCTGGTCCAGCAGTCGCGGCGACGTGCGCTTCCATATTTTCTTAATTACCGCCCGAAGTTCCGTGTTGCAGTCGTCGATATTACCTATCATTTGGTTTATAAATTATTTTTTGTGATGGCTTTAATCATTTTATTCGTCGACTCATCATCGGTCATCGACGGTCATCGACTAACAAATATTAAAAATCTCTTTTATACGTTAAAGGTTAGTACTAAAGTAGGAGGCTGTCTCCAAAGCATCAGAGGAACAGTCGTCTAAGTGACTAAAATAACTCAAAGAGTAAACAGTTGTAAAAACGACCGGACTTAAAGTGGATTTAAGAAAAGTATTTCAATGAATTGTACGCATTTTTAAAATATAGAATCGCAAGGTAAAAGAGAAGAGGTCGATGTACCGTCGGTCTTGATCTTGAGCGAGGTGCGCACGACGGCGAACAGCGTGGCGTTGAAGTTGACCGTGCCGTCGGAGTTGAGGGGCATGTTCATGGAGACCAGCCGCTTGCAGGCCGTCCTGTGCGGGCACAGCTTGCCGAAACCTGCAACGCGCCGCCGAATCGAGCTGACTCTGTTTATCGAGACATTGGCAAGGAGCTCTGCCGCGGGCGTCACGGGACAAGGTCTACGGTTGAAGTCAGTACGAGGCGCTAGTCAGTATCTCACTGAGAAAGCTCAGTAAGCTCGCTTTGTCACATTTTCATCCGTCATAATCTTATTATTCGGTCATGATGTTTTTCAGGACGAAAGCTCAAGGGACGAGCGGGCGCACACTCACCTAGCGGCGGGCTGATCTTCCTCAACAGAGTGACCACGTCCAGGTGCTTGATGCGGCCTTTGGCGTCGGGGTCGTACTCGCTCCACAACCTGGATTAAAATAAAATTTATTAACATTTTGGCTGGAAAATGTTAAATATTCCTTACAAGCACCCGGAAAAATGACCGTTTTTGTTTACTTTTTATGGAACGTCAATTTCTCACATTAATTAATTACTGCTGAGTTTGTAACCGTTCAAGTTCAGACGACAATTAAATAAAACTAAAGTTAGAAAGTCGTAAAACATGCTAAAAGCGTTTGTTTAACACTATGCTTGTCTATTAAGTGTTCAAAATGAAAAACATTTAAACATTTAAGTTTGTCGCACAATTTAAGAAATTTTATATCAGAAAATTTCTGACAGCCACCGGTATGACCCCGCGCTATCAGGTACTTCGATCCGACGACTCCGAGTTTAGATCGCGACTGACCTCCAGCATCGTTGTATATAATCCTCTTGTAATTACTTACTTGTATCTTATCTTTCCTTGTAATTTTTTATTGATAATTTAAATTATACAAATTTTTGTTAAAACTTTAGGAAACTTCTTCCCAGCCAAAGTCTTGATAAATTTTATTGTGATAATTTTCGTGGCACAGATTTCAAAATTTTATTACGGAGATTGAAAAAATGCCCTATAAGGGTATATTTATCACTCTCCATAATAAAATGTCTTCCCGTACAGAGTACTACAATACGGCGTCCTCTTCACACTCATGAAAATTTCTGTTACAAAATATATAGAGCGCGGCCTCTAACGTTCGGGTCAGAATAAAATTTGACGTCCGATGAATGTGCGTCCGAAGCTCTCCGGAAGCGGACATCCGGCACGTCAGAGCTCTGATCGTGCGCGAGGTCTAGAGTCACACACATGCGCAAAAAACCTTCTGGAGGACGTCAGAAATTACCTGACAGAATTTTTTTTATAGTGCGCCGCCAACCTTGAGATGAGGCAGATTGGAAAATGCGTTCTTTTTTAAATCCTAAAAAATAACCTATAAATGCTGTATTTAATATTGGTTAACTTGAAAACAATTATTTCTAAATTTAATAAAAAATAAACAATTTAATGGGCAAATGGTACCATAGAGACTATCAGGGTTTTTGTCGCGTTACGAAACCACAAAACTATTTTATTTATTTAACGATTTTGATCCTTTAAATTGTGATACTCGTGTATGGAGGTGGAGGCCGATTACCTTACAAACTCATCCAAGTGGTGTGGTCCCAGGATCGACCAGTCTCGCGTCAGGTAGTCGAAGTTGTCCATGATCACGGCCACGAACAGGTTTATTATCTGGAAGACATCTTCTGCGTCATCGAATGAAAAATGAGGGTTTGATTAAAGTTTATCTAACAAACGACCAAAAAAACCGATCGTTGTTTTTTTTTCTTAACAAAAAGACTGATTTGTGAAGAGACACTTGCGTACTTCGTGTTGATATTTCCTATTCTGTTTAATCATGCAGTCATAGAATATTCTTTGTATTTTATTTAGGTGTACTAGAACGGTATGCATGTATTTTAAAAAGATTTTCACCGCCCACTATCACGCTGCTACGTCAAGGTCGTCACGCCGTCACCGCGTGATCACGTCCAAGACCGACACTTGGTACGCTCACAGGGAACGGAGTGAGTCATTTAATTTGCTCGCGTTGGAAAGTTATTGTTAAATCGCTCGTGGCCAATATGGTATTATTTCATTCCAGAGTCACTATCGAACAGCGAATCATCACCGACAGTAACTCATATAATCAATGCTAAAATGTGGCTCACACTTAAAGATGCACTAGCCACAATTGCATTTGAACAAAAGCTTCAAAAACATATGAATTCGTGAACTTAAACTAGTGTTTGAAAAATGTATTTTTATGAGTATGCAGCAGATGTAAACGTCATTGACAGTAAAAAAGAATATGTAAATAATAATCGGTGAGTAGTATGAAAGTGGTGAAAACTGTTAGATACGGTAGAGTGGTGTGGGTGTGGTCATGCGGATAGATAGCACAATTGTACAAGGACCGCGTCTATAAATGGAGTACAAACTTATTCGGTTGACATTTATAGAGGTATCAGACGGGCAGATAGGCAAAGACGGGTTAGTCATTAAACGTGCGTCTCATGTATGTTGACAATTCAGTAATACTAGACAAACCGCAAAAGAAATATGGGAGTATAACTGGTGCTTGGAGAGGATTCTTGAAAGATGTAAATGTGGTGACCAGCGTGGAAAAAGGTGTGTCGAGATGGTTTGGTCATAAAAAAAAAATTGAATGAAAGCAGATCACCGGAATAAATATGTAGAGGAAATGCTCTTGATGGAAGGGCGGTAAGGAGCGCCACAGCAATTGACATTTAGAATCATAGAACATAAAGAGAGAAACGATTGAGTGACGCGTTAAAGAAAGACCAGATTCACAAAATTTGAAATCGTCGAGCTCTCACAAAATGGTCGATGAACGCCAGTAAGCTAAACGAGATGTACAAAGTAATCGTAACAAATAAAATCTATTATATCTGTTTGTACATCTGCGAAAAGACATAAATCTATTTTTATATGAATCTCGTGAGTGCCAGTGTTGGCGACATGTCAGTAGTTCGAGTACTTACAAGAAAGGAGCAGAGTACATAGAAGGAGATGAAGTAGGGGAACGCGAGTAAGCTGCCACAGGAGCCGTCGGCTTCCTCGCCCGGCTCCTCGTTGTAGGCCGGGTCGCAGCGCACCTCCGGCTCCGGCGACACGCCCATCATGATGTCCTGCCACGCCTCGCCTGCGACATTATTTGTGGCACTACAGAACCCGAGACGTATGGCGCTCGACAGAATTATGAAATGATATTTTTTTTAATTCTACAATCGTGCAGTAGCGACATCCATACGTCGGTCTCAACAAAAGATATACATAGAAATTGTAAAATATTATATTAATGAATATCTAACGATCGACTGAGACTAAATAATTATTCATAACAAGTGCAAAAGCTTATCGATAATGACGGAATACGGTTTTGGTACGATTCACACTTATATTTCTATTGTTCTATATACTTTTAAAATCGATTCAAACACATAAAAAAAATGGAGTGTCGATGAGGGTACGAGTTACCAAGAATACATCCATCGGTTGTAATGATGTACTTTCATTGTAAGATGATATTAACACAAGGTTCACCTGTAGCAGATCTAAAAAGCACCAGTAACGCCTGAGGAAAAGTTTGGAAGTGGTTGTTTCTGGTGATGGGCGTGCCGTCTTCAATAGCAATCTTTCCGAACACCTACAACACACAACAATGAATGCATACCACAGCTTTGGGCGTTATATAAAAATAGCGGATGCTTATGAACATTTAATGAATCAGCTTACCTAACAATAAATTTGGATAAAAAAAAGAATAAGCAGGTTTGTAGTTGGATATATTTTTAACATAGTGTCGTTGTACCGAAAATCACATATTATTGTCGATTCAAATATGGTTCAATTCTAACAATCTGTATTCGGACGAGTTTTTATTCTGGATGGATTGTTGTGAACCGCTCGCATTGTACAATTTCGTTCATGGATTGATCGACAATAAGTATTGGAAATTGTGTTCTACGTACATTTTATGCTAAAACTGTTTTTCTCGCATGGCTGATATTCTATTTGGAGCGTGTACGAGGTCAGTTTTGAAAACTAACCTCGTTCGACGAGTCTACGAATTTTGCAAGTTCAAAAACCTAGAAGATAGGGTTATGTATTTTGGGTTTTATGGACACACTTTTTTGTCCCCCCAATGAATACACACGCGTAACAATGTCCTGTATGAAGTAGAGAAGTGTACTTATGTTCTGTTAAAAGCAAATGCACCGTTTCAGTCTTAATTATTTGTGTACATATATCTTTGTAGAATATTTTTCTGTTGTATTTTGTAAAACCATTAAGTAATCAAACATGAATTTTTATTTCCATAGTTTCAAATTACTGAATTTAGAGACAGAGTTTAGATGCTAATTGTTCTTATGGCATATTGGGCTAAATGAAAATAAATGTGGTTAAGGATGTCGTCAAGGTGACCTGCATGCCGACGACTGCATAGATGAAGAAAAGCATGAGGATGAGCAGCGCGACGTAGGGCAAAGCCTGGAACGACTTGATGAAAGTCCAGAGCAGCGTGCGGATGCCCTCGCCCCTCGACAGCAGCTTCACCAGCCGCATCACGCGGAACAGCCGGAAGAAGTTTATAGACGGTATCGAACTCTCCTGGAATTCACCACGAAGTTGATCTATTTTTTTTAAAGATTCGAATATACGAATTATAATTAATTATGAAAACACGAGTTTTTTGAGGAAAGCAATGTATATTTCTAATTATGTATTTTATAATTGTTTATAAGCAAATATTTTCTAGAATACACAAATAATGAACACAGTAATGAAAAGTCAATAAATGACTACATTAAGCAATTTGTACTCTCTTTTGTCATTCTCAACTGTTGTCGTGTCAGGTTTCGATCGGCTCCCTGCTAGGCAAACGATCCCACAATCTTATTTCAGATTGAGGAGTATGGATCTTAAGTCGTCCACGCCGCTGACGAGCGTCATGGTTGAACCGATGTTAAAGTCCGAGACCGGCAACTTAGATTTCTCTGTGTGACACGGAGACCGTGTCTTAATTTTACTCAAGTTGAAAAGCCATCGATCAATTCGCCCATGATCAAAAACGAACCCCCTACCTTCTGTTTCGATAACAACGATTTTAACGACTCGGCTACCGAAACTTGTATTCGAATACGAATGCGTTATCATACATAACTGATATCAAAATACGTTCTCTAAGTTTTTTGATATCTAAATTTGGATTGTAACATCAGACACATTATTTTATATATACACCGTCATACAAATATAGACATTTAAAACAATTGGCAAGTGTTCAACTTCATGTTACATGAAGAACTAGGAAACATTACGCAATTGGGTATTTTGTAAAAGAGATCGACGAATACGAGTAACTGCGTATGAAAGAATTAGACACTAGCCGGCGTAGACGCAATAAAACTGTTATAAATTAAAAGGCATTTTATTAATTTTTATTCTATGGGTTCGTTGCCAAGTTTTTTGTTTTATTTTTCACAAAGATTTTGGAAATAGGGTTATATACTGGCTTATTTACGTAACTAAGTTACACTCGACATTGACCATACCTCAAATTTTTTCGGCAAACTAGGTTGTTCATCAATCGCTTTGTTCTTAGATGAAGTGAATGAAATTATCATAACAACAACTAAGAATACACAAACACACAGCCGCCTGTACATGTCCCTGCGATGGGTTTACTAATTCCGTCGCTGTACACGACTCATACCTTACTTGAAGCCGCCCTCCGCACCACGGGCAAAGCGTGACGTCACTACCATACCAGTGTCGCCACATATAAAGCGGGTGTCTGTGGTTTGCTTTTCTCGCTACATCCGCTATGCGAAATTTAGCTACGTAAGCGTATTATAGTTAGGGCGTGGAGGCGTCTAACTCACCTTGACTACGTGGACTTTTGGGATTCCACTTCCCTGAAATCAAGAGTGCTTTTAATTTCTACAGCAAGTGGACGCGATTTACGGCGCGGCCACCAATTCGACGGAGTCGCCACGGTCTGAGAACGAAACCCTCGTCGGTAAGTTTCAAATTGACAAAATGCGATTTGTTGGAATTTGTATTAGTCGCATGAAAATCTCAATCACCGTATGGTTCACTACATCGAATTCGTGGCTGCAGTACATGCTTATATATGTATATTTGTATATGTATTTATATTTACAAACAGATATTATACTTTTTTGTAGTAACTTCGGTTATGACACTGTATTTATTTCTGTTTGATTATAAATGACATATTTAGAAACTCTTACGGCAATTATCGAATAAGCTACCGATCTATTAATTTTTAAATAAAATCTTAAGTAAAATCGTACAAGTGCGAGTTTAACTCGAATGGAGAGGGTCCAGTACGTTGAATATTTATCAAGTTTTTTTTAATGTGACCCATACTTGTTTGTGGTAACTAAAAAAAATATGTATGACACCGAATCGTAGAGCAAATTGCTGAATATACTGCCGATTGTCGAATTCTATTATTGTCGTATATTCTTGAAAGCATGGACTAAAACCGATTGATAGAGAGCGTTGTGATCTAATATTACATTTTTTGATTCGTCCTTAAAAAACTATTATAATAATGCATCGCAATAATACAAAGTCCGCTATAAACTGACGCTCATTAAGTATGTGAGTACATGCGAAGTGTCAGTTTATATTAGATATTGAAACGCCATAAACTGCTTCGCACAAGTATGCACGAGCACACTTAGCCACTGACAGTTCAGATTGCGGCTCAATTATGCCAACTTAAACGATCTAGCGTGTATTCTCGCGGCGTATGAGTTACGTGAGCCAATGGCGCGTGCAAAGACGCGGCGGCTCGGCTTCTCATCTTGACGTAATTTTTATTTTACGTCATGACCATTTAGCTTAGGTCGTTTTAAGTTAGCATAATTGAGCCGTTTGATAATGAAACGAATCGAAACCAACCGAGCTATAGACTTATTGTAGATTTTCTTGTAATCTATAAACAAGGTACTACTCTTCGTATTTTTTTTAATTTTATATGCAATAGTTTCGGAGATAAAGTGAAATGACCACTATTCACCTATTTTCTAAAATAAATTTAAAAGTATTTACTTCAAAAATTATAAAAGAATATATTCGAGTTACTTATAATAAGCGCTTTCATGCGATATGTCACATGACAGTGCGTAACACATTTTTTAATTTTCTATTTTAGACATTGAAGGTGACTATTATATTTTAAAGTAATTTATTTATTTTACATGTCTGTGTTTGGGTTACAGACATACTTAAGTGTATCACGTGTTACTTTAATTGGTCCACTTAAATATTAAAGTAAATTGACTGTGACAGATGGATAGTCAGATACACGAGTGATCCCCTAAAGGTTCCATTTTTGATTGCTGGTATGAAACCCTACAAATCTTATAAGTAATTGGAATCAATAAATAAATTATACAGATATTTTTAATCACAAGAAACGATGAACAATTATAATCTAAGTGTTTTTTAAATTTAATTATAATCATACGTTTTTAATACAAATGTCTATTTCAATAACTTTCATGAGAACTGCATTGATATGGTAGTTAAAAACCTGCAATAATTTTGAATAAATTAATTCCAAGTACTTAGTTAAATAAACATTAAGTGGCGATCGATCCCCACTATTTGTTACAAGTTCCACATTATAACACTAACCAAAACCAAATTTACAATCATGGAAACACACATTTTATTTTTTACGCCACTCGTAACGTTAATTTCAAGAATGTTGTTATCTGCTGAATAGTGTGCCGTTTCACAGTTTTGTTGTGAGGCTCATCGCCGGCGATGGGTCCGCAACCTATCACATTGGATTCAAATTTTTGTGAAACCCGAACTAGCAGCAGCAGGCCATCTGCGATTTCACCACGAGAAACGCCGTCACGTTACGAACTAAATCTATTCTTGAAATTTAATGTATGATTCTTGATGATGATCGTGGCGATGTTAGCGGAAGTGAGAGTGACAGAAGACTGACTTTACAGCAGAAAAGCTTCAGCGTGAAATGCTATTATCGTGATGTATGTAAGCGACGCTATCAACGGCAAATGGAAAATTTTATCGTCGCTAATCTGCAACCCGATTGCAGGTCGGCAGATGTAAGAGAGATGTGATGACCCAGACGTAGTCAAGATGCTTTGTGGCATAAAAATCGAGAATGCCTTCTAATTATGAGTAAAGAATAGAAAAAAAAGATGAGCGGTGTTATGACGTGTGCCGTTTCACAGTTTTGCAATATAAAAATACAGAATAACGACGTCGATGCTTACCTGATTCTTGAGTTCGTTCACCTGCGACACCACGATATCTATGATGCTGCCAAGAACTATAATGAAATCGAACGTGTTCCACGCGTCACCGAAGTAATTCTGGAAGCGAGTCATGTTTTCATTATTTGTGAAAAATGCATGAAAGATCGTACTATAATTTTTTTAAATTTATGCTAGCTAGTTCAGGTCTACACGACTGACAGTGCTATTTCATAGTAAATTCAGGCATCTCCACCATTGGTTCTTCTCAATATTATTGTTTTTTAAGTGTTACATACTTTATAATAAATGTGACAAAGTAACCATATAAAATGAAACGATAGTATAATCACCTTGAATTTAAAGGCAGCCAACTTGAAAATAAACTCTAGAGCAAAAACCGCAGTAAATATCATATTGAGCATGTCTAAGGCTTTGCTGTAGTCAGCGGGCTGGTTGTGGTACTTCATGGCGAGCGTGATGGTGTTGATCATGATGAGGATGAAGATGGCGTACTCGAAAGGCTGAGACGTCACCAGCCACCACACTTTGTACTGAATGCGGTGCTTCGGAATGTACCTGCGCACGGACCGAATGAAGTAGCTCCTTAAGGTGTTAGTAGAATCAATGTCTGATGTCCCTAAATGTAATGAATTTTAGAATCTAACTTAATTATAATGATAATAACAATAATTAAGTAATTCCATATATTAACAATTGAACTATTCTCGAGCTTTAGTTGGATGAAGTGGATCGAGTATTCAAATCCTCTATATATTCGTTATTACTTTATTCTATTAAATAATTAGTTCTATTTAACTATACCATAAATCTTATATATTTTTTTAATTTTCGGAAGACTTTCTAGAATGTTTCTCAAATAAATGTAGATGATGCGATTTTTTCCACTTTTTCCTTTAGTGTTCACGTGTTGCGGGAGCGGGTACGAATGTGTGAGTGCATGCGTGCTCGTGCGTGTACAAGATCATGCGCGTGCATGTACGTGCTCGTTTGTGTGTGTACGTAATAATAATAGTATATCAGTAATAATAACAGCATAAGTAGACGTAATAGTAATTACAGTCATAATATAATTATCTATAAAATATCGATTACACGGTAAATTATGGATTTTAATCGATGTCGGCGCTCTGCTTGAAGAAGGTATACAGAGGTATAACTATACTGATATAGGGTAGCCATTTAAGCCATTGAGTATTGTGACAACCAACTAAAGAACGGTTAGCACATTTTCAATGTACTTATTGGCAGAGAATACTCATGCCCCAAAGCCACATTGTCATCTGAAAAACTTCCACCTTACTGATGGGTAGCCATGAAACACATCAAAGTTCTGCTACCGTGAACGTAAATTCGTTTGCCCGATCCTACCTTTCCATGTGTCCACTGCTAAGAGAGCGACAACGATTACTAAGGTGTGCTTGACGTATTTTTTGGTGTAAACATTTTGTAACTGATCGACTTTAGGGAGTCTCGCCGTCCTCGTACCTCCTGATGGGTTTGGCCTTGAGCGCGAACTCGATGCAGTTTCTTTGGTTCTTGTCGAGCTCGCAGTTCTTGTACTCCTGCTCGCCTTCGTTTTGAAATGTTACTATGACGAAACCCACGAATATGTTAACCTGTAATAGTTAAAGATGTGGTATTTATTTACATTGTTCGGATATGTTTCTTATATTTTTATTATGTAAGCACATATTTTTAATTTGACAAAAAATAAATTAAAATGAATGTCGTTCGATTTTAATGAAAATTGCGGTGTGATTAAGAATTGGCCACGTTGAGGTTAGCATTCTGTTATAAATATGTTCTGACTATTGAAGTGTGTGAGACTTCACAAGCGTCATTCGGGACCAGCGTTATCAATAAAAAGCAAACCGTGATGCGAAAGGCTAATGCAGTGAAGTTTCTGGCGCGCTTGTGTAATTATTGTACTTAATAAGATTCGAGGAAATGAAAGTGGTATCTATCTAAGCCTTATTCTAAATGTTTTTTTTTTATCTTTTGATGGGTTTGTGTTGTGGAGCAATATGTTCCTCCATCCAGCATGCCTCCTGGCAAAGGCCTCCAACTGTTTGCACTGCAGCCTGTCACGAGTAATTCTCCTCCAGTTAGAAATATACCAGAACTATTTTTTTTTTATGTTTTCCAGCAACTTCACTGCGTCGACTATAAAATATAACTAATAGATATTCATCTGGTCTGATGTTGATTGATAATAACAACCGACTTGAAAGTCGAGAAATCATTTCAAATTAAAATTAATCATATTAATTTCGGTAGCAATTTTATTTTTTAAATAACACTCGTAAGATATCCCATATTCTCGGTTCTGCTGAACGGGACAAGATAAAAGTGGTATTGATGGGACGCCGAGCTATTAAAATGTGAAAATGCCACCAGAACATGTTCAATGGTTTTTGTATAATGTCATAACAAATAGACAGACAAACAGACGCAAATTATAAAAACCAATGTTGTGAATCCAAACTCCTCTTAACAGTTAGTCCCATTCCAATCCAATTTTTCGAAAATCTCTAACGTACAGATAAACCTCTATTGTATTTTTAGTAGTGTAGGATATGTCCGCGGAAGCAGACAATCGAGAAAATTTAATTATGATGATGAGCGTAACTAAGTCAAGAGAATGGAATTGGATATCAGAATGAAGTTTCTTTCATAGAAAACTGAGTAATGGCGTGAAGCACACGAAACATTGAAAATAAACAGTGAAAGCAGCTGAGAAACAGATGCGGAATTGCATTCCTTACAAAGTCGTACTAACCATAAAGAAGGCAATAATGATAATGTAAATGATATAGTAGGCTGCGACTATTGGACGGAAGTTGGTGATGGGGCCACGGTCCTCCGCGTTCGAGTCTATGGACACGTACAGCAACCTGTAACACACGTGAACGTCATGCGTTAGAATCAACAAAACTATTAATTAAAAGACTTTCAAATTCCATCCTTAAAAGAAATTAATATATTTAAAGAACAACTAAAATTAATGAGATTAAGTTCCACATAACCAATAAATCATGGCCTCAATTGGTATTACATACGGGAATTTTAAGTTTCATTGAGTTATGTGTGAACTGATTCACTGTATTGAACTAATCACAGATATATAGACCAAAGTGTTACAGAATATGCTTTTATTTTTACATTTTAGTTGTATACATTTGTCCAAACCGTTCGAGGGGCGAGAGGAGTTTAGAGTTGATGTGAGGGACATATTAGTGAAATGTGACAAAAACGAAAGGATAGTAATATTAAGTGATTTTAATGGCTGCGTGGGTGTATAACGGGAAGGATATGAGAAAGTCTTAGATAAATTTGGAGATGATAGAGTGAATGAGAATGGTGATCGCCTTTTCCTATTGTGTCAAGAGTTTAACTTGTGTGTGACAAACACTATGTTTGACCACAGAAGGATACACTCACATACTTGGCAGAGAAGAGAAGACAAAAGCATGGCAGCTTTATAATTGTGGATGATCGGTTGAGAAGCAAAGTTGTGGATACGAGAGTGTATCGTGGTGTCACCGTTGGTATAGACTTCTTCTTAGTGGCCTGTCGAATTAAGGCTTTATGCCAGCGTAGGCGAGATCATGCGAAAATGTTTACAGAGGAGCTAGAATGAATAAAAGTTGGTAAGCTTCAGGATCAGAATGTAAAAGATGAGTATGTAGAGCGATTGAAAGATAGTTTGAGTAAAATCAATGTTTAAAACCTTACAAATTATGGAAGGTGACGAAATATATATTAGAAGATAAAGTTAAAAAGGTATATGGAATGAATAAGAGAAAAAATATTATTAAGAAAGGTAATGAATGGTAGAATTTCGAAGTGAAGAAAATAGTCAGTGAAAAGAAGAAAGAATGAAGTAATAGAAGGCTATGAGAGAAGATTCTCGGATAATTTTCGGGTAAACCAAAAACTCTTTTGACATACGGTGAAAAAGAACCGGAATAATTCCAAGATATCATATACACAAATGATTGGAGACAGTGATGGACATTTACTGAATGAGGAAAATAATGTGAAAAAGTGCTGAAAGAATTATTACGAAAGCGTTTTTTCATGTGACGATACAGCTGCAGATGACAATGTTACTGCAACTGAATATATGATTGATGTTGGAAATGAAAGTGAAATTACAATGGATGTAATTATAAAAACACTAATACGTAAGAAAATTGGAAAAGCTAACGGATATAATGGACTTTCGTCAGAGATGCTGTGGGGTGGTGGGGGTATAGTGGCAGCCTGCTGTACCAGCTTTTTAACAAATAATGGAAAAGCTATAAGGTACCTAATGACCGGTGTAAAGCAGTCATTATATCCCTCTATAAAGGGAAAGGCTGTCGGTAGGTTTATACAAATTACCGCTCTATAAGGCTTCTCAGCGTCGTTGGCAAACTGTATGCGAAAATCATTATCGAAAGAGTTGTGAATGAGACCGATAACAAGATTTGGGACATACAAGCGTGATTTCAAAAAGGAAAGGGGTGTACGGACCAAATTTTTTCTCTGCAAAACATTACAGAAACGTTTTTGCGGCCGTCAAAAGGTTTTCTGTACCTTCGTAGATCTGGAAAAAGCTTATGATAGGGTGAAAAGAAATGATCTTTATAGAACCCTATCCGTGCATGGTGTGAGTAGCGGATTGATACAGACACTGCAATCCATATACAGAGGCTCCAGCGCTTGCGTCAGAATAAATGGGGCATACACTGACTGGTTTGACATCCGCAGGGGTGTCAGACAGGAATGTGTAGCTTCACCGTGGCTATTCAACCTAATCATGGATAACTGTCTGTATGATTTGTAGGAGTATAAACTGTGGACTATGGAAGAGTATAGAGTGTGAACTAAAGATGGGTGAACTATCTGTCAAATGCTTTCTGTACGCCGACGATCAAGTAATCTTTACGCAGTTAGCGTGCTGGCTGTAGAAGATGGTAAATATAACGAATGATTCTGTTAAGAAAAGGGATATGAAAGTAAATGTCCGTAAGACTAAGGTGATGGTGTTTGAAAGGGGTGAAAGTAGGACTGAATGTGATACACTTATAGAAGGTGAGAAAGCCGAAAGAATGAAAGAGTGTGTATACTTGAGTAGTCTTTTTATAAATGATGGTAAACATAACAGAGATATCGAAAGGAGAGCGAATGCGGGAAATAAAGTGAATTGGGCTTTGCTTGCTATTATGAATAGTAAAAGCGTTTCACGATAAGTGCGCTTGTTTTTCCATAATAAGGTCCTAATCCCTACGCTTACGTATGGTAGTAAAAGCTGTGTATGACAGAAGAAAAATGAAAGTAGGATCAATGCAGTAGAGATGCGATCGCAGAGTAGTACGTGTAGAGTGGCTCGGAAAGGTAGAGTAGAAACCGTGATATTAGAGAGCGGTGTGATTTGAAGGAAGATGTAGCGATTAGAGTAGAAAGAGGAATGTTGTGGTGGTTTAGCCGTCTGGAAAGGATGAACGAAAGTAGACTGACAAACAAATCTACAGAGCGAATGTGTGTGATGGAAAGGTGAGTAAGGATCGCCTTAGAAAATCCTATGTAGACCATATTGGTGGTAAGTATATTAAAAAAAGGGACAAATTTTAAGCACCCGAAATCGACGAGCTTACATGAAAAGATTGATGGATGTCAGTGAGGCAAGAGAGATATGCAAAGATCGTACCGTGTGGAAATGTATAGTCTCTGTTTACCCTTCTGGAAAATAGGCGTTAGTTTATATTATATTACATTATTATTATTTATTTACGTAAGACACGTGTTCGCAACGTCTAGTTTTGTTAATAAATACTGTCTAATTTGACTATTCACACAGAATTCACCAGGGAGCATGAATATTTTAGTAAGATATTTCATTTATAAGTAAAGAAACTTCGCTGATCGAACATGAACACCTATTTTCTGTCTATGATTTGGGTCTCTGCAATTCTAACTCCTACTATATCTAAATTCGTTTAGTTGTTATGAGTATTCTACAAAAAAATATTGTTCAACAATTTAAAGTCAAACTTTGAGATTTATCTTTTAAAATTCGATGAAAATACGCATAATATATATTCACTAAAAATATAGGTAACAACTCCATCTGTATAAATGCATATCATTTTGTTCGCATATTGTCGCAGGAGCTCGTACCCCGGCCAGCCCTCGAAGGTCGACACCGTGAACAGGGTCAGCATGCCTTTCATTACATTGTCGAAGTGGAAGTCGTTTCTCTTCCACTCGCGGCTCTTCACTACGTAGTCTCTATTCTCGAATACCAAATAAGTACCCCTAAAATAAATATCAATATTTTAATGATATCGCATGGTACAAAAACACTAAATTGTAAAAGTTGAGATTGTCTATTGAAATTTGTAATTAATTTACTTCTTTACCTGTCGTTTTACGATAAAATATTGCTTAGTGAGTTTTCAAAACTATGAATGAACTGGAGAATTTGGAACAACTAGAATAATATTTTATTTGTTTGCAAATGAGGCACATCGCGTATGGAAAAGGAATATTTCACACTTAGCTATGCCGGTAGGTTTCGATTTACATGATGGTACGAGGGTTGCTATTTATGTGTCCGGAATATAAGAAATAAACAAACATCTATCATTTAATATGGTTTTATTGCTTTTCAAAATATTCGCCATGATGATTGATGCACTTTTGCATACTCTGAAACCAATTTTCTAAATACGCTGAACCAATACGCTAAAAAACAATCAGCTATTGATATCAAAAAATTACGTCGATCGTCGCCAAACCGGTCAAAGTTGGTTGATTCGTTCATGAGATATCGTTAACGAATAATTTTTAAAAAATTTAAAATTTTTAAATAATTTCTAATTTTATATCTGATCGAATGCACCTTCTAAGTTCTTTTATAGAACTTAAAAATCTGCTTCGATCGCCACCCTTCCGGTTAAAATCGGTTAATTCGTTAATAAAAAATAGTTAACATACACTTTTTCCATTCTGATTGAGTTTTCTCCAAAACATGCATTTTGAGCGCATCAACGGCCGCTTCGCGGTTCGATATACGTTGATCACGGAATTTGTTGTTCACGCTTGGGAATAAATAGAAATCTTTGGGTGCCGAATCAGAATTGTGCGGGGGATGACCTGTCCATTCGATTCGATCTTTTGATCTTCAAAAAAAATCGATATGTCGGCTTACGCGCGACAGTTAGCATTGTCATGATGAAGAATGATTCTGCGTTGTCGGTTGTTCTTTCTTATTTCTTCAAAGACTTCTGACGAACAAATGATCGTATACCACTTCGAATTAACCGTTTTACAATTATCTAATGGCATTGTAACTACATATCCATTTATACCAAAAAAACAAGCAACTATTTGCTACAAAGTGCTTTAGGCACGAATCACCTTTGTTGGGTTCGGCTCATATATAAATACCCACACCGTTGACTGTGGTTTAGTTTCGGGGTTATACGCATAGATCAAAGATTCGTCACCTGTGTAGATATTACAAACCGCTTTTGGCGTACCATGATTGTATTTTTTAATTCCCGCTAAGAACATGAAAAATTTTCAAAACGTTAAGTTAGTTTTACCCCATTTTTCGAAGATCGAGTTTTCATCCGATTTCGACGATTGAGGTCACAAAAATCCACCCTGACAATTTTTGGATGGTGTCTGTGTGTCGTCTCTATGTGTCTGCCTGTGCCTGCCTGTTCGTGTGAGTGTGTGTGTGTGTGTGTGTGTGTGTGTGTGTGTGTGTTTGTGTGTGTGTGCGCGCGCGCGCGCGTGTGCGTGAGTATATGGATGTATGTAACTTTTGAACGGCTAGACCGATTGGAACCAAACAAGTGGCGTTCCAAAGTGTTTTACCAAACTTAGATTTCCTATTTTAAACCGATTTGGATCGGTACATTTTGAGAAATATCAAAAACAAAAATTTTGAAACACTGTTTTTTTAGAATAACTTTTAAACGGCTTACTGATGGATTCCAAAAATTAAGCAGCTCTTGATATCAAAAAATTACGTCGATCTACGCCAAACCGGTCAAAGCTGGTCGATTCGTTCATAGTTAACGAAAAATTTTTAAAAAATCTAAAATTTTTAAATAATATCAAATTTTATATCTGATCGAATGCATCTTCTAAGTTCCTTTATGGAACTTAAAAATCTGCTTTGATCGCTACTGATCCGGTTAAAATCGATTAATTCGTTAATAAAAAATAGTTTACATACATTTTGAAAAAAATATTTTTTTAAATTACTCCGAAATTTTATGTCAAATTATTTTAAACTTTAACTAGCGGGTTATGCTAATTGAAGTTTAAGGGTCATGATGATGGGGTCAGAGATGACTTTTAGGGTCAACCCTTCCACTAATTTTTTTATCAATCTTTTGCACCTTGACAAAAAGGAAACTTTTACTAGTAAACCTGGTTTCGGATATTAAAGCTATGTCGATTTTGTTCATGTTCAAGAACATTTCTAGCTCTAGCCTCCGTGCGGCTAGTCCATTAGCGTTCTATGTGATTATTTTGAGATTAGAATTAGATTTTTTTAAGGCTGCCCAGTAGCTAGATAAACCTATCCATCATGTTGTCTACCATGTTAATCATCATGGTTTGCATTCTGTTGAACATCTTATCTAGAATGTCTTCCAGCTGTTGCATTTGAACAGGTTCGTTTGAATTTGTTGTCTTGTTTGCTTTGGTTTTGACGTGACAACGTCTTAAATTAGGTTGCGGCTGGGAGTCACTTTGAAAAAGTGTAACGCTCGGTAACGTAACGATGAGTCACCGAACGAGAGAGAGGCCCGCCGAATGCCTTGCGTCTCTCTCCCACTCAACTATGATCGGTCTGCCGCGCGCGCAGCACTAGAGAATTAGTGCATAGCTTGCAAATGTATTGCAAGTTATTGTATGTATATTTGTATATAAATACGTATGTATGTGTAAAGGTAAAAATAAAATTTTGTTAATATGAAATTCAGTGCGAGATTCTTTGTATAAATTAATGTTTTAAATATAATTCTTTGTATAAATAAATGTTTTAAATTGTTACTATTATTTCATCCTTCTTCCTACTATACGAATGAATATTCACATTAAAATGATTTTACCATTCAAAGTCGTTGTCACGTAAAACTTTCGCCCGTATACCGACTTTACAGGCAACCAAATTTTTGTTACCTCTATACTACTTACAATACCAATCACCCATCAGGAAATGCGCGCACGGAGGAACGGCAGTACTCATAAAATGCAACATAAAACATCACTCGCTTGAACCATTTGCGACAGACAAGATAAAAGCTACACTCATTAAAGTTAGTGGCAAACGTTCAGACATTACAATAGCTGCAGTCTATTGCCCGCCTAAACATCAAATATTACGAGAAGATTATAGACATTTCTTCTCTCAACTCGGACATCGTTATATAATTGGAGGCGATTGGAACGCTAAACATTTGTTCTGGGGCTCCAAGCTAGTAACAACCAGAGGCAGACACCTCTACCAGGCTGTTAAAGAACTTAACCTTGAATGCGTATCCACAGGTGAACCCACCTATTGGCCGACTGATCCACGAAAGACTCCTGATCTACTTGACTTTTTCATAACAAAAATATTATAATCAATAACACCAGTGTGGAATCCGACTTAGACCTTACATCAGATCACTCGGTGTTGTTAATCTCAATGATAAAATAATCTTAAATGAAGCGCCACCCAGATTATACAATAAGAAAACGAATTGGGAAGAATACAGAGATATTATTACAGAAGAAACACAACTTACGGTCTCACTGAAAACGGTCGAAGAAGTTGAACAAGCAATTGAAGATATAAACAAATTGATTCACAGCGCGGCCAACAGATCCACGCCCCAAGGTAAAGCTGGTAGATCTAAAGAGCATGTATACCCTACGTTTATTAGGGACAGTGTAACCGAAAGACGCCGACTCCGCAGAGAATGGCAAAACAACCACTATGCACGTGATAAAACTGCTTTCAATAAAGCATCACAGCAACTAAAAGCGCTAACAAAAGAATGAACAAATGAGGTCCTGCAAGATCACCTTGCAAAACTGACACCTACTAGCGACACAAACTACTCTCTGTACAAAGCTACAAAAAACATGAAGCGTCCTAAACAACAGGCTACACCAATAAAAACACAAATGGGGACCTGGGCTCGCTCTGACGGTGAGAAAGCTGCCACGTTCGCGGATCATTTACAAAAAGGTTTTGAACCACCTCCTAGCGACGATCATAGCGTAGATAATGAAATAGACGAATACTTAAGTTCACCAAATCAGTTGTGCCTACCATTAAAACATGTCACGCTCTATGAACTAAGCCGGAAAATACGAAAACTTAAAGAAGGTAAATGCCCCGGCTATGATCTCGTAGACGCTATTCTTCTGAAACAACTTCCAAAAAAAGGTCTCCTACTCATTCTCGCTATCTTCAATGCATGCCCAAGATTATCCTTCTACCCAAGCCAGTGGAAAATAGCCCAAGTCGTTATGATACGGAAACCAGGTAAACCAGCTCATGATGTTACATCATACAGACCTATAAGTCTTCTTCCGGTAGTTGGAAAATTACTCGAAAAGCTTGTATTAAACAGAATGCGAGAACATCTAACAGAAATAATACCAACTCACCAGTTCGGCTTTAGAGAGGGACACGGTACTATCGAGCAAGTGCACCGTTTGGTTGACGTAATCGGCAGAGCGCTGGAAAACAAATTATATTGTTGCGCTGCCTTCCTAGACATATCCCAGGCCTTTGACAAAGTTTGGCACAGTGGACTGCTATACAAAATTAAAAAAACGTTGCCTCATTCATTCGTCGCACTCTCAAAATCATATCTTGAAAATAGATGCTATGAAGTGAAGATAAATTCCGATACATCTGACATACACGTAATTAGGTCTGGAGTACTCCAGGGTAGCGTACTGGGACCGGTTCTTTATTTGATATACACAGCAGATCTACCCGCTCACGCTTCCACAACTACAGCGACATGTGCAGATGACACCGCGATCCTTTCAACACATGAAAATCAAGACTCAGCATCCGATAGCCTCCAACAACACCTGAACCTAATTGCAAAATGGCTTAGGCAGTGGCGAATGAAGGCCAACACTGATAAATCGGTTCAAGTAACTTTCACTCTCAGAAGGAAAACATGCCCACCCGTAAAACTTTGCAACGTAGAAATCCCACAAGCAGATGATGCTAAATATCTAGGTATGCACCTCGACCGACGGCTCACGTGGCGCAAACATATATGGACAAAAAGGAAACAACTGGACTGCAAACTTAGAGGCATGTATTGGCTCATTGGACGCAAGTCACAGCTGTCTGACGCCAGTAAAATGACAATCTATAAAACTATACTGAAGCCTGTATGGACATACGGCATTCAGCTATGGGGCACTGCCAGTCACAGTAATATAGAAATATTAGAGAGGTTTCAAAGTAAAACAATGAGAGCCATGTTCAATATCCCACCACACATAAGCAACAAATATATAAACCTAGACTTGAATCTGAGAACGGTGAAAGAGGAAATAGAGAATTACAGCAAGAATTACCAAACAAGACTTGACCAACATATCAATCAGCTTGTCACAGAACTGCAGGGGGAGGGCAGTCTAAGATACTCTCGTCTAATAAGAAACAGTATACCAGATCTAGCAATAAGATTTGCCGAAAAGTGATGAGAATGGTACCACTGGGGACACATGTCAGCTGATTCACTTTCTCTGATGTAAATCTGACATCAAATTAGATTATTGTTTCTTTAGAAACAGATTGCTAAGTCACAGGATAAAGAAAAAAAAAATTGTTTTGCCACAATCGAAATTAGCCTGTTTTTGATCAAGGCTTAAGTTGTGTGGAATCCAACGTAAACAAATTTTGTAAACCACCAAATTTTCGTGTAATACATCATATGTGCTCGTCATATTTATGCCCAGGGACGCTTTTATTGGTACAACAAATGATTTACTTGTTTAAATTCGTCCGTGAGCATAGACCACCCCACGATTAAACTCGCTAAATCAGTGATACACAATGGATTTCAATTCCCAAAAGTTGTGAGTTGATCGATATACTGTTTTTCAGTTAGCCCACGCTAAAAATTATAATAAATTATGGCATGAAAATTTTTACGAGTTAAATCCATGGTGAAAAAGGCACAAAATTTTCAAAATGACGCCATAATGTCATTGACAGTTACATGAAATAAATTATATTTCATAGCTAAGACGTTTCATTTTTAAATGTTGTATTACTTTTTAAATATTATTATATATGTAACCAGTTCCGGATATATAAATAGCAGCCCCCGTAGCGGTGCTAAAGAACTAATATACTACAAGATACTTGTTAATATTGTAAATGGGATCCCTAACATGTAAGCAAATATAGAAATTCATGAATGTTGCGCACGTTCTACATATTTACATAAATAAATCACAGGTTTTTTGTTATTTCTGATTTAGTGCTATTTGTCGATTTTTAACCCATATCAAAATAAACATGTATATTTTGAAAACATTCTCAATCTACCAAATTTAATTCCTCTGTAATTCCTAGAATTATTAACTATTAACTATTTTGCTAGCAAAATAATCAAAGTAGAATGCATTATTTAAATTTTGAAAGTTGGCTTTGTTTGAATTAACGACGGATACGGTGAATTGCGCGGGTTGAAAAATTTTATTATTACAAAGATGATAAAAAGGATAGGAAACAGAAAGGACTCACCGGTAGTACTTCAGTTACTAAAGTACTTTTTGGATACTGAAGTTCAGTATCCAAAAAGTAGCCACTATTTTTTTCACTTGCTTGTCTTTAGCTTTAATTTAGCGGCGCAGGCGCGGATTTTGCGAAATGTGTTTTGTGTATTGCAGTTTGATCGGTATTACTGTGTTAGAGAGAAAGCTAACGCAAAATGGAAAAGATATGGGCAATGATAACGACGAAGATGGAGCGTGTGCCATCATTTTAATACAAGAAATACCAGTTAAACGGCGCAACCAATGAGAATTCATGAAAAGTCATGTATGGCATTCTGCATTTCCGTAAACTTAAATATTTATAAAATAATTTTGAAATATTTTGCTACAGTATATGCGTACATGTCAGGGATAGCTATACAAATATTATGAAATGTACTTACTGACACTCTTCTTCTGTCATTTTTGAAATATCGTTACATCTAAAAAATTTTCCCTGAAAACAAATCTCATTGATTAAATCGGTGAAATACATATTCATACTTCAACTTATAACATAGTGTATGCCCATGCTTTTTACATCTATCGCATACGTTTAATTATATATGTGCACTCAAAGTATCAATGCTGTGAATCTAGTGAAGCTCGACATAGTTGATGTTAAAAAAACCCATTTCTCATGATGACAATGTTTAGCAAATCATATAACAGGATGCATCTTTCAAACCTTTACAAAGCTTTATTTACCCTTGAAAGCTGTCGTATCGAAATAAAATCCGAGAATTATATGAAAAATATTTAGTCATGCACAGTTGACCGAAAGCCTTATAGTTTATTTACATGTATATGACATATATAGAGTTGCGAAAAACTGCATTGCAAGCGATTTGCAGGAACGGATGTGTAGGTACTGTATGAATATATATTATATATGTAGATTATGAGTATAGAATTGGATGCGATGAGCATATTATTAATTATATATGTACGTTCTGTATGGGACATTCACCAATAAATTAGAATACAAAGTTGGAGTAACGTAAATGAAATAAATGCGAGTCAGTTTTGTACGTAAATGATGTTTCATAGCAATAAAACGCGATATGGCCTTCTAACGTATCATCGTTCGTATACGATTAAATAAAGCAAAGGAATAATAATTGGGTAGTACGGAGCCAGACGCACCTATCGGTAACGTTTATTGCCCAATTACGATTCATTACTAAGGGATTAGATCTCGTGGCACTAGTGATCAAATAGTAATTGTCACAATGCCTGATTTCATTTTGTAAATTAATACAGGTTTTTTTTTTATTGAAAGTGAATAGAAATTTAATGTATGAAAAATATAGAATATTAAGGTACGAATTTTTATATTGAAATTGGATAGACTCTCGATATTTATAATGGAAGTATGATTAATGGCTCGATGTATATATTCATTTTTACAAGCTAATGGTCGATTATAAGGCATCGATTTTCGGCTTACGCCAGAACCTCGTCGTAGATTTTTCTAGAGTGACGTGTAAAGGATGAAACGTTTACAGCCATGCGACAAAAGCTCGCAAAGTTACACAGCTTCGACATCGCTAAACCACAGGGCTCACCTTAAATAGTTGGACACCCACGACGGCGAACATGAATTGTAATAAATACGTAACTAGCATAATGTTCCCTATCGTCTTAATAGCTACGATCACACACTTAACTACGTACTGCGGGGACGCGCATGCGTGTTAGGACCATACGTTACCGCATCGAGCCGCCGGCACGCGAGCGCCGACCGCCGGGACATGGGGGAACAAGCAAACGCTTAGTCACACGGGGCCCTCGACCGCGCTCGGCCGCGCGCCGCCCGCGCCGCCGGCCGTCGTCGTGGACATCGACGCATGCGGACGGCCTTGTAATCACGACGCCCTTGTGCACATCGCGAGATTACGGCGTGTCGACACGAACGGGGTTGGCGAGTGCGTATCCGGAGCCGCGATGGCACATCACGAGAGACATCCTAAAGACTTTACACACGTCCTCGAGCCCCTGCAGTCGCGCGGTCGGGCGCGGTCGCGCACGTCAGCCGCAATTTACGTTCGATATCCACGACGACGCACGTCGGCGAAGCTGACCGCAGGCGCGGAGGACGAGGGCCGAGCTAAATAGTCACATTAGGAGTACGAGATTTAACGATGAGCGTTGGTCAAGCGGGAGGTGAAATACTGTTTGTTCATTTTTTACATCGACATCGTAGGGGAAGGGAGAATTACCATCGAAACGCCAAGGTAGGGGGGAAGGGGTAACGATTACAGCTTCCTCGTTCTGATGTGTGGATACATGTAGCAATAATTAGTTGCCGTATCTAGCGTTCAACACTACACCTTTGGGTTTAATGTGTATGATAAATCTCATGCTGGTCACAAACAAAAAAAACATTCATCTCATCCTTTTAGTCGTCACCGTCGAATCGATCGTCGAACCGGAAAGCGTTTGAACGACTGGTCCTTGAGGTCATTAACGGGCTCCTTACGATAAATACATAATTACCTTTTTGCGTAGAATTCAACGAAATGTATGAAGCAATGTAACAGTAAGCGAGTTTTCCAAACATTTGAGAGTTAATTGCGAAGCTACCTGTACGTGTCATAAGCCCCAGCGCCACATCGAGCGGGCCGGTCAGTTGAAGCCGAACTAAAAATCGCAGTTGCAATTTCGATATCTCGCATATTTTTTAAATCAAGTCTTTGCATAAATAACACAATCATGAGAAATGAGTGATGATTCATTAGACAGGGATAGAGACAGAGACAAAGATCGGAAAAGAGACAAGATAAGAGTTACGGCAGGCGACCCTCGACCTGGTCGGCGGTCGAGGTGTCAGTCTGGTACCCAAAGGTGTGGCATCGGGGCCGTCGGCGACGCCGGCCGCGGCGAGAGTACACTCCGCAAGTACGTGTCGAGGGTGTGTGTCTTTTAGAGGTCGTGGGTGAAATCGTTTGTTTTAATCGGTGAAAAATAATAATGAAGGTTTTCCCCCTACCTTGAACATTTGCACGCCCATTACGGCGAACATGAATTGCAGCAACGAAGTGACCAACAAAATGTTGCCGATCGTTTTAATAGCAACGATCACGCATTGCACAACGTGCTACAAACCATGAAAGAGATCGAGTCAATATTTATTTCACAATATCCAAAAGTACGAATAGCGAATTACACTTAAAAAATAAACTTTAAACGCTTTAATAGGAAATATTAAAATCTTTAAACAATAAACTATTTAGGAAACTGCGCTTGATTATCGTTGTTAGGATTCGATATCTCAAAGGGTAAAAATGAAACACATGAAGACAGGTATGTCTGGCACACCCGATTTTGATAGTGTCAATAGGACTTAAAATTTTACAATTTCAATTTATATACAATAATTTTAGAGAAAAAAGGTAAATAGTAAGAATTGTTCCTTTTAAGGAATTTATAGATTAATTCAATACATGCATTTTTGAATTTACACCTTATTGGCGTTTATGAAAAAAAAATAACTGGTACTTTTTAATAAGTCTACATAATTATGATATAGCGTTTTATACTTTAAAAAATTTAAACCATCTAAACGATTGATTATGAAATAAAAATGTATGTAAATGAAATTTAAGCGTTTTATCAAACTGACCTTAAGGCCCTTGGCCCTGTTGATGGCCCTGAGCGGCCTCAGCACCCTGAACACTCGCAATATTTTCACCACAGATATGCTGCCCGATCTGCAAGATGAGTGATGTACATGGATATCACCATCCAAACAAAAAATACGCTTTGTAAGCCCTCATAAATCATTAGTTTGTATAGGAGTTGGGCGGGCGCTTTCGAGCATATATTAACTGTAGTATTTGCAGTATTAATAATTAAAATACCGAATTAAGTGTCAGACTTGTATAAACATGGACCCCAAACGTTAATGACGACAAAATGGAATCTTATTTCTTGCATAATTTTATATTTTGTGCCATACTTCTTATTAAACAATGAAGCAATTCTGGTTTGGAACAGCTAACCCCATGCCATGTTTTTGTTTGCAATGAAGCTCCACATATCACACTACAGTAAATGAGTTCCATCCGATGCGTGACTAATTTGACCTTTTACTTTGACTTATTAAAAAAAACGAAGCAAGTGTCTATGTAAGACGTGTTGTCGAGATTTTGTTTAGGGCACCGATGTGATATTGAAGGTAAAAAGGCATTATGAAGTCTTTATATTTGCGGCAAAAACTTCGGTTAATGGGAAAATGATATATTAAGTATACTCACTTAACCAGCATGGACACGAGCGAAACACAGACGACGAGCGCGTCGAGCACGTTGAAGGCGGAGCGCAGGAAGGCGCCGCGGTGCAGCACCAGCCCGTACGTCACCAGCTTCAGGAGCAGCTCCACAGTGAAGATGCCCGTGAAGAAGTAGTCGAACTGGCTCAGCAACTGGAACGAGCATCGTTTCCGCTGTCTGATAGCGTCGAACGCTTTAGTTCATATAATTCGTAACATCACTATGCCAAATAAGAAAGTATTTACATAGTGATGGGAAGACAAGTCTTTGAATATCAAAATATTTTCTTTTATGCTATTGCAGTGACTTTTTTGAATGTTAAAGATAATAATTACACTATATTTTTTGTTTTGTATTCCTTGTTGTAATGACATATTCCAGTGATTATACTTCTTACGTAGATCTTCGCCTGTTATCTGTTCGAGTCTTAAGGTTGCCAATCTTCTTTAAAAGCAATAAAGTATATACGCTTTCAGAAATGATTAATAATAAGTGTAAGGTATATGAAAAGAAGTATAACTGATTGTGATATTTCATAATAGTGTTTTCGTAGAATTTAATTTATATATATATCCTTTTCTACATAAAGGTGTTGGATCACCAAACAACAACAACACCAACAACAATGTAATGTATATTTTATTTAACGTATCAGTTTGTAGACAGAAACACATACTTTTATCTTTTCAGGCAAACTTAGTGCACTATTAAGGGCATGAGTTATGGTTCGAGTGAACTTTGTGGTAAAAAATCTAGTTTTTGTAATAAGAGTGCTTTAGCATACTTTACTAGCATCATGTTTTATAAATCACACTTACAAAAAATAGATCGCAATACTTTATTATAGAGTTGGTGGTTGACAACCTTAATAAGCGATGTGTTATTTACATGTTATGTAAAAAGTCGTTTGTAATCAAGTAACTAAATATTTAAAATTAAATATATTGGAAGTCTAGATTTAAAGTACGATGTACTAAAGAAATGATTGAAGTAATTTGATGTACACAAAGTAGAGAAATGATTAAAGTAAATAAATAACCAATCAGGAGGTTGTCAAAGCAACAAAGCAACAGCAGGCGAGGAATTGAATTCGGCCGGTAGGTTTTCGATTGGCTGTGTCATGCAGGACATTGCCGTAGGCAGTCGGTTATACGATGATATGTCGGTGGTGGTTACTGTGCTATTGGGTCGAGCACGTGGGTTTTCGGACTAAAATGCACCCACTGGACTCTATGTTCACCATGGGCGTATTGGCTAATGAGTTTCTAATTTGAGCCAATTAAGCCTCAAGCTCTACGTCTCGAAAGATACATTAAGGCGTCGGTCCCTGATATCGTCATCGTATTGATGACGACGGTCGTTGGCGATTCCCGACTCGTGCTGGACAACCTCGAGGGTTTAATATCCGAGCCCTTCGATCTGAAAAAAAAAGTATTGTGGGAGAGTATCCCTCAGCGGGCGAATAATACCCGACACGACAACAGCGACACAGCTTCACGATAATTTCCGTGACTTGACCAGTTTTTAAGATTCTTCAGGAAATAGGTGTCCCGTCAAAAAAGCCATCTAGAGTGTATATGTATACGTGGAAATCACCCAATTCCTGAAGCCGTTCTGCGCGGCGTCGAGCGGGTCCTCGGCCGCCAGCATGGCCGACGACAGCATGATGCACACCAGGATGACGTTGCCGAACAGCGACGAGGACGACATCTTGTAGCAGAACACGCGGAACCTGCCACACGCCCTTACGTTACTGTATACATACGCATCTTTTACTTACTTTCATTGAAGCGTCGTTCGAAGTGAAATAAGGCGTATCATTTCCCTTACATATTTATTTATAATATAATACGTGTACTCTAATAGCAACTGACATCCCTTTAGATGTCGTAGTTTTGTTTTGACTATGAATTTTTAAAGTGATCGATTATATATTTTCTTCATTGTATGGCCTTTATTAGACTGCATACTAAAAGAAGTATTATTAACCACTGTCAAAAAAAATACAGCGTTTGGCTAATAAATATAGAGTTCAATCAAGTGTGAATTTTACAATTTTTTTAAACATAAATATTATCAAATAATATTATTATCAAAGTTAGTGAATCGCTGACTGAAACCACTAAATAAGCATTTGATAACACATTGTATTAAATAAGGTATTATAGAAGAATTTTATGCGATTTAAGACATGGAATTTTAAACAATATTAAATATATTAATCTGTAATATCACCATTTAATATTTAGAATTATAAAACAAAATTTATCATCACCAACAACATTAAGCACAATATGCCATGCACAACAAATGATTACGCATGCTGATGTAGAACAAACCGGTCAAGTGCGAATGGAATTGGCATAGTAAGGGTTTTGTACATCATCGCTTCACAAATAATTTCAAAACGATATTCTAAAAGAGCCCATGCAGTCGCGTGTACGGGAGCATGCAAAAATGAAGTAAAGATCATAATAGGTACTATGGGTGATCGTAATGGAGTATCATAAAAATGAACGAACCATGAATAAGTTCAGGCAACGTGCTCTATATGACCTTCTAAGTCGCCCGATTACCTACGACACCCTAACACGTAAGGACATACATACATTTACACATCTCTAAATACACTGTTTCATCGCTTACGCTCCTTCATCGGTATGATTCGATGGAAAAGCTTAAACTTATGACACACAGACGACACGTAAACACCGCGGTGCGGGAGAAGCGAGCGCCTCGAGGGCGTCGGGACCACGGCGGAGGGGAGCGGATGATACATTCAGCGATTGCGATGACGTCGGTGATGCACGACGGGGGCGCGGCGCCGGCCGGGCCGAGTGAGGTGCGGGTACGTGCTAGCGGCGAGGGCTGGAGTCACCTGTTCGTCGGTGAGAATACGAAGAAGCTACTAGCGTCGGGGATGGGCGGCGTCTGGTTGGGCATGTTAAGTTCCGAGACGCGCCGCGGCCGGGCCGTCACCAGGGCGCCCTCCTCCTCCGACCGACCCGCATCTTCGCCAAACAAACACATAAACGCTGGTCGTGTCGTACGTCCATCCGCTGGAGGCTCCTGAATTTATTCTTCAAAAATTCGGCAGCAAAACTACAGACGCTACGGCGATACTCAGTCTAGTTCGTAACGCTAATGCTGTACGGTGAGCGACAAAAGTGTCTATGATCGTTAATAAATAGTTAGCTGCGGTATTAAAATATTAGACGCAGTATCGTAATGTGTATCGGTATTATCGAAATGAAGAAAACATCTAAGTAAGCGGTGTGGTAGCGTTGAGTGTGCGGAGTGCGGAGCGGCGCGCGCGCACCTGTTGCTCTTAGAGAATATGAAGAAGGAGGTGGCGTCGGGGATCGGTTTCTTGGCGTCGCGTATATCGACCTCGGACAGGCGGCGCGGGCGCGCCGAGCTCGTCGTCGGTTTGCGTTTCAGGCGAGGCTCCTCACAGTACTCTGTGTTCACTGTTGGCTTTCTGTTATACACCGTTTCTTACGAACGCTACCTTTGTGTTTTAGACGAGATCGCACCCGCTACCGCACGCACGACGCTTCTCCCATTGTAAAAATACATCGACTGTTTAACATTAAGTAATAAGAGATAACGCGGAGTGCGTACAGAGGCGCACGCACCGGTGCGTATGGCCAGCGAGTCGTTCGGAGAAGGTTGAGCGTCGAGCGGTAGCGTTCGAGCGCTGAGTCGTCGGGTGCGATAGCGGCTTCAGGTTAAGATCTAGCATAACACAACTGTGACGTTCACTTCTCACATTTAGTACATTGAGTTGTGTTTTCCTTACCTATGTGGTTCCGCTGGTGCTCCTCGATCATTTCGTGGTCTTCCCGCGCCTGCCGGTCGTCGTGTGCTGGGTCCGTGTCGTCCAGCTCGTCGCCGTTTTGTTCCTCTTCTTCTTCCACTTCTTCTCGGTGGTCACTTTCTGAACCCGTCTCCTCGTACTCACGCTCTGAGCTGAGGCGCGATAGAAATACCCATTAAATACTTGTAGTATTTTTTATAGATGTATGCCTACCTACACTTCAGATCTTAATTTAAAAGCGTATTAATATAAATAATATAAAGTGTTCAAATGCCTTCATAAGTAAACATAAATCGCCTACATGCTAATTTTTGAGAAAATTATTTATACGATGTGTAATTAGGCAACACTGTATCATTGAACAATTTTAATAGCCGAATTTTCGCAACTTAAATTAGCACCCGATCTTACGTTTCACTGTAAACGAGACGCGGCATCGAGCGTTAAATAAAGTGCATCATACGGATGACATCGACTTTGTGCGTCGACGAGTCTTTGGTAAGTAAATACGAGCTGTCGAGACGTATTGTTCATAAAATGGATTACTAATCAAATCAAAGCAAATCAAATGAAAAATATCTTTATTTTGTAGGCAATGAAATTATACTTGAAATACGTCGTTAATAAATTCTTTTCGACTTTACCATCTATTCCAAATGCTGATGCACCTAAAGAAGAATGGTCAAGGAATTCCAGCTTGCTCTTTTTACTTATCAATACAAAGGATTAAGTAATTAATAATTGAGTCGACATTTAAAAAAAATTTGAAGTAACCTGATAGCCCAGTGATTCAATCCCAAAGGCTTTTTTAATTAAGATATTCCGACATGGTATAAGAACCTTTTCCATATAACTTTCTTTCGAAACGTTTAACCTCAACCTACACCTACACACAGAACATTATTCATTATATAGAATAAAAGTTACTTTTTCTTTTTAATGTGTATACATTTTTTTTTGCATGAGATATGTCGAAAAAAAAATAGTCTCAAATCTATTTTTTAATATTAATGTGACAGTTCGGGCGAGCGTTGGCATCACGGTGCGCCTCATGCCCGGCCGACGCAGTGAGTAATCATACGAGGTTATATAACCTCGAACTACTTAACTTGCCACAAATTTTCCTATCGAGGAATGAGAAACTATATATAGGCTCGATCGAGGCGACGAGATTCGATCAGAAAATGAGAGCAGAATCGATACAGTGCGACGCGATCCCTGCTAGTATATGTGGAGTGTTTTTGAAGGATGGTTGTAGCAACAATGATGTTAGAGAATGGTGTGGTTTGAAAGATGTTGTGACTAGATTAGAAAAAGATGTGTTGCGGTAGTTTGGTCATCTGCCAAGAATGAATGAAAGTATATTGTTACCATTTATGCCAACCGAATTGATATATTAAAAATATGCAACCCAAAAAAGGCAAATTTTGAATTTCAGCTGGAATTTTATTATAAAAGCGCACACACAAGACGGGTTCTATGAGCAGCTAGATGGTTCTCATGTAATGTTATGGATATTGCTTTTTTTTTGGAACAATTGCATATGTCTCTTGACATATACCAGGTTTTTATATATGTATTATGATGCTATATTTAGGATATTAATTTCCTTAAACTATTTTCTGAGAGATGTCATTGGTCTCAAATCATAAACAGCACCAAAATTGCGTTAATATCGGCTGTAAATACCCCATAACTAAATTCCATAGGTCATAAGACTATAAAAAACACTATGCTATCGTTCATCAGCCTTACCCTTTAACATGGTAACATCGCCTGACGTTTTGGTGGTAATTATAAGAAATCAAGAAAAGAACATGTAAAATCGTGCAAGTAAGACCATTTTATTTCTTATCGAATACTTTGTGAACCGATTTTGAAAATATTAACTTAATAAAACTCCACGTGAGCAAAGTAAGTAAAGTTCACTTTTCGTGTACAGGTGGGCAAATGTTTAGCGGGCGGCCACTAAATGATCTCACGCAAAAATTGTGTCGACCAATACCTACCTGTTCAAGTCGATGGATAGAGACTGCACTGGCGTACGTAAAAAAGAGCTCTTAACGCGCGCAAAACGCGAACACTCGCGGAACAGTTGACGAGGTGCCACCCCGAAATTCCGCGATGCAGTTTTCTTGTCGATTCGGTCAATGTCGTGTGCGAGTTTGTATATGCGCGGAGCCGCGTGCGCGCACTCACTTGTCGCTGGCGTGGCCCCGTGGATGTACTCGTCGTCGGTGTCGGCGCGCGCGCCCTCCGCCGCCGCTACGCTCTCGGCTTCTTTTTCGTCTACGACCTACAATATTTATATTAAAAAGACAAATTTAGATGTACTCTATGACCGTATGTAATTATAAAATATGCATATATATATATATATATATATATATATATATATATATATATATTTATTTTAGAGCTAAGCATCGGGACATACTTGTTTAAAATTTGTACTTATGATAAAAGTCTACAGTGCTGATGAGCACTATGCTCAATAATTGTTTGAGTAGTAGAACAATCAAAATTAAATAAAAACTAGATATTTAACATTTAATAAAAAACATGCAGTATTTATGCATGTGTGTATACTTTGAGTACTCTATCTAAAGTATTTTACTAGGTACAAGTTAATAAACATAAAATATTTTATTGCTAAAACCTTAAAACGTATTAAATTGCTAAACTTTATTGGATTGATGAGACCTTCATTGGAACCCGACTGTGGCAACAACATTGTCTTAAATTAAGAATAGCTGTGTTCCTGACTTTGTATGCGTGGAATTTATTTTTAAAATCAATTAAATAATTCATGAGCAGATTTCAGTGAAATGAAGCCTTTACATGTCGTACCAACTACGATCAATTCAGCAGTGAAAATTCTATGAAAACTCATCTAGAACGAACAGATAAATGAAGTTTTTATAAAATGCCTCATGTGATAAATATTTTAATGAACAGACAAGACGGTTTTAAGTTTTATTGTATATCTAGTTCGTAGAATATGAGAAAATATGTTTCACGTGTATTATTTTAAGAACTGCATTCTGTAATTTTGTGTTCTATTGAAATGTATGACTACAGAAGATCTTAAAACATAAAACACAAAACAATAGGTACATTAATAAATGAAAGGGTCTATACTATTTGAAAAAGTTTACAGAGTGTTAAAAATATGTAAAAAAAATAAGAATTCAGATAAAAAATGTCAAAGTCATTTTGGTCTTTACTAGTTAATGATACATCAATAAATAACACTATCTAGACATCAACTTTAAGTTACATTAATACATCAATGTTGTAAGTATTATGAATACCGCGCCCTACACCGTTTGATTCATATCACAGCTATAACCGATCTATGTTACAAGCTTATTTTGAATTAATATATATATATATATATATATATATATATATATATATATTTCTTTTCTGATTGACTCCATTTATTTTTATTACTTTCGCTTTTCCATAAAAAATAATGGGATCTACTAGCGCCAGTCATTATGTGTGAGCGAGTCTCGTCAGCAGTCGTTAGACGTCCGATGACAGATAATTATTTAGGGTCGGAGCCGATGTCGTCGCCGTCGTGATACAAGTACTGGGCGAGTGTTCCTTACTCCTTCCTCCTTCTCGATGTTGGTGAGCGACTCCGCGTCGGCCAAGTTGTCGACGGCGATGGCCAAGAACACGTTCAACAGAATATCTGCCGTGCGACGTTAAGGAGTTTATAAGTGATTTATTTATTAGTTTTTGCTTTTGGTTCTACCTGCAGCGCATATATTTATTTTTTATTCTAGTTCCGAATATCGATTTCGGTCTCCTTTCTATTTTCGACTCCGATTTCTCTTGATTTTGACACTCACGTAATCGCGTGTTGCGCATGTTAAATTACGTGAGTTATAGAGTAGGTTGGGTAAAGCGCATATGCTTTGTTCTGGGTTATATTAATATTTGCCTGATTTCGGCACGGACAAACAAACAAATTAAAATTATAGACAAAATGTTTCATGTTGTTTGGCCTCAACAAACCCTCGGATAGATTATCGTAAAACATTAAATGTCTAAGATTACGTCAGCGAAAGCGCCAGTTATGCGTGTTCGATAACTGTCCAACTGTCAAGGATACAATTGCCGCAAATAAAAAGTATGATGAAGTAGATGCAGGCGAGGATGCCCACGGAGCCCGCGCCGCCGTACGCCTTGATGCCCTCGTACATGACCGTGTTCCAGTCCTCGCCCGTCAGGATCTGTAATGAGACAAGACCCCATCGACTCATGACTATTCACGTAGGAAATCAATGATTATAAATGCGGAAATGAGTATCTCTGTTACTTTGTTCTGCGTTTACGAGTTGTTTAAGCGGTTTCCATGAAATATTACGGTCATTTTTTTTATTTTACATCTAGAGTGAAGTCACAGTCTGCAACGGAAATAAACGTCGATTAACAAACAAAATCACGCATTAATGTCCACAGCCGGAGGCCACTTAACACCTGTTTAGAAAAATTTGATTGATAAGTTCCGACTATACAGTACGAGTATACAGGATTATGGCTAGAAGTAAAGGAATATTATCTATTACAGGAATTTACCTTCATTAAATATTGCGTAAGCTAATTTGTAATTGAAATTAAATTTATCGAATACCGGACTATCCTACAAGGGAGGCGACATTATATTTCTGTTATTTATTTTAGAAGAAGCTAATTTCATGTAACCTATAACAGAAAAATTGTTTTTTCGGGGAACGTCTAAAGCTTGATTCGAATTCCTGTCCGGACTGCGGCCCCAATCGCATATTCCCAACTTAATCCCGATCGCGATGTTAGAATACCCCATCTTATATTTAAGATCCCGATTTTGTCGATCGTATTTTGCTATTGTGTAAATAAGTGATCTTCATTTATGAGGGGCGTTAATAAAAAGTGAGAATGGGTATGATGATTGGCAATTTTTATTAAAAGCTATTTTATTTTACCACCTTTTTTTGCATAATACACTTGGCATACTTTTTTTCGAAATTTAAAATTCCGTTCTAAAAAAAGTCTTCATCCTAAACATCTAAAAACTCCTCACTGTAGCAACTACTGCTTTATCAACTTTTTGAATCTTTATCTTTTCGGATATTTCTTCAAATTTTGGCATATATAGTAATTCCTAGGGGCAAGGTCGGCTGAATAGGTATACCTCTATGTTCAAGTATTTCGAAGTCAGCATCTCCAATTGAAGTCAAAGCAACGACGGATCTGTGAGTCGAACTATTATCTTGATGGAACAAAACAATTATTGCTAGTTGACCTCGCCGTTTCTTTCGAATTTAGTTATGCAATTTCTTTGTTTATTCTTCGTGCAAAGAGCCCCTAACCGTAGCTGCGCGGCTAAGATATTCTATCATGCCCACCCCTCTGATATTCCAGACAAGAGAGCCCATGATCTTTCCGGCTGAATTACTCGGCTTAAATTTCTTAAGGGTTGTTGATAATGGCCTTTTGCAAGTCACAGACTGTAATTTTGTTTTTTGATTGTAATGGTGAAGCAAAGTTTTATTCATGGTTGTAAATTAAAGCACAAAACTATCGGGATCTTATAGTAAACGTAATATTCCGTTCTTAAAATTCAGTTTCACTGAAGTTTGAGAAATGTTCGGCCTGCTTTATTTTTGAGCGTCAGTAAGCATTCTGAGGAAACCGCACGCGGAGACTATTTTCATTCCCAAACGTTCGTTTAAAATGCTGTGCACACCATCAGTCCAAATCTATGTTTCTCCGGCTGTAAAATATAACAAGACAAGACGATCTGCTAAAAAATTTCCTTCAACTTTTCTAATAATTTCTTTGTTTTTTGGACGACTCGAGCGAAAGTCATTTTTGGTGAATGTTCTTCTACGTTCAAATTCGGCGCATCAACGGGCAACTGTAGCATACCGTTGAGCGTTTCCTCCTAAAGTATAATGTAAGTCTCGATCAACTCGTTCTGTAGTGAATTTTTTCTAGCACTTATACTTAATAACCGTGCGCAATTAAAATTATTTCCAATTTCAATAATAGGCTACAATAGACTGCAAACGACAGGCGTCCATTTTTAGAAAAAAAAAATCTATTTTAAAATTTAATCAATATTTCGGCTTAACCGGCCAGTATTTACCTTTCTTTGGTTCCAAAGGGTTTGTACTTCATTCTCATTTTATAGTAAACGCATCTCGGATATTCAATAAACAATATAATTTTTATGCGAAGGTTAAAATACTCAATTTATGAAATTATTGTTTTTTTACCAAATATATGAATATAAAGACCCCTTATTGTAATCTTCAGGGAGGAACAATGGTGTAGATCTATTCGTTGATTCGTCGTATGACTACTTCAAATGAACACAGAGATTTTCATCGGATATCTTCTCGCACGCTCACCTGGAAAACGGTGAGCAGCGCCTGCCAGAAGCAGTCGAAGTTGTGCCTGTCTTTCTCTTCCACCGGATCGTAGTTGAATTTTCCACCAAAAACCTAAAAGAGAAAAAATGAAAACCATTGCAATCACTTTATGTAATATGAAACTGAATAGTGTAAAAAAATGTGGAGAATATCCGTATATAATATACAAATGATGTTTTATGTAAGTATATTGTACAAAAAAAGTATGTATATCAATTATAAACAAGCTCAATAGTGTTCACCTAACTCCTGACAATTTTATTGTATTGAAAATAATATGAACTGTAGTGTTTTCTCAACGACTACTTTATGCCGCTGAGGAATGTAGGGTCACTCTTCCCAACACATATGACTATTCCTATGGAGCGAGAAAACTTATTAATTTTAATAAAAAATTGCTATCTCGAAAACTATCCATTTTTTTTAACGTAGGAGCAGAAGGTTAGATAAAACACGTTCTACACGTCCCTTGGCTCCACTCTTTCCTTTGGAACGAATCTTGTTTGCTATTCTACACAGAATAGCGAACAACCTCTGACATAGGAGGTAGTCGCGAGACTGGCCAACTAAAGTCATCCGATCGCTTAAACAGTAACTGTTCGTAAGTAATGTCAAATTTTCCAATATGTCGTATTATAGTTGTTGCTATTCGTTAGTGTATTGTGTGCTCATCACTATACCCTTCCAATCGATGTGTTTGGTGCGTTACGCTTATGTAATAATTACTTTTTTAGCAAATTTCACTAAAATTAGCCTTATTGTTCATACAGTACTATTATCGGTCGCTTTACCTGCATGCCGAGCAGCGCGAATATCATGATGAAGAGAAACAGAAGCAAGAGCAGAGAAGCGATCGACTGGATCGAGTTCAGCAGCGACGCTACCAGGTTGGACAACGACCGCCAGTACCTGCGAACGTGCGAGGGGCGCAGTCAGAGCGAGGCGTCACTTACAAGAAAAAATACAGCATTAAACAATGTTGCGAAGTACGCTCACAGACAATACGATAAAAGAGCAGATTAATCCTCCTTTCAAATAAAAATCAGAAATAGGACCGATTTCATATTGTATCGTTTAACAGTCCGGTAAGCGTTTATCGGTCCTCACGTCGTTGATTACTCGTATATAAACACTAGCTTTTATCCGCGGCTCCGCCCGCCATAGTATAAAGACGAAAAATTTTTGACGTGATAACGTCTTATAAATCGATGGACGCCGGTTGTACGCACGAAAAAGCATGACTCATTGTCGCGTTCAGCCTGAGCCGAGCGCGGAACAAGCGATAGAGAAGCACGATCGCCCCAAGCGTTCGGCTTGTGACGCATCGATCTCTCTTCCACTCCATCGGCCGATGCGGCCGAGAAGAAGAGAGACAGCGGCCGCACACAACGTGAACTGTTTTGTCAACTGTTTATAAAATGAAGTGAAAAGTTAATGTGGTTTTCATTGTTTATTACAACAACTTCAATTAATTCCTTCTTTGTATTATACAAAATAATGATAAATCAGTGATTATAATACAATTCAATCCGTATGACTTTATATTATAATAATTCAATTTAATCCTTATGATGTTTTCTTATGACGTTATCACGTAAAATTATCGTTAAACCGATTTTACTGACAACCGATTTTTTATGGATAGGATTCGCATAAAAGCCGTCCTCTATGAGCGTCTACATCCCGAAAAAAGTAACCATGCCAAATTTCAAGTCAATCGGACCTATAATTTCAGGGATTATATAAATTGACGACTTTTTTGGGTAGGATTTGCATAAAAGCCGTCCTCTGTGAGGACGTATACTAATAGGAACGAAACTATATATTCACGCAGGAATCTATAGTTTTGGAGTGAGTCAGTCAGTGATAGTATTTCGCTATCGGACGAGTTGACGGCCGGTGGTTGAAATGACAGTATGCATTTAGTGAAATCGGTCCTAAGAGTCCACTGTTTATACAGCAAATATAAACAAATTCTATTTATAAAAAAAATATGGAAATATTGATTGGTCAGATGATTTCTGAGAATGTAGGTTATTTATTGATAATAAAGTAATATACTTATGAATTTGTTTATGATCCATTGCCATAGCCTTGACTTGGTTAACAATTAGGAATGTATTAGTATAATTTATGTAGGTGTGTAGGAGAATTTAGGTGTTAGGAGTGCAGTTTTTCTTTCGACGACCAGTGCGCTAATAGGGGAATTGCCAACAGTAAACGTGTTACAGCGGTTTTATATAACTTTTTTGTGTCATGCTATAGATGAATATACATTTTAGTGTTTGTTTCAGTATTAATTTTTTATATTTTAATCCTGAGATCATCATAGCGGCAGGCTGTAACGTTGTTTTTTTTTAATGAAACATAAGTTATACAATCGTTTTCTTCTACGTGTTACATTGTTGACGTTTCGTATCATCTGTTAAATTTTTACATATTTAAATTAGGCATGGCGTGATACAAATATTAGGTATTGAACATTTTTTTAACCCCGAAATTATAGTAATTGCACATAATAACTGACTAAATTAGATTTCGTCTAGATATTGTAAAGATATTGTGAAATATTGTAAGTCAGAACAATATTGGCATAGTAGGACAATATTGTCCGAGACTGGAGAGAGTATTGTAATGAAATCGTTGGCGTACTGCCCATAGACTTTCGATTTTGTTGGGCCAGTTGGACACATGTTTTTAGTCCTATAATCATGAAACAGTGGAACATGTAGCATTCTCATCGACTTGCCAAGTACTAGCAGAGTTTAAAGTTAAATCAAACTTGCTTAGTCACTTTGAAGACTCGCAGCAGCCGCACGCAGCGCAGCACGGATATGCCGAGCGGTGGCATCACCTCCGACTTGGTGAGCACCATCTCGCTGATGGAACCGATCACCACGAAGCAATCGAACCGATTGAACAGCGACACGAAATAACCCTGCGCAAAGTGAAGCCGATCTGAAGGTGAACGCTAACGGACGGGGGAAAATGAGAACAAACTGTGCGCTGCTAACCTGAAGGCCCAGACTGTACATCTTGACCAGCATCTCGAGCGTGAACAGCGCCACGAAGAACGCGTTGCCGTACTCCTGGAAATGGTCAAGCCACTCGGGCTGCCTGCAAACACACGTTGACCACTCATTACATTGTATTAATTAATTAATTACTACAACTTTTGATATTAAATATATTAGAACCAGATTACCTATATATGTTGGATAATTTATCTATGACACGTAATGAAGCAGTAGAGAGCGTCGAGTTTAATAATAAAAATGTTTGAAAAAAAAATGTGATATTTGCCACATAATAAATACGAAAACATATTTTTTTAATTTTTGTTCTATTTGATTTACGCGTATCATACAAAGCCGGTAGAACCGGTGGAATATTAAAACAAAATTTTATATTCTTTGTCCAATAGTCTAATGTAAGAAATGGATATTTTGCGATCGGCCAATTAGCAAAATTTAAAATGATTTTACCGCATATACAGTGTAATCCAAAGCTAGACGTGTTTCACTAAAATTGGATATAATAACAAGTTCTCAACATCACGTATTCAGGTAATGAGCGGTAATAGCTTTATACAAGATTTTACCTCATCGAGCTTCTTAATAAAATGAATATTCTATAACATACAGTATGTCATTAAGTAAAACTGAATGTTGTTCCACATTCCTGCATAGCTATTTTTAATTTTTTTTTTGCCAAAATTACCGTTAAGTAGTTCCTCAAAAAATTACCAATGGAAAGTAAAAGATGTACATAAAATGCTAAAGTAAGTTCATCTACTTTTTTCATGCAATAATTATACGTTATTGCCTGAAAAGAATTTATTAATAACGTATTTCATGTGTAATTTCATTACCTACAAAATAAAGATATCTTTGATTTGATTCCAAGTGATTTCCGTTGAGTTTATTGGTCAATCCATGTTATTGCCTTTCTTTAAATTTTTTAAGTTTATGGTCCACAAGTAAAAGAAAGAGAGATACGTAAAATTATCAATTTGTGGAGTTCTTAAGCAATAAACTATACACTAGACAATAATAGACACTTAATTTTTTTTAATGCCTATAAAATGATATTCCTACAAAGTACACGAAAATAATTTATAATTTTTTTTTACGAAATTGAGTGGCGGTTCAATTAAGATTGTTGGCTGCCAGAATAATTTAATCGGAATCGATTAAAAATTAAAGAATTATTAAGGCTTATTACATATGAACGGACAGAAGATCGGACATGATTAAACCGTAATGAATCCGAAATTTTCGACTTTGGATAACTTTTCTTTAGAAATAAATGTGGGCAGATCTGATTATGGCTAAAGGTTTGTTAGAATATATTGAAAAACATTTTTTTTACTCTGCGATGTATAACATATTAAAGGATAAATAAATTAAACAGACCAGCCAATACGTAATCATTCAATTTTTATATAATTGACAGTTTCATAGTTATGTGATTTTCTGATGTATAAAGTCGGATTGGTTCTTGTTATTTCCCTAAAATAAATATAAAAACAAAAATCGAATTCGAACATAACTCACTGATAGTGTTCACTCGCTAACACCACGGTGTTGAGAAACACCAATATGATGATGAGCCAGTAGAAGGTATGCGATTTGACGGCGCGCCGGCAAGCGCGCTTCATGCGCCGGTTCACCTGCGCACCGACACGTTTTTCGTTATAAGTGTAATATGAGATCTCCCTCGTTTAGACCTGTGTAGTCATGCACTAGATTTTTGTCGAGCCACCGCAGGGGCACACCGTTTCACATTTTTTCATTCAGATTGAGGCGGTGCGGAAAGACGTGTGAAAGTAAGATAAGTTTATGGACAGTGATAAATAAAATTCATGTGCACGAAGTGAAAAAGTTGCACAAGTGGAAAAGTTTGTTTACTCGAGTAGTTCGTTTAAAAATGACGGTAAACATGGTATATCTATTGAAACGTGATTAAATGTGAGAAATAAAGTGAATAGAGCCTTGATTGCTGATAAAAGTATAGAAAATAATAAAAGCATTTCACTACAAGCACGTATGGATATTCTTAATGGAGATCTGATTTCCAAGTTCATAAGAAACAAAGAAAGTTGAGTACGACAGAAAAACGCGAAAGTAGAGTCAATGCAGTTGAGATGCAATTTCTCGATAGTATGTATGGCGTATCTCTGAAAGATAGATTTAGGAATAGTTATGTTAGAGAACAGTGTGGTTGGAGAGTAGATGTAATAACTAGAGTAGAAGGGGACGACACCATCTCACCACATGTTATGTTGAGGTGGTGTGGCTAAGATGAACTAAATTAGACTAGGTGAAAAAAATATTAAGAGCTAATATGTACGATGCAAGGGTTGGAGAAAGAACATCGCATACCCTTGGTAAGGAATTGTAAAAATAACAAACACATTAAATTCTGCAGACAGGCGTGCGTGTGGTTACAAAATTACATATGGCGTTATCTAACATAAAAACTACTACATTATAACATTAAAAAATATATCATTAATATTTTGAGTGATTTCACTGTCTCCTAGAAACAAATAGATTATTGTTAACTGTTATATATATCTTTAGAGATGGATAACATAGAATTAATGTACTTAAATATTTCTTCTATAACGCAAAATAAAAATGAGTAGCGTAAAAATGATAAATTTTTGTGTGACATAAGTAATTTTGTCTAAGTAATCTTCTGGAACTGAGACGCGCTTTTTTTTTGTATTTCTCAATAGCAATTACTATAAAAATAATTATGCATATATGCTCTTTATGAACTATAATATATCTCATAGGCTCGTTAACTTAAACCACCAAACTGTGTAATTATTAGATACATTTTAATATTGTTAACAGTTTACAGAAATACGATTTTCTAACGTAAAAAGTCGGAATAGTTCTTGTTACTTTTTTGAAATAAATATGAAAAAAGGCCGAATTCGGACATATCTTACTGATATGTACCAAACAAAATAAAAAAAAAGGAAAAGTATAATTTTAGCGAATATAAATCAGCTATATGGTGATTAACAGTTCAAATCTATCGTGAAAATTCGGGAGTACCTTGTCAAAATCTTTCTTCCACACCTTGCAGAGCGAAATCTTTTGCTGCTCGGAGATCTCTATACCTAAGTGGTCCGTTGAGTCGTGCTCGTTCTGAATTTGTCCTGAAAAAACAATTGTTGTGTCATATTACGTCCAGTCTACTGATTTAAAAAATCGCTAATAATATAATATAAATTATCATTCTTTTTTAAGTATAGCTTCTTAACATAGGCATTGAATTAGGAATGAAATGGAAAAAAAAACATTACGGTGATGTCACCCACAGATACGAAACGCCACGACGACACGCCGCTGTGACGTGCCCCTCGTTCTATCTCAGAAAATTTACTGTTTATAAAACTGGTAGGGTTGATTTGTTCGGTAGTACAGGGTTTATCAAACCGATTACGTGCAATTGTGGGCGGGGAATCTTCGCTCCAACGCCCACAAACGACACTGTAGCCGAGTAGAGCTGTATACATACAGATCGACTCAATGTAATTTCGTGATTTTGAGGCAATGGACTTTTATGTATATACATTTAACTTCCCGAACATATATTTGTGTGTATGACTAAACATTATGAATGTTGCTGACCGTAATCCCTTTTGGCATCAACTGCATCGTGTTGGTCCCCCAGGGGTTCAAGGTACTCGGCCTGCGTGATCCAGTCTAGGTATCCCTTCAGGTCCTCCTCTAGCTGCTGTTTTTCGCGTAACTTCTGGAAATCTCCTCTATTCTTTGCTTTTTCTCTTTCTTTGGAAAATTCTCTGGAAAATGAGATAGCAAAATTGTACCTTGCAGGTCCTGATTAAACATTATTTCATCACAAGTCTTAAAACGAAAATTAATTAAAAAGTTCGTTTATTGTGTGTATCCCCAGAGAGATGAAGTCCAGTCAAATAAGGTTAAAAATCAAAATGTTGTCACTCAATTTTGGATTTTTGATATAATGCAGTTTTACTGATACAAAAACAATGTCTAAAGGTTTTCGTGTCCACAACCCCCGGCAAGGGTTAAAAAAAAATTAAAACGTGTAGTTTCGCAATTACTCGATAACGGTACAAGTTAGTCAAAAAGTTCTAATGAAAATGTATAGAGCTTAAAATTTAACGTAAAAAAGGTATTATATCTTTTTTTCCTTCAGTAAAAATTAATCGAGTTAGGAAGTAATGAACGTAAATTTAAAAAAAATCGTAGGTAGTAGAAAAAAAGAGGCTTATTTTTTTTTGTAATTGCTTAAAAAAATTATCTTTGATTTTAGAATAACAGATTTTTTTGTTATTAAAAGGAAATATAACAATACGAAATTTCAAATTGAAATTTGATTGATTAAAAATATTTTTTTTTGCCATATTTAGATTCCTTGTAAAAATATCTAAATTGTACGATTGAAAAAAAAAATACCTGGTGTATTTTGGCAGGTTTGTATTTATACAAGTACTATTCTACGATAATACCTTCTCAGTTTTACTCAAACCTCTCAATGTCAGAGCATTCGCAACAGTCATCGTCAAGCGTCCGTACGAGTGAGCGAGTGAGCAATAGTGCTCTCTTTTTAATTCGCGACTCAATATAATGGCGTAAGATTAGAAAAATAAATTGTGCCTATATAAATTCACACCTGTTGAAATATACCAAGTAAAAATTTTTTTCGATCGTACAATTTAAGAAATTTTAGGAGGAAATTAAATGTAGCAAAAAAAATAAAACTAAATTATAAACTTTAAAATATTCAAATTTTAATTTGAAAAGTTCAAATTGTTACATTTTTCAAAAAATAAAAAATTCTATCTCTAAAATTAAAGATTAGAGTTTTAAAGCAATTAAAAAATAAAAAAAACAACCCATGTACATTTTTTTTTAATTTACGTTCATCACCCCTAACTCGGTTAGTTTTGATCGGAGAAAAAAAGTCGTAGAACATTTTTTATGTAAAATTTTAAACTCTACACATTTTTATTACACTTTTTTTATCTAAGTTTTACCGTTTTCGAGTAATTACGGAAAAACGCTTTAATTTGTTTTTTAACCCTTGCCGGGGGTTGCAGATGCGAAAACTTTTATACATTGTTTTTCTACCATTAAATCTACATTATAACAAAAATACAAAGTTGAGTGCTAGCATTACGATTTCAAACCTTATTGAACTGGACTAATTGTTCACATACTTCTCACAATATATTAGTGCTTTGGAAAAACTTTAATGTTTGTAAAAAAATTGTGTGATTTATGATCGTTTAGCTTTATTAATTTGTTAAATTACCATTTATAAAATATATTTTACTTACCCCGATAATACACCGAGAATGAGATTCATAACGAAAAATGCTCCTAAAATAACCATAGACACGAAGTACATCCACTCCCAACTGTTACCCATCGCGTCCTGTATCTGAAAACAGAAGACAAACGTCGTTAAAATTCAGAGAAACGAGTCAGTCTGGAATAAGCTAGATCGCTTGTGTTGCAATCATGTGCTAACTCATTCTGTATATTTAGAGTTACATTTTTTATTAATACGTATTGAATTTTGTTTCCAAGGAAATTGTTAGATTTCTATTCAACTAAAGCTTTTTACGCTTAGTATCAAAATATTATGAAACGTTTTTAATCATTAATTTTTCTTGACGTGAATAATTTATTCCAAATATGAGCAGAAGGCCTATCAAGAATTGCACATGCGACTTTTCAACATTGTCAAGAAGATTATTGCTCTTGATAAACGAATGCGTGTCACCCAGTGAATGGAATGGCATGGAAGCACTCGTACGTTAAGCTGCAAGGTGACAAAGGCGGGTCCGGCCTTCAAGTTACACGTAGTCAAGATCTAGTCACGGCACGCTTGACAGACAATATTTAGAAGACAAAAGTATCCACGGGCACAAGCGGCTCGACTTCTTACCGGACCGTTTCGTTCATTTAATGGTTTTGTATTTGTTTCGGCTATACGTGAGGAAATTAGTAAAGAGCTACCCTTAAATTTCTTGCTCGTTCTTCTCGAGGGAAAACTGCCTTCCAAATGAGTGATACAAGTGTAATACCGCGAAATATTACGACGTATTTCAAGTGTTATTTTATAACCTATGAAATAAAGATATTTTAAATTTGCATTTATTCCATTCAATATCAGTCGTCGAAATAGTGGGGTTAAAGCCCTGATGACATGCCGCCTCCGCCACTGGCAGCCGGTCGGCATTGACGTCAGCAGATTACGCAAAAGGACGGCATTCCCAACTAGACAGATGGACTACTGGCTATTGGGGCAATAAATAGACGTGAGCTCTCTATACTTCATCCTCATAGCCTCTACTACCCATAGATTATAAATTTTATTTCAATTTCATTATTAGTTATTGCTAGAATATGATACTTTAAGCACGAATGATAAGACTAACGAAAAATATGTGCTAATGAAAAGCAATGTTACATAAAAATTTGCGATACTTCACGTTTATAATTTTATTAAAAGCCACTTATTGTATTAAATTATTTTTTCCATTAAAAAGAGCGGATTATTTTGAAATACTACTTTCATAGTAAGTCAGTGCCATTTTATTTCATTTTCGTTTAAATACGAGCGTGCTACTTGCATACGTCAGGTACGGACATTGTACATGACGTCGGTCCAGCCCTCGAGCGTGATGCACTGGAACACGGTGAGCATGGACAGGCCGAAGTTGTCGAAATTAGTGATGCCGAAGTTGGGCCCCTCCCAGCCCCCGCGGCACTCCATGTCCGCGCCCAGCAGCGAGCAGTTGAAGCCGCTGTCGAGGTCGCACGGGTGCGGCGACTCCATTATCTCTTCTGATCGAGAAGGTTTCGATTGTTAGCAGGTATGCCATGGAGATAAAAGGTTTAAAAGAATAACCGAACAGGCACGGGATTCGTTATTTCGATAGAGTTTTGAAGCTGAATAAAAGATGTTTGGACAACATTAACAGTTTTAGAATGACCCGCCGTTATATTACACAATTAAAAGTTTACACATGCATAATTTTCGTAAGTCTCATTAATGTGGCATTCAGAAAAAATGAGATCTAAAGATTGCGTATAGAAAATAAGTGACAACAATCACGCGTATAAGCTATGCAGCATCCGCATCCCATGCAATAAACAATCCTTGCACAGATTTTTCTGTCACCAAACAAATAATAAGAACATCCCACATTTTCAAGAACATAGCGAATAAAACATTTAGGAATATAATAGACACTAATCCCTTTTTGAAATCCTACATAAAGTTGTTATTTAAAAAAATATGTAGACAAATCAATCTTTATTACGAAACAATCAAGAAATGTTGGTGAATACCTACCATTTTAAAAATGATCTATTTAGTTTCATGTCAATCAAATTTACTCTACAGTAACATAATATGAAGAGGTGCGTGAAAAATACATTAAATCAATCTTAAATGTAGTTAACTTCAAGCGTATCTTAATTTCCACAAAATAGTTGTGTGACTGTATGCCAATTATAATTGGCGTATAAGTAAACATCTAGCGAAAAACGGATAGTTATTTGCTTTATTCATGTTTTTTAATAACACAAATCGCTCACTTTGACAGCTGTTTCCAGGCGAAAACGCTTAGTCGCTAAATCTTCTTCAATCCGAACTAACTTTGGCTACAGATTTTTCTTCTTTCAATGCCATTTAATATGATTCAATATACTCGCATCACCTATTCATTTTCTAAACAAGATTGAAAGAAAGAAGATGAGACTCAGATCGGAAACAAGACTCGTTACTAGAATCGAAACAGAAAGTAGCACCGTGATTCAAATCAAGAACGAGGGCGGAAAAGATTCGGAATTAGGAGTGAAAACAGTATCGCAACTGAAAACGAGAATGGAGATCGCAATAGAGAGAATGAGGCGGAATTGAAGTCTGCATTAGAACTAAAATTTAGAACAGGATTGTAATTGGAATCGAGATCTGAACTGGGGTTGAAAACGACATTGGAATGGAAATCAACATCGAGAACAGGACTGGAAACGGGATGTTGATTGACGGCGAAATCGTTGGATACTAAAGATGAAGGAATTCGGCCAATATATACGCAGCGTCGCGCGCGCGGAGGCCAGAAAACTGTAATTTTTTAAAATACCACTTTCGATTTAACTGTTTGCGCGCTATCCCTCCTTTCGTATATGCGCTTCGCTGAATTCGCAATTTTATATATTCAGGTACGTATCCGCTAAAAATATGCTCCTTCTATGATCTGACGTAATTTATTGCAACACATTACGGCTCACTTAAACCAAATCTTTAAAAGTATTGCCACGGGAGCAATATTCCATGAATTAATAGCCAGTAAGTATTGACATAATTCAGAGTACTGTAGGTATAATATTTTTAGCGCGTCATGAATAGAGTTAAAATAGAAAATAAGCAGGGGCCCGTACTAGTGTGCGCTTGTTGTAGCAGGACTTGTGCATCTTGCCCGAGAACAGCTCCAGCCCGATGATGGCGTAGATGATGATGACGAAGATGACGAGCAGCGCGATGTGAAGTAAAGGCACCATGGCTTTCAATATAGAATTCAACACTATCTGCAGACCTGGAAGCGAGCGAACGGCGTGTCAAGTGACGTCATCGGTACGCGAAAGCAGCTGGCGTTTCGCCGAGACCACTAAAAAGGCGTTCTATCTGCGAGTCGATTCCCGTGTTTTTCGGCCAACAGACGAAAGTTTACGCAGTCTGTGTTAGAGTTATTGACGCAATTCCCGCATCGTCACGACCGCTCCTTACTTAACCACTTGTGCATATGTATTACGGAATATTAATGTCTTGGTATACATATCGCATCCCCCGGCTAATAATAGGTATGGCTATAAAGTGTTATGACATTATACGTTTGTACCGCATTAAGTATTTAGAGCTGCGATTGCATATCAAATTTTGAAGACTCTTTTCTATACACATTTAAGGAAATAAAATCAAATTATTATAGCAGTCAGTGTTGTTATTTCATAACGTAAATAAAACTACGACGTGGTACGAATTCACGACACAGATTCATTTTAATTTTTAAAATCAAATTTTGCAGCAAGTCTCATTTAAAATTTTATTCTCTAATATTAAAAAAAAAATAGTTATTATAAGAATAATTTTTGGACAATGTTTGATAAAATTTTTTATATGAATAGGAAATTTATGATTTATTGTATTTACAGGTAAGTATTACAACTTAATTCATTGTACTATAATAATTGAGCCTCATCGGCATATAGGGAAAGGCTACATTATTGTTACCCAAACTTTGTACTAAATAATTTTATGGCAAATGGCCCCGGTATCTGTAAACACACAACGCAATGACCAGTCGATTTTTCTCACGTAAGATTTTTATTTCGTATGTATACACATGACTTCCGTAAACATCTATCATTTGATATTCTGAATCATGTTCCAGGCGTAATGCATAAAATCCCGTGCAAAGTAGACGAGACATTAAATTTTGCAAAAAAAACATAAGATAAAAAGAAAGACGGAATCTTTCAATTTAAAGTAAATATGCCGTGTTAATTTCAGCAGGCGCAATCCACTGAACAAATTAGGTCAGTGTGACTGGCCAAAACAAATATTGGTACATTTTAAATTCGTGTCCTCATGTTTTACAGTAAAAATAAATGATTTTTTTTAAATAATCCTGATCAAAATCTAGAGAATAGACTACACCTGTGTACTGAAAGATATTTGTGAAATATTTTATTTATACCCTATGGGTATCTAATTATTTTTATAACATTATTAAGGGCTGTACGAGCATGTGTGTCCCTAGAGAGTAGATGATCACCGCCATTCATGGACACTCACAACCTCAAGGGAGTCACTAGTACATAGCCGGCCTTTCAGAAAGAAATAAGTTATTCTTTTGAAGGCATCCTTGCCATAGTTGATTGGGAACCCCGCTGATGGTATGTTACTCAAAATTTTACCCTTCTTGTGAGAAAAACGCTCAAAAAGCGTATGGTGGTAAAACGCCAGCCGTCAAGGTTGATGATAATATTTTCGGTGAGTAGAACAATGACATGATGCAGCTGCAGAGATAAGGTTAAATAATTACCTAGATCACTTTCCATAATATATGTGATAAAGCAAGCATCAAATGCTGCGTTTCTTGACACAGATAATGGGTCGAATTGGCCAGATATTACAGGCTGCCGATGGTTTGAGACGTCTAAACATCAGTAGCAAATGCAACAGCCGCTTGAGATTCGGCGACGATATTATTTATAATCGGAAAACGCTACGAAGATGGAAACAATGATGTACTCATTGCAATCAGTGAGTAAGAAAGCAAGTTTAAAAATAAGTAGATGTAAAACTAAAGTTATGACAAATAGTATAAAATACTCCTTATATCTAGACCAAACACCAGTAAAATATGTCGATGGCTACATACATTTTGGCAAACAAATCTCATTCGGAAGCTATAATAATAAGTTAGAAGTTGAAAGAACAATCTCAGGTGCATTTAAAAAGTTTTTGAAGAAGATATTAAAGAACAAAGTGCCTACGAAAATAAAGAAAAAGAAGCCATCACCTACGCATATCAAATATGGAAGTACGAATAAAAAACCGAAGTGTGGAGAGGAGCGTCACAAATGGGAGAAAGTTACAAAAGTACCACACGCCACTACACGAGAAAGACAAATGTAACTGATGCTCTTAATTACTCATTAAAGTTGAAGTGGCGCTGGGCGGGCCATGTAGGCAGAATAAGAGATAACGTATGGACTATTACTTTCCGGTTCGGCCTACTAGGTGTTAGGAAAGAGGAAGACAAGTGACCAGATGGGAGGACGATTTATTAAAAGTCGCAGTTAAAACTGGAAAATAATAGCTAAAGATAGAGACAAATGGAAAAACCTGGAGAAGGTCTTTAAAAAGATATTCTTGCCCGCTTGTATGGTACACTATTTTATTATTTCTAATACATATATCTTTTTTTTATTTTTTGCTAAGTTAAATAATTAAATCAATTAAATAATGTATTACTAATTTATTACCAAATGTAAATACATTTATGTTAGTTTGTCTGTTTGCTATAGCGTTTTTAAATAAAATTTTTAGTATTTAATAAAATTAAAATCGTTTAGTAATAATCAATTTATTATTTTACATAACATAGCGAACTTTAAATCATTTCCAAACATTACTATGTGCAATGTATCTCTATTAAAATGATGTATTTTTGACTGCATTTAATTTTTGTGAAATAAAAGGCATTTTCATTTATATTTTTAAACAATTTAAACATTATTGTGATAGAGCTATGCTGTGGTTAACTTGGTTACAGCACGAAAATGGACCGAATCGACTGACGAAAAACCACATCTTTGTGAACTAACAGCTTTCGCTATTGGGTTCGTTCAGTGAGGGAGAGTCCCTTCCATCCTCTATTATCCCACTTTAATTCGTTTGCCAACAAATAATTAAAATGTTTAAATTGTTTGGTTTGTTTGGCATTTTCATATCAAATTGCAATATTTGTATGCAGTCATCTTTCAAACGCTTATTAACGCTGGTCCCGCTTACATTCTGTCGATCCAATACATCAGTGCCATATATGTTATTGTTTACGTCATTTTTCCTTTTTTCAAAATTGTTTTTTGTGTTCTCTAGTATATAAATAACTGACGGATTCAGGGCGAGGCAAACCGCGCGGGAAGAAACGTTAATTTTGACGTTCGAACAACGTAGAGTACTAAACGGGCAGTTGACACGCGAACGCGCAGAGAAAAACAAATAAAAGGCGGGCTCTTGTGGGATAATTCCCGAAACATTATTAGCGGAAGTGACTGAAGTGAACCCTTCACGGCCACTAAACGATCATCGGCTACATCCACCTGTACTTTTGGAAAAAATAACGACGAAGAAGGTGAGCCCCAAACTAACGATACCTCAAGCTGTCTGGGCGCGTTCAATTATTGAGATATATCTCTACAGAGCCTAGTGCTCTTAACAGGCCGCTTAGACAGCATTTTCCATGAGCCATTCCAAAACATGCTGTTGTAACTTATCCTCACTTACTTACAGTAATTGCGATTCCTTTTCAAATGTCATGGTACTTTAACATTTCTAAGGCACACATGTAGTGCATTACCTTATGACACTTTATTTTAATGCACCTAAAAAGTGCCTACATGCGCATTGTCATCTAGCTAAAAGGCCTGCAGCGGCTTTGAATTGTACTAAAGTTATATTTAGATGCTCTATTAGATGCCCTTTAGTTGCCTCTTGTAGTATTTTTTTTATTCTCTTAGTGAATCAAAATTAATCTTATTTTTTCACATTTATATTGCACATTTTATCAATTATTTTTGGATTTATAATTTCGTATACATATAATGATTCTACAAATTAATACAAATTCAAGAATTAAAACAAAATTTATTTATACATATACATAAATGGCCGATTTAAGTTTGATAGTTGTTAAGAGGTGCAGAAAACCCCGCCATTTTTAATTCATTTTCCGTAATTTAGTTTCTTAGTAATTGCATTGCAGGCGGGGATGCGATACGTTGAATTCAAATAACTGTGCTTGGAATTTGGTTTGAATAGTTGTTCAGTCAGTAAAATAGCCACACTGGGTTTATTGTATTAAATGTTTTACATAACACTAAATAATGTGTGATTAAGGGTCTCTTCCACCACTTGTTTTTAAATTCACTTTTAACTAAGAGTAACTTTTAAAATTAAATTCGCGTTTCATGTCTTCCTTTTAACGGGTTTTAGCCGAACAACCGTTAAAAGGAGTACTTACGTGAAACACAAAATTTATTTTAAAATTTACTTTTGTTACAATAAAAGTAAGTTTAAAATAAAATGGTGAAGAGGCTCTACGAGTAAGTGTTTTGATTACATTCGTGAGGCGTTAAATCAAATTCAAAGGTATAAGATTAAACGAGTGTCCTAACTGGGCACGCCGGACACCAGCCGCAGCGGGCGCAGCACGCGGAACGCGCGCAGCGCTTTCACGTCGAACGCGTCCTTGAAGATGCTGGACAGCACCGTGCTCACCATCCTGCGCACACACAAAGCACCAGTAGGCATGCGAAACGATTCAACAGGTATCGACAATTGTTTTTCTTAAAGCGAGATACAAGAATAAAATGTTTGCGAAAAATAAATAAATGGCATTAATTCACTTACGGAATGTCAAACTTTCAACTTCCCTTTTTATTTTTGTATCGTATGTTAAGGATTCATGGAATTTTATAATTAACTTTTCACTGAAGTATGGTTTTCTGGATCGTTGATTCGCAAATGACGTGGAATTCATTTAACTTACCTTGCATTTGAGTTTATCAGATTACCTTCTTGTCTAGTTTGTCTGTCCATCTGTCACCTATTTATTTTCCAAAAATGATAGAGGTGTTTATTTAATATTAATGTAAAATTTTAAGATCTACGGTCTCATATGAAAAATTTTAGCTTCTAAGTCAAGTCAATAAACTGGCCAAGCATTTTGAACCATGCTTATTATAGGATTCCGAAGCCATTATTACAAAGAAATGCACTGAAAAAGTACGTTGTTACACTTTTTTATGTTTCCTGTACTGAATAGTTAAAAGTACTATAGGCGCCTATAGCTAACAAGTAGGTACGTCGACTATTACTACTAAACTAGTGTAAACTAAAGTGCATTAGCAAAGAGCATATCTTCTTGGAACTTACGTCCTTTTGTTGAGAAACGTAGTTTTTCGACAATGTTCAAAATAATTTTCGTAGAAAATCTTTATTAAGCGATACCTTCTTCATTTTTTCATATTATTTTGAAATACGGTTTAGAAAACAGAGGGGGGGAAGGACACAATTTCTGCTACTTTCGGAGCGATTATTTCCGAAATTATCCACGTAATCATAGAGATTGCTTAAAAAACTTAGTGTTTTATAAAAGAACTGTCGAAATACGAGTATGTACCACACATTGATGTTGGCAGAAAAAGATTTTTTTTGCTTTTATCACATGTATGGAGAGCCCCCCTAGATATATTTATTTTTGTTATTTAACTACTGAACTAAGTAACGGCTTATACGAGACAGTTATACTATACATTACACCAATATACGTCTAGCAGTTTTTGAATAAAAGGCCTGTGACATATGGACGGACGGATATGACGAAACTTTAAGGGTTCTGTTTTTGCAATTTTGGCTCGGAACTCTAAAAACGATGCGGCGCATGTTTTGATACTCCCAAATTCATTCCCAAATTGACACTCGCAAACCCAAAAAACCTTTGAGGTACTTGTCGTTGACCTCAGAATCATGAAATTTGGCGGAATGCAAGGTTTTGCGGTACCTATGGGTAAAGGGACGAATACAGAAATGGTTAATTTGTGGTTATATTACATTCTTTTTGTAATCACAAACTGACATCTGCAATCAAAGCATGGATTGCGATGTGAATCGACAGATGAGAAACATTTTTGAACTTCCCGATATGAAAATATTTTTAAAAATTCCGACAAAAGTCAAAATATTTTTTTCTAATGAAAAAAAAATAAGTTTGATTTGGATCCATCACAGTATAAATCATACGCTTGTTTGTAAGATTCTTTTTTACTATTCATTTGAATTTAAAGATGGTTATTTTTATTTATACTTAGTTGAAAATCTAGTAAATGGACAAAATATAAAAGCTGCGCGCGTGCGCATTTATGTGATTGGGTTCATCTTGAAAACGGTTGAACCAACTTATATGTAGCTTTCAATGTTATGGTTTGCAGTTATAGATATAGAGAGATGTGTGTCTTGAAAAATTGTCCTAGCACTTCATATAACGCGTGCGTACGCAATATTAATAAATTAAATCGAGGGAGAAGTTTGCCGTCGACGTAATTTCGTGGAACTTGAGTAGCTCATTGGGTTAAACTGTGCAGAATTATAAGGATGGTATTTTGCAAAGTCAAATCTATATAAAAATGTAACAAAGTATGTATTTATCTCTAATAGATAAGACGCAAAAGGCGAACCTTCAGTTCGCGAAGCCGTAAACTTTTGAAGTTAGTTTATGCAAACATAATAATTTAAGCAACATTTGTTTTGTAACTGTTATTTAGAGGAGGTACCGAAAAGACATACCGATCTATACACATCACCGACCAGGGAGTGACTCGTAAAGGCGACTAGCCGCCCAGATCGACGGCGACGGCGCGCGCTGAATGGAAACTACGATTATACCGCGGCAACTACCGGCCGGTCACTGGCGAGGCGTAATCACTACACGACTAGACCCTTCCGATATCTTTCGCCCGCGTCGAGGTCGCCCGGATCCGAAAATTTTGTTACCGGCCCGCCGACTCGGCCCGATATTGAACAAGGCACGCATTTAAAGGTACAGGGAATACGAAGGGAAATTCGCTGAGCTGGACAAACGACGGGCCAGGAGTGTGTGACGTCACACCTGTGACGTACATCACGGGCGGCTCGCTCCACTTTTAAAAAGGCGCCGGCTCGGTCGACTCGAGATGTCTACGAGTCCCGACCATGTACTGAAGGTCATAAGATACTGTAAAATTAATGGCACAGGTCGAGATACGAGACGGCGGCATCCAGCACACGCGAGTTAACGGCGAATCAATAAGCAGATCCCGAGGCGGCGTGACACGAAGTCGCTTTGACTCTATCGTAAAGTCAGTCGAGCAGATGTGAAGCTTTGAAATGTTGAAATTAATTTTCATATATTTATTTTTTGATGCATTAGGGTCAATAGAATCATTATTGCATTATCTTTGAATAATAATTTTAAATACAATAAAACTTGGCCACTCGCTGGAAGTTTTAATATCATCATTATGAAGGATTGTATACAACGAAAAAAGTACTTGGACGAAAGGAGGAGCCTATTTGCTACTGTCTAAATTTGAAAACGCAGAGGAAAAATCCCGCATGTTAGATTTGAAATGATGCCATATAGCTTATGACACGAGGAACTTTAAAGCGAAGCTACCGACATCATATTTAGTTAAATATGGCGAGTGCTTTGGAGCTGATGGAACAGATGACTGCAACGTTGTACACAGACTGCTGAAATGTTAACTCTCCTTTTAGCTTCACCATAGACGAGTAATAAAATGAAACGTACATCAGTGGCTATGGCGCAGGCCCAAAACTGTACATTATATTTGGTATTATTTAGCTGAAGTAGTCGCGTTCCGCGTCACCGCTCTCTGTTTGAGCCATAAATTATCTTTTAACCGATGGGCGGTCAGGAGCTGAAGAAAGGCGTTCCGCACATTATACGAACTATAAACGGGAAGTTATGAATACGTAATCGTGAACATTTCGGGCGCGTGGGCGCGAACGCGCGACTACACCGCGCCCGCGACCCGCGCCCCGCGCCCCGCGCCCCGCGCCCCAGGGAGGGTGTTTCACACGACGGTATTGGCGACACGAGCTACGCTCGCTACTGTCATACATAATATTTGTCTGTGGCTAAAGTAACTGTCTCTTTGTGACTTTTATAAATAGGATAATGACGAGATTTGAAGTTCCGTAGCAAACTAGAAGAAACCACACCGATGATCTGCATGTTGCTGTATCATAGTAAATGAGTGACATATTACAGTAAATGAATGGACAACACGACATATTGACTGACAGCTTTCCCGTACATACACTTTTATACTTATTTCAAACGAAATGCGGCGCGTGCGCAAACAGGTAACTTGTACATATGAGATTGAAAAAAATCATATTTTCGTATTTATAAGTTATTACACAACACTTGAGATATGTCTATATATATTAGAAATATACTACTCGTTCAGAATACAGTTTTCCGTAAAAAATAACGAGCCGAAACCTAAGGTTATAAATGAATATATTTTCGACAAAACAACCTCTTTTGACTTCTCGGCAGCGCAAAGCGAATCAAATCAATGATACGAGTTAGAGTCTCCGGAGAAATTCCAAATTTAATAAAATCCCTTTCATATTTTTGCGCGTGAGCGCCGCCGGCGCCTCCGCACCGATACACGGATTGCCAAAACCAGAACTCGGCCAGTCCCGCGCCGACGACTTTGACGGATGTTTTTCACTGACTGTTTTGTCTCACTTGAACAACTCTTTTATTGCTTGTCATTTTACAGAGTACGATTTCGGTCTAGTTAAGACTAACCTTTGCTAAGGAGTTGTTATAAAACATAGCTCGTTTATTATGCATACAAAGTTTTCTTCTGAAAGAGCTTATGCTCTGTAATAGCAGTAAAAACTTTATGGAATATTTTAAAAGCCAAACATGTTATCAACAAAATGATAAATAGCTAAAACACGATAACAATAACTTGGAAGGTCACAAAAAGCGAGACTGGCAAAATTAAGGGTCGCGGTATTAACTTTCAACTTAGCCGTGACGTGTGACGGAAGACGGAATCGAACTTGAAAACGAAACAAACGGGGACCAGGATCGAGAGCAGTAACTGAAATCAGGATTGAAAGCGGGACCGAGAACGAAATTGAGAATGGGGCTGGGATCGGAACAGAACGTGGGAGAGGCGCAGTAGCAAAGGCGCGACCGGGACCGAAATCGAGAGCAGCATCGGGTCAGAATCGATAACGAGATAGACGACAAGACCGATCGACATAAAAGACGAAGATATTCATTCTTGTCCGCGCGAATAAAGCTTTGGGTGGTAAATCATATGAATAAGGATAATACACAGAACGTGCGCAAACATTGAGCTATATGTGATCGTTCCTTTGTTGTTTCAACACTACGTATATTATTTTGAGAGCCAGTGATTAGCAGACTGAGGGTCTTTTGTGACTTTTGTAAACTTGTTTCGCCGTTCGTGACGTGGCGACTCGGCAGTCCGATCGGCGGTTTGTATCGAATCATTAAGGTAAGTAAGGTGTTGAAATGTTACTTAGTTTAACTTCATAGAAATTTATTTCCGTTGAAAATATTAATGACGGAAAACTATAGCGGTTCCAAGACATTTTTGGAAAACCAAGAATGAAAACAAGCTACGATACTTTGAGATAACCGAAATTTATATGCGATGTTCATGATAATATGTTAGGCCTATATTTATAACACGGCAGACATTTTCCGCACACGCAACGGAAAGTTACTTTTGGCGCGCGTGTACGCATGCTATCATACTATTATCGTACTCACTCTGATTCAAGGACGAAGTATTAAAAATAAATATGATTACTATTACACGGTAACTCATCATTCGGATGCCAATTTTTAAGACTTCATAGTGCAGTGGCCTGTCGGTCCGTCCGTCCGATTGATTCCGCAGCGGAGTCATACATACAAATATAAATCGGTCATTCAAAAACATACATGTCTACTGTAGATCCGTAAAACCACGTTCACGGCCTTCTCATGCCGCCTGAACGGTGACTAAATTCCTATACCTATAAAATAGAGGGTAGTCTCGTAATAAATCCGACAAATATTTTTGATAAATGTTTAAAATTGTAACATAATAATCAGGAGAGGCGTTACAATTTGCTGTCGTTAAAATTCAGTGATCCATTTATCGATTGATTTATCTGAAAAAAACTTCCAATGCCGCTTCCAAACGCAAAATAAATATTGGTTGTTCATAAAAGTATCTTCTGATAGTGTTAAATGTTTATGCTAGAGAAGTAATAGTTGTTTTTGCTAAAATAGATGTTATTGAGAATGTTAAATTAAAAAGTATTCTGCCAAGATAAACTATTTCTTACTACTTGTATATATGAGATCGCTAAAATACAACACTGTTTGATCGATCATCGCCAAACTCGGCCTAATTTGCTGTTTTTAGGGTTCCGAGTTAAAATGGAAAAATGGAACCCTTATAGTTTCGTCACGTCCGTCCGTTCGTTCGTCCGTATGTCACAGGTATTTTAATTAAAAACTACAAAACATATTGATGAAATTAAAAGTCTCGCTGTCTTGTATAAGCCGTTACTTGTTTGGTAATTAAATAACAAAAATAAATATTTCTAGGGGGCCCTCCATACATGTGTTAGAAGCTGAAAAAAGTTTTTCAGTAAACATCAAAGTGTGGTTACATATTTCGACAGTTCTTTTAAAGACACTTTAAGGTTTCTAAGCGATTCGGAAATAATCTATCCGAAAGTAGCAAAAATTGTGTGTAACCCCCACTATTTTCTAAACCGTATATCAAAAAAATGTGAAAAAAATGAAGAAGGTAACGCTTAATAAAGAGTTTCTACGAAAATTATTTTGAATATTGTCGGAAATACTGTTTTCAAGTTATTGTCGAAAAACTGCGCTTCTCAACAAAAGGACCTAAGTTCCAAGAAGATATGCTCTTTTGCTGGCTTGGTTTACACTAATAGTAATGGTCGACATACCTGCTTGTTTTTAGAGTTATAGGAGACTAAAGTGCTTATAACTATTATGTGCAGGAAACATGAAATAATATAACAACGTACTTTTTTCATCTGTAGTGCAATTCTTTGTAATAATAGCTTCGGTACCCTTTAATGTGTATGGTCCGACATATTTTTTGGCAGTTTTTTTTTGGTGGAGTAGGTTTTATGTATTTAAATACTTGTTATTATATTGTTATTTACACAGATCGGAATAAATTGTGTCACATCAACATCGTTTCGAGGTTAGACTAGTAGGTAGGTGATTTTATTTCAACACCCGTTCATTTGACAGTCGTGGCAAAAACATTGTGACAGCTGACGACTGACGTTCGGCAGTGTTGCAAGTGTAGAACTATTACGTTTCGTTCAAGGAAATTATTAAATTTGCTTGAAATTATAAATAAAAATGGAGGTGCAGTTTCAATTTTTGTTTGATAGATGAAATTAGAAATTCAACAACAATCTATGGAACTAATTGAATCTATTACAAATAATATAATGTCTAGAATAGATGAAAAATTAATTCTGATTATAGAGGAAAACAAAAGCTTAAAATTAAAGGTAGAATATCAGGAATAGGATATAAAATATTTAAAAACAGAGAAAAGGAATAATCACATTATTATATTTGGCGTAGAAGAATTGGAAAAATCGACATTGGATTTAATACATATTATAAAGAGAATCTTCAAAAGTGATGTTGACATTGATATAGATGAATATGAAATAAACAGAATACATAGAATAGGAAATAGAAATAAAGAACAAAATAAACCGACATCTGCCCTATGTTCATTCGTAAACGGGTGGAAAAAGAGAGTAAGGTCATGAAAACTAAGAAGGATTTGAAAAAGATTTATGTCACAAAAGACTTTCCAAAGGAAGTACTGGCCAAAAGGAAAGCTCTACAAGAAAAGCTGGAAGAAGGAAGGAAGAAGGGGAAAATAATTTTCTGAAGTATGATAAGCTGGTAGTGAAGGGAAACGAATCTACCAAAAATAAAAGAAAACGAAAAACCTATTCTTCGCAGAATTCTTCGGAATTGCAACTCAAAAAACAGCAAATCTCTATGCCTTTCAAGGTTAATAGAACAAACGCATTTGATTTAATGCGTAATAGATCTAACTCTCTATCTAACTTTACTTCAAACAAACAACAATAGCAACTGACTCCCGGCAAACGGAAAACACAACAAAACATAGAAACCAAAGTGAAAATAAAAGAAAATCAAAAATTTCCCCCAAGCCGACTGGTCATCGTAAGGGAAAATGACCAACACCACCATCTAAGCACAAATAACCAAAGTAATAACAAAACCAAATGCGATAAACACATAGCGTCGATCAATACACGATCACTGAGAACCCCGGAAAAACTCATAGAACTAGAAACAGCAATCAATGAAATTATATGGGATATATTAGGAATAAGCCAAATGAGAAGACAAGGAGGAGGAAGACTATAAAAACTATATATTATATAACAGAGGATAAACACAAGGGCAATATGGAGTTGGTTTTTTGGTAAAACATAATTGTACTAACCGAATAGAAAAACTGAAAGGAATTTCCGAAAGGATAGCAATACTCAACATAAAAATTTCCATATAAGATAGTGGAGAAGAATCTTGGTCAATTATTCAGGCTTATTTACCAACTGAAGCAAATAAAAAGATGTTGACAAAATAGAAGACTTTTATATACTATTACAAAAAGCCATAGGGACTTGTCACAAAAATCTAAGGGTAATGGGCGATTTTAACGGTCAAATTGGGGAATGCCATAGAGATGAAGAGTATATTGTAGGAAGTGAAGGTAATGGCACCAGGAGCAAAAACGGAGAAAGATTAGTAAACTTCTGCTTAGATAATAAGCTAAGTATTATGAATAGTTTCTATAAAAAGAATAAGACTAAGAAATATACGTGGGTTTCCCCCAATGGACTGTATAAAAATGAAATAGACTACATCACGATCAATGACCTACAAACAAAAGCTTTTAAAGATTTTTCAGTAACACATAACTTAAATTTTAACTTTGACCATAAAATGATACGCTAGGGACTCATTTAAAAAAAAGTAGGAAACTACAAGTTAAAATCGGCAACCTACGTAAATATTAACAACAATGCAGAGTTAATGGAAAACTTAAAAGAGCATCTAGATAGAAGGGAAGAAAAAGAACTCAGTAAATCAATTCAGGCTAGATATTGTAACTTTGTAAACATCCTTAAAACTGAAGCTCGAAAAGTATATACAAATAATAAAGTAATATTATCAACCGAAACAACTGATCTACTTAACGAAAGAAAATTCCTTCTACAAAAAAAAATAAAGAGAAACGAAAAGAGATTGCAGAAATAAGTAAAAAGATAAACGAAAATATAAGAAAAGATAAGAAACGTAAACGGTTGAAGACTTTCCAATATCATATTAATAAATCAGGTGGAGTAAAGAAAGCGTTTAAAGAACTAGAAAAATGGGATGCCAAATATGAGAAATGGACAGGAGAAATGTACTAAAAAAACTGAAATATTAAATATTGCTACAGATTATTACAAAAACTTGAACCAAAGAAAATTAAAAACACCCATCACATCTGCGACTAACGACACACAAGAATCTAAACCAGTACCATTCGTTCTAAAAAAAGAAATAGAAAGAGCAATTATGACTCAGAAATCGGGGAAAGCATCCAGTTCTGATAACATCACTAACGAACTTCTTTGAATATCAATGCCAGTGGTTGTCTCCAAGGTGACTAATTTATTTAACGAAATAATAAAAACAGAAAAGATCCCAGAGGATTGGACAAAGTCAACAATAGTCTTATTGCATAAGAAAGGAGACTAAGGAGATATTGGCAATTATAGGCCGATAAGCTTAATGTCTAATATATATAAAGTCTTTTCAAAAATATTACTTTTTGACTGAACAACACACTGGAGGAAAATCAGCCGAAGGAGCAAGCTGGATCTAGGAGTAACTTTTCGACTATAGCCCACATCCACGTACTACGACAGGTATCACAAAAGTATAAAGAATATAATAAAGTGTACACTCTGGGATTTAAGGATAAAGCGTTTGATTTCTTGGAGCACCAATACATATGGGAATCGTTGGAGCGGCAAGGAGTCCATACAAAATACATAATTGTCAGATAAAAGTGCAAATGCTAGTCTCTCAATGAATGAAAAAAAGACAAAAATATTGAGCAATTCTCAATTAGAAGAACCTATTTGAAATAATAATGTACAATTAGAATACATAAACGAGTATATTTATCTAGGGCAGTTAATATCACCAACAGAAAATATGCAGAAAGAAATCGAGAGGAGAATAACTAACATCTGGAAGAGATTCTGGTCGTTGACTGAGATAATGAAAAACAAAGAGATGACTATGTCAGTGAAGCGAAAAGTTTACAATGTTTGCATCCTGCCTTGTCTGACATACGCTTGCCAAACTTGGGCCTTAATCGAACAACAAAAAAGGAAAATAAACATCTGTCAGAACGAAATAGAAAGAAATGTATTAGGAGTAAAGAAAAGAGATAAAATACAACTGAAAAGAATAAATGAAAAGACTAAGTTCCGGAAAGTACAAACAGTCTGCAGAAAATTAAAATGGCAATGGACGGGACTCATGCTGAGAGAAAGGAAAGAAAAATGGACTAAATTAATCACCGAATGGCGTCCCAGGGGAAATAACAGATGTAAGGGAAGACAAACGAAATGATGGGAGGACGACTTGAAGAAGGTAGCGGACCCACTATGGTACTTACAGCAAAACAGAGAAACGAATGGAAAGCCTTAGAGGAGGCCTTTGTCGAAAGACAACCTATGGAGAGGGGAGAAAAAACCGAATGCCGAGAATAGGAATTAGTTTAAAATAATTATTCTCTTACCTCATTATGTTTAACTTTAGATTTAATAATATTGTCATACTAATAAGTGTAATATCAACAATAAAGGCTTATTTGTTTATTTTATTATTTATTTGTCCCAGATTTCTTCTGTGTATTTGTATCATTAATCCAAACACTGATTCTAAGAATTTTTCACTCATAAGAACATATTCCGGAGTAATATGGTATATATTATTTGATACCAGTGTTTGCTCCGGTTTCGTGTAAATTGGAACAGTGATCAGCAACGGTATCAAAATTGAAAATGGGGCGGGGAGCGGAATCGAGAGTCGGAGACGGGACCGAAACTAAGAGCGTGACGGGGTCGAGATCGAGAACTGTACCGAGACCAGAAACAAAAGCGGGGGCGACAGCAATACAAAAAAACGGAAGAAGACACTATATCCACGTGGGCGAAGTCGCGGGCGGAAAGCTACTATAATATAAAGTTTAAATGAATGTTTATGTTTAAATGAAGATTTCCATCAGCTTTACACGTATAGGACCGGCTTAGCTTCGTCTCAATAACTATGGAGTGCGAATCGATCCTCGAATCATGTTCTTACATAATTAAAGCGCGCCCGCGCCCGCGCCCCGCCCCCCGCGCCTCGCACCAGCCGTCCCGCGGGATTGCACAGCCCTAAACGAAGCGCTAACATGATTATTTTGTTTCGGCGAACACGGGTGGCGCCGTACGTCGCTGTGTACTTTTTCTGCACGTTGACGAAATAGCGCTAACTCTAGCTGATTTTTCAGCTTTTGTTTTAGAGAATCATGACGTCATGTGTATTATTCATGAAAATTTGTTCTTGGAACCGTACGGGTGGCGCCGCGGCGTTCATTTGGGCGTAATAGCGAATGTTTATTACGGTGACGTCATCTGAGCGCTCTCGTTTAAATCATACTTAACGATTCGCATATTCTGCTAATAAATTCAGTTTGTTTCAGTTGTGATGAAAGTAGAAAAATTGTGCATCAAACTTTTTATGCCGAAATCTAAAAGTCGTTAGACATCGTCTTTAAAATGTGCTTCGACATCGATCGATGCGTCTGATAACGCTATGCGCCTATAGCTAACGAAGGGCCGCACTTTATGTACCGAGGCTTTAACGATAAATGTTGCGGTGTGCCGCCGAAAATGTTAACGCGAAAAGTTCAGCCGCCGACCCCGACCGGGACGTGCTGGAGGTTAACGCCATGTAGGTTAAGGCATTACAATTTATTCTAATTATTCTCTCGTATTTCAGCCTATATCGAGGTCCACACTCCAACTGCTAATGTCAGTTAGTAATAGCAGAAAAATATTAAAGTGAAACTTCTAATGCGACTTCCAACAAGGTTGTGTTAAACTTTTAACGCTACCATGGAAGGGGGTATGAAAGCACTGTTGCGTTAAACGTTCAACGCTCCTGGAGAGGGGAAATAGAAAGAGACAGCGAGAGTGAATGCGTGGCACTCAAACGCATGTGCGTAGTACAATTGTTACAGAACAGCGCGGGCGTTAGCAACGAGTAGCGTCCAATATTCCAACGCAAGAGGGAGAGAGAAAGAAAGATACACAAAGGTAGAGAGTAGGAGACAGAAAGAGAGTGAGTCGGCAGATCCCAAGCGCATGCGCGTGGTTATTCAAACATTTCGTATCTTACTTTAATTATCATAACCCCATTGTAAATGTTGATTTGGATATTTCTCCACTCGAAAATGATAATTAAAAGATGCGATCAATTGTGAATTGTAAGCAATGTTAATAAAGTTTGTTTTAAAGAAACAATATGAGTTCACTAAAAATCAATTTCTACCCCTTCCTATTTCCATTTCCACATTACGAAGTTTCACTTCTTCCGCGCGGAGGGACTCCACGCACTATTTTTTTCTTATGTGATATAACTACAAATTAACGATTTTCAGATTTTTACTCTTACTTGTTTTGCGAGTTAACGGATAGTGCCCTATAATTTTAAATTATTTGGTAGCGTGCGTCAAAAATGTCTTTTTCGTTGATTGCAATGACTTAGGAGATTGATTTTTTACACCGCCAAGGAATCGTAAATCCAAATATTTAATATTAATTTTAATTCCGTACTTCCACGAATTTGTGATAAACAGTCAACAAACAGATAGCAGTCAAACGGACAATAAAATGGTCCTTTTGAGGACCGGAACATTAAAAAACGGCAATACTCTTGTTGTTGTGAGGTACTGTAGGGTGGCCCACATGTTCATATGCACATTCGCTCTCTACTAAAACACCTTTCAAATATTGCATTTAAAAATAAAAATCTACATTAATCGTGTTTCCATTACATTTCATTTCCTTTGTGGTACGAATATAGCAATCGTTTTTCAACACACTGCGCAATTGTAGGTCTATACTGATCAGTTAATTAAAGATTCACGATTAAATCAATTCGAAAAACCACATCTGTGTACTGCATAGAGTTGCCGTTGAAAACTTTTCAGAACGATGTGGCCGCGTACTACAGCAATACAACTACACGTTGTCGATCACACTAGCCCCGGCCGGCCCGCCCTCTCATAATCCTTTTATTTAAGTCCGAAGGGCGTGGACCATGACCCCACGTTTTGTAAAGTGCGGATCGGAGTCTGCTAACGTACGCTTCATCGACTAGTGCCGCCTCCGGGCTCAACAGCACAACACGCTCTTTGAGCTAAGGAGCGAGGAGTGGTTTGGTTTGACTTAAATACTCGCTCGTTAAATCGTCTATGGTCAGGATTCCGAGTGGGTTACTGTACGTTACGTTCGAAGGCTCCCGACCGTTGTACCAATATTGCATCTTTTATTACGATATATATTAGAAAAGTTATTGGACAAGAAGCGATAGGGTCAGAAAATTGTACCACTCAGACTGATGAATTGGATAAAACTACACAGGACTACTGGGGATCTAGAGGTTAAACGCCATAAGGTATCAGAAAACGGTGCACTCACCCGATGACGACGATGGTGAAGTCGAGCAGGTTCCAGCCGTTGCGCAGGTACGAGCCCGCGTGCGCCACGAACCCGTACGCTACGATCTTCATCACGCACTCGCCCGTGAAGATCACCAGGAAAATGTACTCGATCTTCTCCTGCGCTAACACACGGCCACCGTCAACGCTGTAACTGTCTCTATTCCGCTTCATCGCTTTCGCGAGGAAGCTGCAGCGAGTACTGCATTATCATTGTAAATTAGACTATACTATAAACGTTATATTACAGTCTAGGACCAATCACTGCAACGGATTAAGCATTATTACGTTGCAGCTTATAAGCAGGTGTGATCTTTATCTAACCGAATCGAATGGAAACATAAAAGGAAGACAAATAAACATAATAGACGAAAATAGAAGCTAATAAAATTGACGTCAAATCGATCTGAATACGTGTCCAACTTTGGCTGAAGAGTAGGTGAAACATAAAATGACAAAAGTCCTTAGTCGTCGCAAGTCTCTGCCACTGCGTTAACACTCCTCGTCGCGGGCCCTTGGCCTCACCGCTCACACGAGAGCCTATCGGTTTGTATAACGATAAGAAAGTTGCACTATGTTATTTGCCATTCACATTTACAGTCTTTAGAAACGCCTTTCAGCCCAAAACGTGCGCACAAGGTGCGCTTGATGCCAGATAAATATCAGATTGTATCGGTTCTAATAAGACGCGGTGGCTGCGACTTTGCGGTTCCCTACGTCTATATGGACAATTTGGACATATTCAGATCGTGATTTATGTAAAAAAGTACAGTTATATTGTTTTAAGATCGAAAATAGAACCTACTGCGTCATATTCCGCAGTATGTCCTGATATTATTGTTTTTTATCACGTAAGAAAACTTAAGATATTGTCATCGAGTGACTGGCACCAAAGACAAATGACAGTGGCCACGCGCGTGCGACGTTACAAAATGCTCCGAAAAGACTCTCCCACCATCACCTTTTAAAGAAACGTAATAAAAAGTAACTTTTAATATTAATTTTGCATTCCCATTAACGGTTTTTCGGATTAAAATCTGTTAAAAGATAGACATGGAATGTAAAATTAATTTTACACTGACTTTTAGTTAAAAGTGAGTTTAGAAGGAGGTGGTGGAAAACTTCTAAATGAGTTAGCGTCGGTTGATGCAAGTTGTCGCACATGTAGTGTTCGTAGAGATTTCTTGCATTTCGTGTGGTAGCAGTGGGCAAATCTGTTATTGCAAGTTGACAAAACTTTCCGTATTTAGAAGCATATTAAAATATCGATCCGTCGAATCAAATAAAATTTCACTATAAATTATTTCCATTTTACGTTGGTGTTGTCGTAGTTATATGTAATTATATGTCGTATTGTTATCATTTTATAAATTTTTCCAATAAGTTAAAATATATTATATATTTGAACAATTTGGTGTCTTCCGTTCATTAGTTTTTTTGACAATACAACTATCGAATTAAAATTAAAATTTTTACACGTTCTTTATTCTTACCAATTGTGTCTCTTTCTTTTTAAAATTCGTAAATATATTAATAGGAAAGAGCTGTTCGTGGAGAATATACGTTTGCTACAAAACGAGACACATCACGTGCCTATTAGAACTACATACAAAAAACTGCTTAATAAATTCTTTCATTCTAATTTTATTGTATCCTAAGACCCGTAAAAAATCAAATTAAAAAACGTATGAAATTTCGCTCAAAAATCCGTACACAATTTGTTAAAAATTTGATTCAATATTTAGGAGTTATTATTACAATCAATAGAAAATATAACAAGTAAAAATGGGTTAATTTTCTAATATTTGCTATATAGCACCTGACTGTGTGCCGATTGTGTTGTTTGGACGCCGCTATAAAATTTGTTTATTGAAACGACACAGAGATGCTTTTAAATCGCTTCGTATCTTACCCATTATCAGAGTTCCTACTTGAAAATAATAAACCTGCACCGGTTTTAGGACTTCGGTTTGTTTGAAATTAGTCATCTAGTTATTTACTAACATGTACTTTATTGACATGTCATATACTATAACCATGTATAAAATACACAATAACATACACTAATATCAATGTATAAAATTCATTCTGTGGTGACCTTTTGTTACACAATCATTCTCAGAGTGACTTATATCAACAAAACGGATTTATTTTTACAATGTACATGTCCACCCGAGTACAATATTTGAAATGATAGAGTCAAACTAAATACAAAAGCGTATTATGCTTTTGAAATGCATTTTAAATATTAGATTACATAAAATACATTTTAAAAATTGTATTATGTAAAATGTATTTCGAACTTCGCATTATATAAAATGCATTTTAAACATTTGACTACGGTCAGATAAAGTGAGTATTACGGTGAAGTCGAAGCCTCGTCTAGCTGCACCTACGCCCCTGTGCCGAACGGTGCTCTACAATGCCGGCGAGATGGACAAGTTCAAGCGGCGCAGTACTCACGAGCACGGAGTTGGTGTAGTTGGAGTCGCCGTTGGGGTAGGGCGTGTAGACGGCCAGCGCGATGCAGTTGGCGAAGATGGTCGTGAGGATCATCCACTCGAACGGCCTGATCTGCTAAGGATGCTATTGCGAACGCGCGTTTGCTTAATATACTACGTTCTAAAGGAGATTTCGCTCACATTATTATTGAAGTGAAAACTTCTTTAGCAGCGTTGTGATTTGAAACTCGATGAAAAGAAAAAGCGACAGTAAAAATAGACAAACATATGCATCAATAGGATTTAGCCTGCGACAAAATGAGATAAAATATGACGTGAGATGCGAGAGAGTGATACGTGTGCTTGTGTACCTGCGTATTGTCATTGTTGAAATTATAAACATTAAGACTGAATAATAAATGTAAAATAACATTTAAACTTGATACCAATACCATAATAAACGTACCCCACAACCACCCCATTCCTGATATCGCAATCGTCTTGTTGTCTCGCAGTTTCATTTTCTAAAAGTTTCGCTTCTAATGCATGTAAACCACACACATTTTTTTTCATGAAACTTATAAAGATAAAACTGAAATTAAATTAAATAAAAAAAATCTATATACTTTTTTTTAAGGTATAGTCGTTTGTTTGAACCGTGTTTATTTAAATAATCACCAAAAATATTTGTTTATAATTTTTTGTAGTAAGACTAATAAAATGAGATTAACAAAATTTTAGTTTGTTTCTTTATTCACCAGCACATTATTTAAAAGGACTTCAAATATAACAGTGAATTTTAATCAGTTATATAAATGGATAACTTTAATATTAACTGTATTATACAAATTAGCAGTATTTCAACGTTTTACTATTTTTTAGAGTTCCATACAAGCGATAAAGTCCCTAGAGCCCTAATAGTATCACTTTTATGTCTGTTTGTCTGTCTGTCACAATCAATTTTCTATAAATCTACTGGACGAAAAAACTAGTGTTTTGGTATAAAGACAGAGTTACGTGACCAATCACGACCATATAGCTTAAATATAAAAATCTGTATTTGGGACTCTACTTATAAAGTTAAAAAAAAAAAAAAAAACTAATTAAAGACATAATGTGATATATCAAATTAACGGGTTTCGAATAAAAGCATATGTACATATTTTTATAATTTCAGAATTAATAGTTTAGAAGATATATATATATATATATATATATATATATATATAATAAAATATACGAAAAGGCCGTTCCCTGTCTTCAAACTCACTTATCATAAAATTTTGAAAAAAAGTCGTAATGTAAAGCGGCACTCGTAGTTTATACGTGTGCTGAGGACTGCTGAGGAATCGTTAGTTTTGGCGGGACGCACCTTGCGCTGGCGTTCTTCCCAACGGTCCAGTGTGCGCGAGCGCAAGTCCAGTGGTCCGCGCAGGTTTCACTTGATTCACTTCCATACTTCTGCTGTTAGAGTATTTTATTTATCCCGCAACAGCCTCCGTTTCAATTGTGTTCTCGTCTGCGCGTTTGCTCACCGACTCACTGTGTGCTCGAACGTCCAGTGTGACGCTCGTTTGTGCCGCCCCACGGTTGTTTATGGTTTACAGTAAGGACTCCAATTTAGGTATGAAATGGCGCTATTATAAGAAAATCTAAATAAAACTTGTACGTTTGGAATTGCCAGGGGACACGCAAAAAAGTAGTGAAGAGAAAACGTGTATACGGTATGTTGTTTAATTCCACTGAGAATAAATGCAACTATCTCCACGTGAGTTCCACTTGCACTTGGTCCGTTTTTCAATATAAGCCTTATTCTTAATACCTATATTTTTTATAAGCGATAAATTGTTTAATCCGTTGCCAGGGTTCAAGGGTATCTACATCGAACATTCTATAGGGTTACCTATTCAACTTTTTGAACAACAACAAAATTCATTTTCGTTCATTCCTCATTGGAAATATTTACAACTACGTGTATTCAATATTTTTGATCCACAGGGTGGTCCCTTTCCTTCTTTCTAGCCGGCATAACCTTCATAATATCAGCTCTGTGGGTTACGGGCCCCCCGAAATAATAGGGCTCTGGCAAAACGGACAAAGATGAAAGGAAATACCCACAATTTGACCGACAGGCGCTTCTTTTTTCCAGTTTTATTTCAAAATAGTAAAAATTAGTACGACACATAATATTTTCATTACATTCAAATACACAGTGATATTGAGCTTTTTCGGCATTATTGAATAAATTTCTCAGGCAGGACCAAATTATTTAACAACTTTTAATCGTTTTCCCAAGCAATAGTCATTGTTAAACTTAAACTACATTAACCGCACCTACATCGACGACTTCGCTAATTTTATTACTTTAACTGGGCAATTCTCGTATACACTAGGTTGGGAAAAAAGTTTTTTCGTATTTTTACGTAAAAAGTTGCAGTGAAATTTCTTTGGTTGTGCTGTTTGTATTTGGCTAGTTTTGATACAATTAAATAAATGACATTTAAAAAAAAGAAAAAACGTTGTCTCTCAATTTTTATATTGTTTTTCCGTCCACCAAAAAGAGTGATTCTAACGTGAAAATTCGATATATTTTGAAGTTTTATTACAAAAAAAGCATTTTCAGTATGGTAATTTTGATTTAAAAAATGAACCACACTCTGGTCTACCTGTTACGTATAAAGTCGACGTCACTCTGGAATAAGTAAAGCAAGATCGGCATATTAGCATATTAGTACGACATACATGAAGAGCTGAGAATTGACCACAAAATAGTTTCAACCCATTTGAAAAAAGCTGGATATGCAAAAAACTTCAATACTTGGGTCTCACGTGAGCTCACTGAAAGAAATCTAATGAATGTTGTACTTATCTGTGATTCTCTATTGAAAGGTAATAAAATCTAACCGTTTTTGAAAACATTAATAACTGGTGATAAAAAATGGATTACCTACGACAAGAACGTGCGAAAAGGTCATGGTCAAAAGACAAGCAAGCTTCATAGACTATAACGAAGCTCAAATTAACTTACCATAAGTTGATCTTATGTGTATGGTGGGATTAGAAAGGCATTATTAATTATGAGCTTTTACCACTGGGAAAAAATCATAAACTTGGATCTCTACTGTCAACAGCTGATGAGACTCAAGCAAGAAGTAGAGAAAAATCGGTCAGAATTCTGATCATCAGAAAAGGTGTGGCTTTTCACCATGATAACGATAGGCCACACATATCCTTAGCCACTCTACAAATATTGAGAGAGTTTGGATGAAAAATTATCTTGAATTTGTATCTAAAATACGAAAAATCTTTTTTCCCGACCTTATGTACAGATGAAAATTTTTATATTAGTAAGTTTTCATTTTCAAGTTTATTTATATGGGTGTCTTCTAAAGGAAAACGATATAAAAAATCTAAGTATTGCTTTATTTAGCGCCATTTCCTTGAATTTCGAGGTAATGTCATTGTTATGTCTTTATTCCGCAACAACGAATAGGACTATATGATATAAAACTACAGATGGCAATACCTAAACAAAACACGTAGGTATATTTTGCTTATTGTATAATGTATGAATATTATGTATCTCAATATTTATTGTTGGAAATGCACATAAGCAACTGTTCTCGTGAAAAGTTATAATGCTTCCACGGTCAATTCGAAAGACACCGAGCGAAATTTGGTTGCCTAGGTACTGTTTATTTATTTACAATACACGGATTAAATAACGCTCATGGACAAGGACATCTCTCTCGTCCGAAGTAAGGGCACCATCAAAAGACTATCAAACGTAAAATATAAACAAGGTCAGATGGAGGGAACGATGATAGTCTCGACTGAAGCGATGCGCCCGCGCATTCATCTTCGGGCACGCGTTTATTGAGCGTCTCTCATATTTTATTTCCGATTTTTCAAATAAGCACTTCAGTAAGGACCTTCATCCATCGGGGCGGACCGATTCATAATGATATCGTACTTAAGTCTATATTTTACAGCAGTAGGTCGGATAAGGAGCCCCGCGCTGACCCAGGTCGCCGAGGGTCGCTAGTGGCGGTCGTGGTGCGGCCACATGTCCGGTGCGTCATAGGTGCGAGCGGTTTTCATTTGAATTAAGTTAACATAAAACTGAGAGGTCGATTCGGTCGTATTGAGGGATACAACTCATCATCCCTTTATTGTAAACCATTACACGTTTTCCGCACGCGCTAACTACAGACACGCTGTTAGTAGCTTGTGTGTACGGCGTGCTCAGTGGACAGAGCCCTCATTACGTGATTTATTGTTTGCGTGTCTCATCCGCTTCTAGAATAAATACTGAGAAAGAACATAAAATTATTCGTGTCGTGAAATGTAGTCTTAGACACAGGCTGAAAGGCAGACAACCACGACAATGCGAGAAGGAGTTTGACTGTCATGTCAACCGATGTATTAAACGTGATAATCTCTAAACAAGAGTTTAGAGATCATCATGTTAAGCCGTAAGAACGGCTGTAAAAAATATTTAAATTAAAGCATGCGACAAATGACAATATAGATTCCACACGATGCTATGACAGGAAAATAATATTGTGCGCTAACGCCACCAGAGAAGCGTGTACAAGAAACGTTAACATATGCCTCGATTAGTTATTTCGCTTATTCATCATCTAAATTCTTGTTATAATAGATGCATCACAACTGCCATCGACGGGCCGGAACACGTGTGCGTGCGCGCTGGCGCACCGCCAGCTCTATCGGCGTCCATCGGTTATGAATTCGCCGCCAGTAAACTACCGAGGATATGTTTACCGCACTCGTGTCGGTGAGCGCTAATCGGGGGTACGGTAGTGCCCCCGTCAAGACGAGTCAAAAGGAAGCGGGGCACTGTCTTCCTTTTCTGGAGGTTATTGTTATATTATCGGTCTGAATAACGCTGGAATGCTAAAATTTTCAGGTTAAGATGTTCTACAAAGACTTATTAAGAAAACGAAGTATACAATATCTAGTTTAAATGGTTTTAGAATTATCGGCATCTAAATTACGTCGATTTATAACTGGCTCACTCACTCATTGGTTAATGACCATCAAATCCTCTTGGGTACTTCTTAAAATCGTACAAGGCTGAAATTCGGTATGTACACAAGGATTTGCATATCTTATGTGCAAAGATTGAAAGATATCGAACATCTAAGCAAAAGTCAATATTTTATTTATTTTAGTCTATCAAATAGTTATCTTATTTCTACGTACGTTTCGTGCCAGATCAGCTTATTCTCAGGACAATCTACCAGGGTGTTAGGAGTGTTAAAACTACGAAAAGATACGTTCCCCATAACTTCACGTGACGTACGTCGTGGGATGAGTGATATGAAGTAGGGTGACAGAAGCCCCTTCAACATCACCAAAAGACAATCTTGTTAACTGTCAAAGACCAACCATCATCAAACCCTTGTATGCATTACTGCAGGCAAGTCTCCAACAATGTCGATTTATAAATATATTTGGTCATTGAGAAAATTATTATTATATTTATGTATTGAAATTTTAAAAGATTTAAGCGTAACCCCTTCTCAGATACATGTAAAACATTGAACTTGTGATCGTTATTGAGTTTATGACCGGTTTCTATCAAATGTTTAGCAAAATGTAATCTGTCTACTTTATTTTTTTAAAGGTCAACACATGTTCTTTGTATCGTGTTTCGAAACAACGTCCGGTTCATTCTATATACATCGATTGACATTCATCACAAGTTAGTTTGTAATTTCTTGTTTTTTATTTCTATGCAATTTATCCTTATTGTTCCACAAAGTTTTTAAATTGTTATCTGTTTTAAAGGCTGTAGTATCAATATTATGCTCTTTTAATATTTTTGAAATTTTATGCAAAATCGTACTACAATATATTAGGTTGTTTCTTTTGATCTTCTTTTTGTGTTGGATAGATACTGTTCTCTAAATCACTTTTTGTTTTTATTGATGAGTCCATCAATGCATTTCTTATTGTATCCATTGGCTAATGCTACATTGTAAATGCTATTTAAATCTAGTGATTTGTTATGACAATTATTAAAGGGTGTAAGTGAATAATCGATGTATTACGGATTTGTATACCGGCTATTTATATGCTGCCAGTATTACATGTAAATATTTTTGGTTAATTTGAATTGACGAAAGTCGATAGAATTACCTAGGGACTAGCGGCGGTCGCGGTTAACCCGCTCGAGCGGTTTGAAAAGCGTTGTCCCATTGTGTAGTTTACTCCGGTTGTGAAGCAGCCGGCGGATGTCGCCGTTCGTAGAGATCGTATTGATGTGCTCGATACGTCGAGGTGATCTCGTGATTGAATACACAAACGTTTAGTGGGTGCTCGTGACAGCCGTCGAGAAAAATACAATAATATGGCCGTATAGCATTCAAAGCGCCGACGAACATTGTTTATGCGTAGTGTGATGTGCGAGGCCTTAACTTCCCATTGTAAAGTTTAATCTAGTCCGGTTGTCACAGTGATCGTCGCTTGCGCGGCGGCAGTCTGGGCTGGCTCGTCTGTCGCGGGTCAATATTTCCACTCTCTGGATCATTGTTGTGGCAGAGACGTCACCAACTAACGGTGGTATTACTGATGCATCGCTTGATAGTGTCCATCTCTTTAAATGGTACTCATCAAAATTCATTATAATCTACGGCTTTCGTCTATGAGATCATTTAATTTGCCATATTTAGTTTTTTTAATTTTCCATTTGCCCGCTGTCCGCACGTCGGATTTCGGAGCGTTCACGTAGGAAAAAAAGGAACGTGTATTGTTTAATAAAACAAATAAAATTTATTTGACATATGTAAAAGATTTGAGAGACACCATATGTGTAAGAAATAAATACAAATAATAGGTATGATTATATAATAGTAAATCAAATTAGATGTTTTACTGACCCATAAGCATACTTTATTGATACAGCCTTAAGTTTTGTGTAAACACGTATATGTATAAGAGGATATTAGGGAAATTGGAAGAACCAATTAATGTTTCAAATTGATTTTGAGGTACAGGTCGATGATACAAAAAAGCATGAAATATAGGAAACAGGTTGACGTTTAAATTACGTGGTTAAAACTACGACTGTTCAGTATTGAGCCCGATGTTTTCTGGTCGAAGCTGATGCTATCAACTCTACTAAGCTACCGTCGCTCAAGTCGTAATGCGTTAGCGTTTATACAAATAGACGATATTCCAAACGTTTTCGAGAAACGCAATCTTCATGTGTACCCACAAATAACAATTCATTCATTCATATCTATCGAATGTGACGGTCATATATCAGCGTAGCTAATTTTTATTCAAAATAGCGATTATAAATGCTCAAAAATGCCTGAATTTTAATTGAATCTCTGGTGCACAGGTCAGTGGCGATCATAGGAATTTGAGCTTAGGAAGGCAGTCAATAGCTAAATCCTGTATACGGTTCAGCTATTGCTTGCTAAGTATATAATATATTTCTTTACATTTCGTTTTCTACTTTTACTACATTTCGTTTCCTTTTAAGCTGGCTGCAAGTACTCACAGTATTATTATAAATGCCAAAATATTTTGATCTCAAATTATCTACGATTTTAAACTCATTCATTTACTGCACCCAACAAGCTATTTCAGATTTTTTTTTGTATAATGTTTCGTAAACAACATCTGTTTCTTGGAAAATATTATCAAAAACATCCAAAAAAAGAAATGCCAATTTTTTTAACTACGAAAGAATGACGCGTGCCTGACTAAATGTGTCACCGTCCCATATTTAGGATACGAGAATTGTAAAACCAACGTGTTTCGATGACGCGCGGTATTTTGGGGAATTGGCGTAATGAGCTAATCGTTTCATACTACTGTGAAAAAAAATCGTTTCGTTTTTAATAACACTGAAAAATAGCTCAGTTCTACCGAAGGGTTGACACAATTAAGAATGAATCTAATTCAATATGAGAAGAACATTACACAAAAAGAGTTAATAGATGACGTTCTTTAATTTTAGCTCGGACTCCGTTTTCCTCAGAAGACATAACCGTCGCGTCGTCATATGTTTGAGCTATTATTTTGGATTAGCAGTCATATTTTTCGAGGATACACAGACGTGCTGAACTCAGTGAAATATAATTATTATAGTTGTGAGATCCAAATTGACACCCTCTTATTTTATAAATCGGTCGACTACTTTGGAATCTATAAAATATCGCAATATGATTATGAACTGTTCCCTTCCACTGACATCCGAAGTTTCATCAATAGTAATCCCTATTAACCCATTCTTCCCCACTGTCCTATTTATAAGACACTATATTCAATATTTTTTTTTTTTACGTTAGCCCTTATATTTTTATAGTTTGTGATAAAATTCTCTTTTATATACTCATTTTCTAGTAAAATATATTTTTTTTTGCTGTGAAAAAATTTTACTCAAATGAAATATAAATTTTTGAAATTTATCATTTTTGTTGCGTCATAAAGAGTATTTTGTTTAGATTTTTTTATACTGTATGAAAAAAACTACCAACTTCAAAGTACATAAAATTTATTCTTAGACCCTTACCAATTATATCATTAATAAAAATAAAAATAAAATATGTTAAGAAAATTTTTTATTTACCTTTAAAATAAGCTGTACTATAGATATGATACTGGGAGCATGTGTATAGTGCTTACCGTGAAATTGTTCGATCTTGTTACGCTCAAGTGCAGGTTCAAACGTGTCCACTGTTCGTTTCTTGCGGGTCTTTTGTTTACTATAATCACTCGAGAAGTTTACGCTGAACATATTACATCTCTTCGTGACCCGATTGTGATATTATTTATCGAACTATTGTTAAAATTAGTGAATAGTAAGGTGTCGAAGGCGAGTAAAATATTTTGTCTTTTGTCACATTATTCGTTGTTTGATAAAAGTGTAGGTACAGTATGTTTTTGTTATTTATAGATGGATCCAGTGAAAAAAAAATACAAACAAGCTTTGAAGATATCAGAAATCGCAGACTATCTTCAAGATCTTGAAGATTGGAGTGAGGAGGATTTAAATGATATTGAAGTTGCCATATTGCCTCCGGACGAAGTAGATGAGGTGACTGACATAGAAGAAGGTCCTGACGATGACATGGGAGTTATACCGGTGTCAGATGTAGCTGGTCAAGTAGAATTTTCATGCACGATTGATAACGTCGATGAAGATCATCCTACTGAATCCACATCTCGGACAAGCAAGACAGTCTCTTGGCGTAAGTGTAACCCAGTATATTCTGAAATACAGCCAGAATCTAACTCTGCTAAAGAATGTTTGAGTAATATGATTACGGATTTGGACGGAAAATCGGCTGTAGAAATATTCGAAACTATATTATGTGACGAGGTTCTAGAATACATAGTGCACGAAACAGTAACCTATGCTAAACATTATAAAAATGATTTGAACTTCAAGTTAACCATCAATGAGTTAAAAGTTTTTATAGAAATTTTGTTTTTCTCTTCATATCATCACTTGCCTCAAAGCAAACTTTATTGGTGTAGAGATGAAGATGTACACATTCCATTCGTTGAACGAGCAATGTCCCGTAATCGTTTTGACAAAATTAAATCCTATTTGCATTTCAATGACAACTCAAGAATTGATAATACTGACAAAGCTTTCAAAATTCGCCCATTTATCGATAAAGCTAATGAATCATTTCGAAAGTTTGGAATATTCGAACCAAGTTAGCTGTTGATGAAATGATTGTTAAATACTTTGGTCATCATGGGATCAAACAATTTATAAAAGGTAAACCAATAAGGTTCGGGTACAAACTTTGGGCACTGTGTGGAGTCAGCGGGTATTCTTATAACTTTTCTCTATATACAGGCAAAGAAACTCAAATCTTTGCTGGTACTGCCGATGGCTTGGGTTCAAGAGTGGTAAAAAAGTTGCTTGTAGTATGTATGGATCCCAGTGCCCATGAAGTATATTTTGATAACTTTTTCAGCAGTGTGCAATTGTTGATTCATTTGAAATCTCAAGGGTTCAGAGCTACTGGGACAGTCAGAGATAATAGGACTAAGAAATGTCCTATCATGACCAAACAAGAAATGAAAAAGAAACACCGAGGTTATTCCGATCATCGTTTTGATAAAACAATGAAATATTATGCGTCAAATGGCATGATAACAATGTAGTATGTCTTTTGACTAATTTTGACACTGTTGAACCTTTTGTAAAACAAATAGATACTCAAAGACAGAGAAGTATCCGTGAATCAGCCAAGACTTATTCATAATTATAATAAAATATAGGAGGAGTCGATAAACATGATTGGTTGATTTCTAAATATCCAATCCATTTTAGGGGTAAGAAATGGTATTGGCCTCTAGTCATTCGCGTTTTAGACATGTCTCTAGTGAATGCATGGATTATTTACAATCACGTAAATAAGGATGAGACTATCCCTCTTCTAGATTTCAGACGAAGAGTTTGCTTTTCTTGGATGAAAAAATCGAAAGGTAGCACATGTAAACCTACTCCTGGTTCTTCCAAAGTACTTTTAGAACCTGTCAGATTTGACAACATTGACCACTATATGACGAAAAGGGGCAAACATAGGCGATGTCAAGAAAAAGGCTGTAAAAAAAACCTCTAACCTTTTGTGCTAAATGCGATAAAACACTTTGCATTGATTGGTTTCTACCATATCATACAAAATAAACAATTAAAATGTCGTTTTAACTGTTTGTGGCATAGTTTTCAAATAAAGTTAATTATCTAACCTTTCTTGGCTTTCAAATCACTAATTCCCATTGTCATATTTATAGGACAGGCTGACTCAGCATCTAAGGTACTTTAATTTTTTTTTAATTTAATTTATTTTTTCTTAGCGTATCAAGAACCCAATTTAAAGAATTGATCAAAAAATTCCAATGTTTTCGATGCTTGGGAAGTAAAGGGTTAAATCGGTGTCTCGTATGTTTTTTAATTTCGCTCTATATCAGAGAGACAGTACTAGAAATTAAATCATTTTGAACTCTACTGCGTCAAGCCATTAAAGCCTGAATGGAAATTAATAAGTGATTTTCGAAAATACCATCATATTTCGATAACAAATCTACCATTTCTAAATTATTTCCTTTAATTAACAAAGAGATTGTTCTGTCATGTCCTTGAGCAGGTAATTCTCATTTACCCAAGAAACATACTATATCGATCAAACGCTCAAAAATGTTACGACTTCTATGTGATTAGCTTGTACAAGGAACCGATTTTCTGTATGTGTGCAGGCGAAAGTAGATACTAAATATAGTCAAAAGATGATTTGCTTGTTTCGCATAGAAACGCCCATAATGGGTATGTGTAGATATTTCTAATAGATATGCCTAAGTACATCATAGAGGGCCTTATTATTCATTAATTATTACGTAAGTTTAATTTTTTTATATCAAATTTAGTTTTTTATGTAACGACTGATATAAGTATAATTTTCGATTTTTTACGGGGGTCAGGGTAGGCGTTACCTGCCAGTCTGTATGAAATAAACGCGACAAACAAAATACCTGACCTGATACGATGTAAGTAATAATATTAGCTCGAAACTAAGTACAGAATTAATGAAATAATAATGGTCTTATTTTGCTATCGGAAACTTACACCATATGTATGCTATGTCAAGTATGTCAAAAAATTAGGTTTAATAACATGGAATTAATAAATTGACTTGTATAGTTGCAATTTAAAGATATACAAATCAACTTATTGAAAAAGAATAATGGCTACAAAAATATTACAAAAAACCGATCACTGTCAAATAAGAAAAATATAGATTTAAACAACGCCACCTGTTGGTTCATGACTGAACGAAGTCGGTAACTTCGTTTTATTTATGCCCGACGCACCAACACAACGGCGTTAGTCCCTGTCAATGGAATGAACCTATTAAAAATGAAATCATAAACGTATACACGTCAAAAATTTTCGCTATACTCTTCCATCATGATACACGATTGAACAAACATATCGAGAATATGACCCGAGGCGCCGGCGCGGGCCGCTGGAAATATTCCAGGAACGAACGAAGGCCCGCGCCCCCCGGCCCGCCCCGCACCGTCATCAGTGGTTCAGTTTGCTCTAAAGTTTACAGCACTAACTGAAACATTGTTTCAGTTAACAGTCACAAATTGAATTTCACAGCTGTCGAGTGAGCCCGGACTGACGTTCGGAATGCTATCGAGTGTCAAACCTCACCATTAAAATGCTGTTAGTTATTTCGTAGCTTTCTGTTTTGTAACTAATTGCAACCAGTCGTAACAAACCGGTGTGGACGGTCATTTCATATTTTAACCTATTTATGTCGAATCGCTTGAAGAGCCAAGAAAGCGCGTGAGTTCCTCGTGAACTGCGGTGGCGTTACCGGCGCCGCCCGCGACCTCATTGTTTATAGGTTTGCAACTTTATCGTGCGCAATGATGTTTATTCCGGTGTAATCGTTAAAAGTGCGTTCGGCGGGTCTTTAAAGTATTATAATATGTCCTTCGACCGGACTGACACGACCGTAGCTAATGCTATTTGATGTTCTTTGAAAATATTTTTTAAGCGTATGGAAAAAGATGTAAGCTGAGACAAAAACAAGTAAAGTGCCTCATAGACGTTAAACTCGATTTCAAAAGCTATGTTGTAAAAAATCATTAACTTTTAGATTTACATGCATAAGGCATCGGAAAACGAAATTTAGTGACTGGCGACTGTCACGTCACAACTCCCCTCAGTAGTGAGACAAATTTTAAGCCCGCAAACAATATTATCCCCTTTACATATGATAAAATTTTTATCCTTTACATATGATAAAATAACGGCTTGCTTGTGGGTTGTAATTTTGCTGAAATTTAGAAAAGGATACTTCCACTCCACAATGTCGATGCAGAGCTTCCTGAGCGGGTTGCTGAGCGTGAGGCAGAACAGCGCCGGCGCGGTCGCTCGGGCTGCGGCTTGAGCCCGCGGCGCGCCGGCCTGCGCGCCGCCGCGCCCGCTGCGGGCGGCGCCGGCGCGCCCGGCGGTCCTGGCGCCGCTGCGATGCCAGGGGATACGAGCTCCCCGTCCGGCGTGCTCATCTCGATCTGCCAAAAAAATATTTCCATTCATTTCGGTTCTGTTGGATAGAGGACTAACGTCGCATTCGACTATAACAGTATAGAAATGACAGTATTTTTTATAGTCAACGAATACGTGTATATCACACCCCGAATAGTGTATGCACATTCTATTCGACGGGACGTGCCTTCGTCTGCTGTGCGATATTGTCGCGTGCGCCAACGGTGGCGTGTCGGAGCAGACGCAGGTACTCGTTTTAAGTCACCTGCGCGCTCTAACGTGCCCGGTCAGATACAGCGCGGCCGCCGCACCGCTCCCGGCTGTGACGCGCACGGGCGCACTTTGATGTCTGTCGATCTCCGTTGTAAAACTCGGTCGACGCACAAGTATTAGGCTCGTTCGAGAATCTCGGCGGTGACTCAGTTACTTTATATTGTTTTTCTAAATTATTTTTAAAGATAATCTTTTTTCGATTGTTGAGGTCGTTGGCTATAAAAGAGAATATCCCCGAAAGTATGAAGTTCAGGGTCATCTTAGTAAAGGTTATATCTCCATTGATTTTTTGAAGTTATACTTCTTTTGGTGAATCATGAAAAAATGATCCGAACGAATTTTTATCGGGGTGACACGAAAACTACAGTATGAAGTTCTCACAAGCGGTTTAGCGAGCGGCTTCAGACCATTAATAATCGATTTGTTGAACGTTCGAGCTGGAGGAATTGTTTTCCTATATATTTATTGTGGAGCATAGCTCAGGGGGATGTCCGTCGGACCTTTGATGAAGTCCAAGAATTTAAATATTTAAATAAAAGATGATGCAAATCCTGAACCGTTTATTGATCGGTTCTTCAATATCTCTCCTTTCGAATTTCAGTATGGCCTTTTATCATATTGCTCATAACAATGCATTTTTTTTTCATTATCGAAGCTTGTGCACTCGGATATCAGCCCTCGTCTACTTTTTTCTACGTTTCACTCTCTACTCGTTCTCTTGTTTTTCGCGAGTTTGGATTTTACTATTCTATTTTACTTTCGTAATTCAATTTTGAATCGAACGTGAACCTACATTTGCGAGACTAAGCACGGAGGCCGGATGCCTCACACGCCACCACACCTAGGTCCACTATTACATCACCCTATGGAGGAGGAAGCCACTTGTATTAAATTACGATGGCCTTTTAGAGTAGCCAGGGTCTTTGGAATAAATTCTTACACAACTTAAATTACGACGACCTTATTCAGTAAAATTTAAAATAAAATCTATTAACTAAGGTATACGTTAAATTCTGTTTGCTCAATATATTACGTAGAGGAAAAAGCTTTTTCGTATTTGATAAGTAAAAAAATGCAGTAAAATCTATTCCATTGTACTATTTGTATCTGGCTAGTTTTTATAGCATTAAATAGATGACATTTAAAAAAAAGAAAAACAAAAAGTGTAATCGGTTTCTCGCTATATTTCTAAAGTGCTTTTCGTCCACCAAAGTGAGTGAATCTATCGTATAAATTTGATGCATTTTGTAGTTTTATTACAAAACAAAAAGAAAGTTGCTATACAAATCCCAAAAAAAATATTATGACGTTTATGGATGTAATGCAGTGTCGGTAAGAATAGCACAAAACTGGTTCAAGCGCTTTCAGTCAGGTAATTTTGATGTCTAAAATGAATCTAGTTCTGGTTGACCTGTTACGGATACAGTTGATGCCGTTTTGGAAAGAGTACAGTAAGATCGGAATATTCGTTTTTACTACATAGTTGAAGAGTTGGGAATTGACCACAAACTAGCTTTTACCCACTTGAAAAAAAAGTTGGATGTACAAAAATACTCAATACTTAAGTCCCACACGAACTCACTGAAAGAAGTAAATGAACCGTGTGCCCGTTTGCGATCTCTATTGAAACGTAACGAAATCGAACCGCTTTTGAGAAAATTGATCACTGGCGGTGAAAAATGGATTACCTACGACAAGAACGTGCGAAAAAGATCATGGTCAAAGGCAAGTAAGCTCCATACTTTGTAGCGAACCCAGAATTAACTCGCAATAAGTTTATGCTATGTGTTGGTGGGATTGGAGGAGCATTAATTATTATGAGTTTTTACTGCGGAGCAAAATTATTAATTTGGATCTCTATTGTCAAGAGTTGATGAGTCTCCAGCAAGAAGTAGAGAAAAAGCGGCCGGAATCTATCAACAGAAAGGGTGTGGTTTTTAATCATGATAATGCCAGACCACACACACTTTTCGCAATTCAGCAAATATTGAGAGAGTTTAATACAATATTTATGACAACATTGTATGTCATTTAAGCCCGACCTTTAATTTGTACGCTTCCTACCGATGTTAAAAGACAATAACATAAATAAATGAATATTACCTTCTATTGATAATTTACTTACAGATCCAATTCAAATGTTTGACCAATAACACAGTCTGGGCGAAGTTGTCCAACATTAGCTCTGGGAATCTCTTTCGTTACTCAATACAAAATTAGACAATGCAAGACAACAAAAATTACAATATTTAAAAAAATTCGTTTCAAAAACATTTAGCTTCAAAATCATGGCTCTATTATATTATCCTTGGCGCATAGTTGGGAAATGTTAACGTTACTGCGTATAACCGTGACCTTGCACCCTTAGATTTTCACCTGTTTCGGTCCCTTCATAATTTTTAGGTACTTTTAAGTTAACATCAATAGAGGACTGTCAAAACTATTTGTCACAGTTTTTTGATCACAAATCCCAAAATTTCTACAACAATGGGATTATGTCACTACCTAGAAAACGGCAACTAGTTGTTGAACAAAATGTTGAGAAACGCCATTAAAATAAAATAAATTTATTCGGCAAGCGTATTTTATTGACATATGTTTATTCAATAAATGTCAGTACACAGCGAACGTGAGCACGTCTAACCGATGTAATTTAATGACTGTGGACGTGGCGTGTCCACGGCGACTGCCGCTCATCGCAAACATTTTAATCGTTCCAATGTTCATATAATTTGAAGCTGCATCGGACTTATTTATTATTATTTCGTATTTTCCTTTCTCATTGAAGTGAAATTTAGCGGCGTTGTGCACTTTTTGGGATGGGTAAAAAATGTTAAACTTGCGTCAGGGACACGCGACTTGATCGAAATTTCGTAAGACGGAAGGATGTAAACTGCCAGCGCGGCGAAAATGTATGCCTACTCCTGCTATTTCGTTTAAGCGGCGCAGGGCGCTTGCGCGAGTGTGCGTGTGTTTGTACTACCGCCTGCTACGCGCATCCACGGATGGTGACTACTATTGGCTCGGCCGTCTGTATACTTGTAAAATTCGTGTAATTGTAATAGTTCTGAAGTGTTAAATTTTTAATGTAATATAAATTGTCATGTTTGTGTACCATAACGTAATAAATTAATATCGTATTTTACCATATAAATGATAGTACTTTTATACTGATAAATAAAGCAATTCGTGCGAAATCATTCCCTAACCATTCCAAAATTTTTGGATGTATTTTAATTACTTAGATTTTAATTAAAAAAACAATAAACTGAAGAATTACATTCCAGAAATGTCATTTGCTCGAATTTTCTAGGCGCAGGCGCAAAATTACCTTTTCATTCCAACAGATGGCGCCACATATTTAGTTTATGTAAATTTTTATTTTACTATTGTGTGCAAGGTGTCGCTAATGTCACTTTTTTCTCTTTTTCTTTACTTTAAACAATATGACAGTTAAATATTGAGTCAAAAATATCTTCTTTTAAGGAGACACAACTATGTCTGATTTAATCTTTATTTATACAATTATTAAAATAAGTTTTTGAAGGTGATTTTTTTAAAAATTTTGTGTCCGTCTATCTGTTTATTAGCGCATGTTGCTGAATATACTGAACGGATTTTAGTGCCGTTTTCACCGATAGATATAGCTTAGCTTGGAAGAGAATACAGATTTTACTTCATTTAAATTGGATTAAAGGAAAAGTTATCCTTAAGGGGGTGATGTGGTTTAATAATGTACAAAATTCTTTCTCACATAGAAACCTACAACATCTCAGAGTAATAAAGTCTATATTTTATTTTGGTACTATCATTTGTCCTGGTTTTGTACAAATTGGAACCGTGAGCAGTGTCGGAGTTGCAAGTAGGATGGGAAGCAAAATTAAGAGCCAGGATGAGACCGAAATTGGAAATAAGACCGAGTTCAAAATCGATTATCGGATCGAGGTTAAATCTAAGAGCACGATTGAATGAGAACAGTACTGGAACCAGAAGTGGAAGTGAAAACGAGATTGGGATAGGCAGCAAAATAAAAGACAAAGGCACACGTACTATGTCTACGCGGGCGAAGCAGTGAGAGGAGAGCGGTTGGCATTTAATATAAATTTGATTTAATATTAGGATCTCCATATAAATATATTAAGATCAAGAATTGTAGGTTGTTTTAAACGCCTGGGAAGAATTGAAAAAAAAAAATATAAGTGAAACTTGTAAACATCAAGAATTTTATATGAAAACGAACATATTTACTTTTTATGTCATTATGAAAATTAACACGTTTAACTACGAAGGTTATAAATTTATTTTTAATCGACTTAAAAAAAATGGACGAGATTCTCAATTCGTCTGTATGCATATTTATATATATGTTTGCACATAACTTCTTTCTTTATGAACTGATTTGAATGATTCATTTTGCCTTGGATTTAGTATAGCTCCACAGTGGCCCCATTTTAATTTTAACGGTATTGGACCTCGGACTTTAAGATGCACCAGGCAATTCTTCAAAATAAAATAGTGAATCTAAGGTGATTGAGTTATTTTTAAGTTTATGATGGTCCCAAAACGAGATAGGTACCTAAAAAGGTCGTAGATAAGTAGAACTGGACTGGATATGGAATATGAAGTCATACAATGAAACTCTATAACGACAAACACTCACGATAGAAGTTCAATGTTTTACAAGTGTGTGAGGAGTCACGTTTAAATGTTGTGAAATATTTTGAAAGCCTAAAATATGAAGATAATAATACTATGCTCAGTGGCCAAATTAATATTTATAAATTGGCATTGTTGGATTCTAGCCTGTAACAAATTGGGCAATAGTTTGGTGATGACCCAGAAATTATGTGAATGAATGAAATGATTCTATGTAGTATCAAAATACTTGTCAAGATGAGTTAAACGAGCCTGCCAACTCCATCGACTTGTGTCGTTTAATTACGGACATCCTACGGCCACCTTCCAGCTCCATCATCAGACCCTGGATACCATCTAAAGACAAAGTACTCGTCAACACGAATTAAACAAGCCCAAGCTCGATGGGGATGCGTCGTTTAATTACGGAGTTCCTATGGCTACCTTCCAACTCCATCATAAAATCAACTCTATGTCATAATAATATTGAATTGTCATCCGATTTATACATGCATGCAAAATTTTAGCTCAATCGGAAACCAGGAAATGGATCAAATTCAATTTATAAGATTTGATTACAGACCGACAGACAGACAACGGGACAGGTGAAACTAAATGAATGCTTGTAAAAGAATTAAGCGTAACCGCGATGTCGTTTGGGTAAAATTGTTCTTTTTTCGTGTCAAATGGTAAAATCCCAAGGCATACATATTCTATCAGAAGCTCATTTACGCCGTTTTTCTGAGGTGCAAACATTAAATACTACTGGAATATATTTGTAGTAAAAAAAACGTCAATAAGATGTCGTGGGAAACACAGATGGAACCTAACATCCTATGTAGGGGAGTTGTGCGGCGAGACAAAAGAAGGTCCAGAGGTCGACAAAGATTTTAAAATTCAGACAAGAGAGAATTTTGGCATTCGGTCCGTCGATTACCCCCGGCATTCGCCAGCCGTTTTGTATTTCCGCAGTAAGAGTTTTTAATAAGCTTATTTTTAGGCAATACGAATTCCATCAATTTTCAGTTGAATTTATGTATCTTAAGTTCGGCCTTCGTTGGAAATTAACGACACAAGTACATTAGGAGTCGTCGGCGCAGAAGCAATGAGGATGCCCCATCCGAACGTAACTAGTATTAAAGAGTTTTAAAACGATATAGAGTAGTTTATTTGGCCAAAAGATACAAAATATACAAATCGATTCGCTAACGAAAACAAACTCGGCGTAGAGTAGCCGTTTCAGAGACGATAAATTATTATTCCGTTAACTATAAAACCGAACGAGCGACTCCGCGCGCCGCGCCCCGCGCCCCGCGCAGGCCCCGGCGGACGGATTAATCTTTTCAATGTTCGTTCTCATTTTATTTGACGAATTTTTATTTGATTTACGATCGGCGCCGAATAAACTATCGGATCGCGATTTAGAATCGTATAAATTCGGTGACGGGAGCCGGCCGCTCGGCGACGGCGCCCGGCGGCGGTGCAAAGCGCGCGCGTCGCGACCGCCCCGGCTGTCGGGCTCGACGCTGGACGGCTGCGCCCCGGCCGCGGCGACGAAGACGTCCCCGACGACAGAAAGCACAGAAACTATTCTGGATCCGATTAGAATTACACTACGATGCATGAAACTCTGCCGCTCTGAATTGCTTGCGAATCATGTAATGCGAAGGTTTGACGCTCCCCAACCCTTCCTATTTTTCTCTCGCGTGCCAATTTTACACCATTGCGACGCTTTCTTCATAGCGTCAGAGTTTCGTGCGTTGTACTTTACTGTACATGAGAGACAACTAACTCCATGTTCTCGCAGGGGCGGCGCTCGGCGCCGCCGTACAGAAACTTGTTTTTATTAATTCAGATTAAAATTAAAAATATCTTTATTTCATAGGTTATAAAATAACACTTGAAATACGTTATATTTTTTTGTGAAATTACACTTTACCTCTAGTTCGGAAGGCAATTTTCCCTCAAGAAGAACGAGCAAGAAACTTAAGGGTAGCTCTTTTCTAATTTGCTCACACATAGCCAAAACAAATACAAAACCATTAAGAACGAAACAGCCCGGTAAGAAGTCGAGTCGCTTATACCAATGAATATTAATTTTATAAATATTCAGAATTTGTATAATACCCTTTTTTACTGAGTGATCGTTTAATAACACTCTTAAATTGATATAAGGGTAAATCTTTTATATCTATAGGAACCTTATTGTATACGCGCACATAGAGCCCTTTAAATAAATTTGTGACTTTAGTTAGTCGACTAACATGTGAAATCAGTTTATTTTTATTTCTGGTATTGAGTTTATGTCGACTATTATTTCTTTTAAACATTTCTAATTTTTTTTACATATAATAAATTTTCATACACTAATTGAAATGCTAGGGTTAAGATTCCAATTTCCTTAAACTTTTTTCTAACGGCCCGCTTCTGTAGCACGAAAATTCTATGAATATCGGAAGCGTTTCTCCAGAGCAAGATGCCATACGACATCAGGCTGAGATAACAGCCAAAATAAACCAATATAGCAGTTTCGACGTCTGATAAATTTCTAATTTTTTGTGACTGCCTACGCGGCAGAGCTAAGTCTTTTCGCCAACTTACTTATGTGAAGACCCCATTGAAGCCTGTTATCTAAAGTAATTTCTAAGAACACCAAGAACACGATAGCATTAACAAACTCCACTTCTTTGTTAAGTACTAAACTAGTTCCCGATCCAGTTTTACATTTGGAAGTGAGAATCTAATACATTTGTTTTCATTTCATAAAGAAGTAGGTTATTTGCAGTAAACCATTTCTCTACCTTAGAGATAGCATTATTCACGTTATCATAAGTGGGTTGTTGTCTTTTAACTTTTAATAACAAAGAAGTATTATCTGCAAACAGTACTCTCATGAACATCCTTAACAAGGCTAAGTAAATCATTAATGTAGACTAAAAAAAGAAAAGGACCAAGAATTGATCCGTGTGGTACACTCATGTGGACTATACATCGAGACGATCTCATGCCTTTGACATCAACTCTCTGGACCCTGTTACTCAAATACGACTTCAAAAGGTCGAGTGCCCGGCCTTTTACTCTATAGTGACGTAGTTTTCCGATCAGAGTTTTATGATAAACACAATAAAATGCCTTGAAGAAATTGCAAAATACGCCAATTGCACCTCGCGAATCCTCCCAGGCTCCAAAAATATATAGCACAAGCTCAGAAAACCTGCGAAAAAATCGTTCCAAGTCTCAGAAAAATATGTGCGATAGCTCATTCGACGCGAAATAGTATTCTGAGAAAGACGTTTTGAGGATTTTTTTCTGCCAACAAAAATTGCAATTGTTATTAAAAAAACAAAAATAGAAAAGCAGTTTGGTTTTTGTTTATAACTGAAAAACTTAAAGAGATAGCGACAATTGCAAAAAAGATCCAAATAGAGGAGGAAATTTCTGATGAAAAAGTCTAACTCTCGGAGTTTTAGCTCCATTATTAATAATTTTAATTTGATGAGGAAAATTAGGTTCTGCGCGGCTATCCTTGGGCGCGCACGCCGGCTCCGTAGAGACCTGATCGCATAAAATATTTTTTTTTAGGGTATTGATTTTGTATTAAAAAATTAACAAAATTAAGGTATAATCTGAACAGTTTGGCGAATAAGGTGTCATTGAAAAAGTTAAGAAGTTACGCTATTGTTAATTAAGTAAATTTTTGGGGTTTTCAACTGGTATTTCAGACCACAAAAAATGTTTAAATAATTCATCTATAAAATTTTAACTCCATGGAGCTCTTTTTATATATATATTTGACAAGATCACGAGGCAAAAAATTATTAAAATTATTTTTATTCTTAGTTATGATTTTGAAATTGTAAAAAAATAGAAAATCAAAAAATCATTGTTAATTTTTTTTTCCATAGTTTTTATTACAGTTGTTTATTCCTTAGTTAAAAACATACGATGATAATAAAAAAAATTACATCATTTGCAATTGTTTATAAACAAATAGATTACTTAGATATTTTTGAAAAATTTTTTACAATATTGTTAGCATTAGAAATAACGATTAAAAAAATTCTTAAAAAATATCTTATTGTTTATAATCGTTTTTTTTATATTTTCATTATTTAAACAAATTATTAAGGAACCATTTTTTTAAAATCATTATTTGTATTTTTAAATATATTGGTAAAAAAATTTTTTCTTAACAATTTATTCATTTGTTTATTTAACAATTTGTTACCAATAATTTTTTTCATTTATTATAATTTTTTCTAGATCAGAAAAAAATTACTAAAACAGCTACCTACAACTATACGTCAAAAATTGTTTTTCAATTTTTAAAAAATATTTCGATCTTGGAACACGACTAAGCCCAAGCGCTGACTCGCTTTGTCAACAAACAAATTGCTGTAACTTCGCAACTATTGCAGATACAGTTTTCGACCTTCAGGTCGTTTTTGTATAGCATGAAATTATCTTTTTAATAAAATTTCAACCTAACGCTTATCTATTATACTGCTCTAACTACACGCATTTATTTGTAAAATTTGCATTTTCTATTCCTTACAACGCTTATATCTTATATACAAATAAAGTTATGACAATTATTATTCAAGACTTTTTGGTTACCTGATCATTAAATTATTCAAATATATATTTTTTATATTTTTAACCTTATTTGTTTATGAGATTTTTCAATTTATTTAAATTATTCACTATTCTTAGTGTTTGACCCAGAAGGGCCACCGAAGAGCCGACGTAATAGTTCCAAAGCTGGCGAATAGAGAATAGGACGACCCTCAGTCCATCGGTTGACATGTCTCAAAGATGAGACGTGTCGACCGATTTGTAATAGGGTTGTCACTCGTTCTCTATCATAAAGTAATGTATGTTATTTCGAGTTATTATACTTTATCCTCTATGAGAACAAAAAAGTACGCGAAAGCACTTTATTTCACATTATTTGATTTTTCTGGGATTCAAAACGTTTGGTCCCAAGCGTTTTTAGGTAAAACGAAACGTCATCGATTGTCGTCGAATCGATAGATCGCCAGCGATAGGTTTTGAACACAATCTAACTCAAATGTCAATATTATCTATGCCATTGTCAATTTTTTTTTTTGATGTGCCTAAGGCGGTTCGAGTGCAAAAAGAATGCGATTTATCGAGTTTATAGATTTATGTTATAATAAATCATGTACAGGGTCAACTTTAGTAAACAAACTACTCCATGTACATCTACAAAACGTAATCTGTATAGTGAACCGGATGAAATACAAAGTGAATATGTTACACCGAAAAATGTGTCATAAATATTGATACATCGAAACGGAAGGATAAACGATTGCAGAAGTATGAAAGTCAATACAAATTAAATTTTGTGATTATTTAATTAATCATCCACGAAACGAATACAACTGAAAATGAAAATTATGTAAATTACATATACATTTGCTTCGGCTGGAATAGGACAGGTAAGTAGAAATTTTTTGTCTCTCTGTATGTGTCTTTGTTATATTGAGAGCGTTGAAAGATTCCAAAAATTTTTTATGGAAAATTAAAACCATGAAAAAAGTGTTTAAAATAAATATTTAAAAATGTTTAAAAGTTCTTCATAGTTTTTTTAACAAGAAAGGAAAATAAATTGCACTTTATTTTGTTATTACGCACTTTTTTCTACCTTTAATATTCAATGTATTTTAATTGGAAAAAAGGTGGCAATCCTGTGGTTGTCTGCATTCTCACTCACCTACTGAAATTTATCGGGCGACTCTCAAATGTCGGTCGATAATAAATATAAATTAATTATGTAAATAATGCTAAAAAATGTACTTTGTTTTTTTTTTGTGTTATATTTTACTTTACCTAAAAAAATCTAGTTTAAATATATTATCACGTTTTTATTAATTCGCTTTCTTGTCTATCTGTTTGTTTGTTATGTCAAATTTTGCATTCGATTTTAAAATAAGGTTCTGCGAAGCTACAGACTTAAATGGTCGATATTTTAGATGTAATTCGAATTGGATGACAATGTATGAAAGTGTTGAAGAAGAAGAAGAGTCAGAAAACTGTATTTATTATGCAATTTCAATTTTCGCTCGAGACAACGTAAATCTAAATCAATATTTCACACAAAATGCCAATAAAAAGTAAAATAAGAATAGAAATATAAAGTACCACGTTTTTGTGGAAAAAAATTAAAAATTTGAAATTTTTCTATTTTGAGATTGCGACGTTTTAATAATTATGCGATTACTTATAATATTTAAAACGTAAAATGTGAAGCTTGAGGTCTCATTAAAAAAAATCGTAGGAAGATATATTGGAGCAGCGGAGGGACATTACTCAAGGTTTCATTAAAATAAGGTTTTACCCGTCATATTGATTTTCTAAACTTAACCTGTGATGTAATGCCGTGTGCTAGGGTGACCCGTTGCGTATCACATGAAAGCTGTTCGACAATTGTCACAGCTCGAAAATTGGGAGTACAGAATAAGTGTTTTTGTTTGATACGTGACAATTTCTACATGGCCCGAGACGGACCAGAAATACGGCATTGTGATGTTCATGCGAATGGACAAATATACCTTTACAAAAGAAGGATTAATTGTTATTTCACAAATTCGACTACAGGTACTCGGTCAGCGATTACATCACAGAACCCACCGGCTCATTCTCCAATATATTTATATAAATCATTAAAATACTGACTTCACCAGAGTGTATAAATTAAATAATAAAAGCGTTTCTTTAAGGCTTAGTACCTAATTTATTGGTGATATTTAAAATTGAGGATTATGTTGAAAACTGCATGAAATATAAAAACTTTTAATAAATATTTCTTAATTTCTGTTTCAATGTTTATGCATCTATATGCTGACGCGACCAGCTCAAACACTGGGCTATGCAGGCACGTCACTTCAGTGTTTGAAACTGCTTTCCAGTTTATGTTATTAAAAAATATTTATTACGCTACGAAAGTAGCATAAATTGTGTTTTCTTCTTTATCTTTTGAACGGTATGTCCAGAAAATATGAATCTGAATTACAAAAGAAATATTTAGCACTTTCAACAAAAAAAAAATTTCAATTATTTTATTATACATATATATTATATTATATGCATATTTGAGTTATTGCCGAAAAATTGCGTTTCTTAACAAAAAGACGTAAGTGCCATGAAGATATGCGTTTTTGCTAGTGCATTTTTAAATATCATATTTTTAAATTTTGAGATTGTAGTAAGTGTTCTAACGCATTTAAGATTTAATATACAATTATCTGTTTGCGTAAATTCATTAAAATAGTAATGTATTACTGCAAAGCAATTCAATAATAATAATATATACTTAATATAAATTTTGTTTAGAAGATAAATGAACTGGGTTTTTGAATAATACTCGAGAACGTATAACGGAATGTCTCTAGATACCTCAAGTCATTTGATAACGTTCTTGGTTGCGTAAAACAGGTAGTGAATATATGTTCATAAACCACGTAAAATTATGGACACAAAATTATATTATCAATCATTAACACCCGTCCCATGTGGTTTCTAGACCTTATTATTCCTTAAACCGTCACTTTATAAATAGGTTCACAGTACGAAACAAAAGAACGCCCTGTGAAGTACGTATATTGTGACAAGTAACTACGGAACCGACACTGCGCGTGGTCCGATATGCACTTGGCCGGTTTTTTTTGATTTGCTTCGCTTTAACTGGCATGGACTCGAAAGACAACTTAACAATTAATTAATTCTTTTCAGGAGTTTGAAGGCGGTTTATATATTTTTTGAAAAGTTATTTTATTTAATATTTGATTAGATAATTAAATTTCAAATTTTATGCAACTTTTAACCATGACTTACGACGATTGTAAATATATATATGGTAGGTCAGCCGGCTTTCATCTATATATATAAAAATGGATCGCTAAAATATATGTACGGGCTTCACTTCCGAACGACTGCACCAAATTGGATAATACTTTTTTTGTGTATGTTATTATCAGGACAAGGTTAGTAGGAAAGAAAATAATCCTTTAATTCTGACTGTCTGTCTGTCTGTCTATCTGTTTGTCCGGGGTATCTTTCAGAATGGCTGAACAGATCACGATGCGACTTTCACTGCGAGATACAAGAGCTTACTGTGCTACATTTAGGTACTGTTTATCGCGATATTTATTATTGTTCCTTTTTGAGAAAAACATTTACAAATAGGAATAATCTATTAGAATTGAAGTAAAAGTGGAACCGCAATCGAGAACGGGACCAAAACTGCGATCGGGATTAGGTCGAGGGCGAGGAGCGGATCGGTATCGCGATGGACCCAGCGTCATCATCTCCAAAGGGGGCGGAAGTGAATGTAAAGATCGGGTCATTTAAAGGGCGAACGGGATGTCTCATGTTTAGTTTTTTATGCCTACTAATGTTTGTCCCCAGCTTCGAACATGTATTTGTATTATTGAACCGAACTTCTACATCGATTATAAAATTCATTTACTCATAAAAATCTACACTATCGTCAAATAGTAGTAGCTGTATTTTATATTCATAAAAACCATCGGCTTCGTTGAAATTGGAACTGTGATTGAAAGCGGGACGGAGAGTAGGATCGGGATCGGGGCCAGGATCAGAATCGAAAGCGAGACCGGAACCGGAATTGAGAACGGAACTAGGGTCGAAAACAAATGTGGGGACAGGATGAGAATCAAGTGTATCCTTTTAAATAAACAAAGATTTTTTTAAATCAGTTAATAAGTGGCGGAGTTCTAATGTAACAAAAATTATTTTTGAGGTCCGTTAAGATACAAATAAATGGTAATCATTCGACAAAAATTATTTTGTTAATAAATAGTTATATAGTACAGTAAGCACAGTAAGTTTTACTTCAAGAAAAAAAGGAGTTACTGCGGTAAGTCGCCGAGGTTGAATGCTGGAGCTGTACTGGTAGTGTTATGAAGTTAGGTGTGTTCCATTATAATATAATTCAAAATAATTTGCATGATTAGGAAAAAAAATACTTGTAATTAAACTAAATCAATGTAAACATATATATTTTCGTACTATTGAAAATAAACGATTCCTGCAAAAAACTTAGCGTTAGGTGTGAAAAATAATTAAAACTTCAAAAAATTAGTCTCCACAGAAATCTGGATAAAATATGGACAAGTGCTTGTTGTCGTTGTCGTGGAAGAATTAACGGTAGTTAAAGTTTTTTGTTGTGTATTTTTTTGTGAATCCACAATTTACGATCGGTTGAACTCGGATGTCACCTCTAAATGGGTGGCACCCGGTGCGGGCTGCCCCCACCACCTTTCCCTAGCTACGCTGCTACTATGTAGAAATTAAAAAAAATGTTTTGAATTGCATGTAAATAATTAATTACAAGAAAATAATAAAAGGACTGAGTGGGATAGTCAATACGATTGATCATTTAAATTTGAAAAACGAAATAAATTAATTTTCTTGCACAAAGTGTAATGTCAATTTTATCTTTTTATTTGAAATTATAAGAATTATTAAGTGGAAAATTGGAATAAGTTAACATTATTTTGAGGCCATCTTGCATTTTGCATATAGCTACATAAAATTAACCGACTGATGTTACTCTTGAACTTGCTAATTCTGCCTGTCTTACAATCATATCAATATTCGGAGTACTTCATATATATTTCGATAAATGGCAACTCCTGCAATTTGAACGTTTGGCACATCCGTTATTAGTGGCCTGAAGTTGCTCGTTAATCCGTTTGCGAGCAACTTCATACTGTAGTTTTCGTGTCACTCAAGTAAAAATTTACTCGTATTATCTTTTCATAACACGCCAAAATAAATATAACTTCAAAAAATAAATGGAGTCATTACCTTTACTAAGATGACCCTGAACTTCATACTTTCGGGAACATTCTCTTTTTACAGCCAATGACCTCAACGATTGAAAAAATATTATCAGCAGCTCTCAGAGCGGAAGCGACCGCAGGGCGTCAGCGTGCGGGGCGCGGGGGGCGGCCGGCGAGAGGAGCTTTATCGGCCGAAGACGTACCTGTGCTTAATTGCCACGACACTGTTTCAACACGTATTGCAGTCAGCGCACGGCGTATTCGTTGTACGGCGCGCACGGCGCCGCGCTCGGCCCGGACTGGCGCGCGCGGCGGGGGGACGCGCCATATTTATTTGCGAGACGAACTCGAGCGGCCCTCACCTCGAAGCGGAAGGAACCGCCTCGGGCGATCGGGAACACGCGCGGTCGCTGATTCATCGGAGGAGATTCCTAAATATTTGATGGTGATTTTTCCGTAAAGTCGCATCGGAAACGTCGACATTTTGTGCACGTGCCAGGCGCGTCACGCGGCGGCACGCGCCGCATGGCACGTTCGGAATTCACTCTGGCCGTTAAAAATTATATTAAAATATTGCATAATTTTTTATGACTAATTACAATTATATGATTTGGATTTGTGCGAATGATTTTTCTTTTAATTCCGACCTGTTAGGCATTTATTGATATTTTCGAAAGAAAGGTCGTAAAAAATGCGTAATAAAATTTTAGACAATAGCTCATCAAAATTTGTCCCCGAGACGATGACTCTTGGATCGAAATATTATTTACTACTTTTACCTAAATTCTAATTAAATCCGCGAAAGGACTACATATATGAACCGGGTGCTTACATATTTGCTCTAAAGACATGTACACTGTTACAAAGACTAAGTTTTGTGCGCTCTAATTATCGCTTTAAAAATTAATCAAATATCAATTTTCAGAATCGTGTAATTTAGGGAAGGTCCGCACTTTGTTTATTAAATTTGCATTTAAATGTCATTTTAAAGCAAGTCCCAAAAAAAGGAAGATTCTCAATTCAGTTGCTTCTTTATATTTGTTACCTCAGAACAGCATAATTTATTAACCGATATGGACATTTTTTGTTTCTTTGAAAGGAAAAAAACCCTCTTGACTGGTCCCATTTTTTTTAATCCATTTTTGATGATGAGATCCATGAAGAATTAAGGAACATCCTCAAATGTTATAGGCATAGCAATTTTGTTTTCAGCTATTAGTTAGACATTTCCATTTAGAAAATATCAATTAGTGGCGTGGAACTGATGAAGAAGACTGAAGATGGCCACCGGAACTCCTTCAATGATAATTCTTTCACGAGTGGCGTAAGACATCTCGATTAAAATAGTTAATTATAAGAGAGCAAATTGAAATAAATTATTCTGAAGAAAATGAACTGATCTGATGATGAAGCCAGAAGGTCGCCACTGGAACTGTATAATAAAACAATGTATCCTAGCCGTGTTTGGGTTTATTAGAATTATCATGAGATGCATGCTGGCTATAAATGATTTTAATTGTAACATTCCTCCTTTAAATCGCACTACTTGAGCCTTTGTAACTTGTGGCCTTTATTGTCACAAGACAGGTTTCGTAATCTCGTTATTTCCTGCAATGATCTGTCGTCGTGTGGTTGATTTTATAATAAATAAAGGCTGGCTGACTAACCATATATATATATATATATTTACAATCGTCTAAGCCATGATTAAAAGTTACATGAATATTGAAATTTAATTATCGTTTCACTAAAGAATTTTTAATGAAACAACTTTTCAAAAAAATATAAACCGCCTACAAGAACCTTAAAGTATTTAATTAATTTTTGGAATCAGTACCAGCTAAAGCAAAGTATGTAAATAAAAATTATACAATAATGAAAACGACAAACATGAAAGTTAATAGGAGACAATCATTGTCAATAAAGCATTGAATGAAAAAGATGTCAAATTATGAAATTTCCTATAAAACTGCGTCTGGCATATCTTTAGCTGGCACCGACTTCAACTAATTATTTAATAATATTTCAATGTTTTTGAAGGCGGATTATGTATTTTTTGAAAAGTTATATTTATATCGTCAACTCTCTTATGTCAAAATAAAAAGCCCAATCGCACAAATCGTGACGTACTTTGGTCTGTTTTGGATCCGTCGCCCTGTGCAGGGGCCGCTCATTTGACTCTTATCAACTATCTACATTTACGACAATCTCTAACCGACCCTCATCTATAAAGCTATCATTTGTTAGTCCACGATTATAAAGTTGTTTAAATCGTTTCACTCTCGTACTTTATTCGCGAGCGGTAGTCGTAAAACCAGGGCACATTTCCGAACGAACGAACAGCTGTCGTCAGGCGCGCCACGGGCAGGGGCGCGGGGCGCGGGGCGCGGGCCGCCCGCCCGCGCTACTCCATGAATTCAGATATGGCGCCGTTCTCCGTCTAAAAATCGTATCAGTTATAAAAGACAAGTAATTACCAATGACTTACGTACATATATGGATCTGTGTATATTGTTTATTTGTTCTAGAGATTTGTTTGTGTGCAATGTTATTGTGGTGCTGACACGTGTCACACCAATGAAAGTCTGGAGACACTTCAATAAAAATTGAAATGTTTGTTGTTTTTGTTCTGATTGTGAGATAAAATTCTCTTTTTTGAACTATTCACATTTCTACTATTTTCTATGGATTTTTTCTATTTTAATTTTTCGTGGAAATGAAAACGGTAGTCATATTTTTCAACGATCAACGGATAACTGAATAACAGAACCGTCAACGAAGTACGGGAAAGAAATTATTAACAGTTTACATTTGGCTTTAAATAGGTATGATACGAGCTTCCGCTGGCACAGATTTAAATAGCTTTCTTCCCTTCACACCGACTGATCTCGCCGGCGACAACGAATGCGATCCCGTTCCCTGTTCCGTTTTCGATTTCGACGCCGGCCTCCGCCCGGTCTAGGCCTCAGTCCCGTGTCCGGCCTCGCTCTCAGTTCCGAGCCTGGTCCGTACCTCGTGCAATTCCGATGAGACTGGTCTCGAGGCTGATTTATTTTGTAATGAATGACCCCCGGTCCGATCTCGCGATTCCGATTTCGGTAAAGTAGAAATCTTGTTGTTTCCTTAATTATTGCTGTTGTGACCGTCACAAATATTCATTAAGCATGAAAGTTTAAAAAACGTGACTATATAAAAGTGTACTATTAAAATGGAAATAATGATGTAAAAAGTCATTCGATTATAGCAAGAAAGACTCATTTCAACTTATTTCCCACATTCATTCTCTTTCCGATATCTCTATCATGTTTACCGCTATTTGTAAACAGACTACACAAGGACACAAACTCTTTTACTTACTATTAGATTTTCTCAACTTCTATGTATACGAACTACGTATACGAACGTCCTTTCGCTTCTTTCAAACGTCATGACCGTAACAACATTTATTTTCATAGATCTTTACTTAATAGAATCATTTATTGTATTTATCATCGTTTGCAACTCACATGCCGACGGCGTAAGGATTTCTTGAACGTCGGCGAACAGGAGGTATTAGATAGATAGCTCATTCGTTTTTAGTCCACACTCACTTTCCAAATAATAGACAGCTATTCACGAACAGGTTAATGGTCGCGATGAAGCTACACATCCACGTCTGGCACCACTGTGGGATATTAATCCAGTCAACGTATACGCCATTTATTCTGACGCAGGCACTGGAGTCTTATATAGGGATTGTAGTGCCCGCATTGTTTCGTACATCAGTGCTGCTGAATTATATTTTCTGCTTTTCTCATTGTTTACAATCTCCGATGCAATCCCCGAGCCTTCGATAAGATTATTTCGTAACAATACTAACATTAGTTTGACTTCGTGTCTCGGCCTGGATCAACTTTAATGAAATTTGTTTTACTGATAGTACAAACAATCGGCTGCTTTTTTATTTTGTCCATTGTATTTCATTGTTCGCTTTATTAGATGGGAGAGAAAAGTATTGATAGGAAGAGGGTATGGGAGTAAAAAAAGAAAGAAGAATCGAGAGAGAGAGAGAGAGAGAGAGAAAGAGAGAGGGAAGAAAAAGACAAAGGATTTAGATCAAGAATAAGATCCGGATCGAAATTTGTAAGGGGACTAGGACCGAGGTCAAAGCTAATATTATATCAGTCCAAGGAGTAGTAGCAAAGTAACTTCTGTTGCATAATGTCGTATTTCCTACTTAATTTTAAATCCCGGTCTTTATTTTGGCTACAATTGTGATTCCGACTGTCATTCCGATATCAATTTTGAACCTGGATTTGGACCAAATGACGACTCCCATCGCCGCCGTGATCCGAATGCACGTTATCGGGAATCGTTTGCGACAATCGCATCGAGCGCAATAAGCGTACGGAGCAACAGCGCCATCGACTTCGGATAACGGTCGCTCACGAATTCATTCTGTCTGAGCGACTTCCTTTTTTTGGAATGAATATCAAAATAAATTCAATGAAATGAAGAAGTTGGCTAGGTCAGTTTGCAGCTGTCGCGGAAATCTACAGCAATACCGCCTCGGCGGGTGCGGCGTCGTCGATGAAACACATGCCTCAAACGGTCTTCTGCATGACATTTCATCACATTGCATGTATCTCAAAGTAAAGACAGTATAGAGATCGCCTAAAATTTTCGAAACCATACGCATGTTTCGTTTTGGCACCTGCACAAGTACATTGGAAAACAGAGAGAAATGTGGCGTGTTTTTAGTCGGAAAAATAAGCATACACGCTTGAAACGTCAAGTTGACTTGTGAACTTTTCAGTATGCAGTTAAATAAACAAATTTATATTGCAGTAACTTACAGTTTATGCATTTACTTAAACCGTATGAAAAAATATGGCAATCCAGAGTATTTTCTGAACTGTGGCGGTTTTGGTTTTCATCAATTTCTCGTGTTCTCCATGACATCTATAGTATAAAGTAAACTAATCAGGTCCCCAAGGATATTAAGATGGTATGTTTCGTGTGCAACTCCCATTCAGGAACGATGCAAAATGTCATCGAACACATGAGTTTCAAAAACATAAAAATGTCTTTAAGAATACAAGAGTAACTTTTTGTTTCAGCAACATGCCAATAATAATTAACATATATCTAATATTACATTTTTATGTGGGCAGTTTTTCATAAGAAAAAACCTGTTAGTTTCGATAATTCTTACAAAATCGTTATCTATTTTAGGTTACAGAAAATGGCTCTGATTTTGTTTATAATTTCTAAACTTATGAGCAGTTTTTATCTCGTACTAGCCGTTTTACCCGTAGACTACGCTCTGTGTAAATTACGGTATTGTAAGGATTGCTTTTGATCGAAGCTCTGCTTCAATGGGTATCGCTGCTATTTTCCTCACCTCGTCTGCACATATTGTTTGTGTACAAAAAGACTCCTGTTTTGTCCTTGACATTGCTAAGTTTCGACAACGAAGCATACACACATGTCAAATGAGCATATTTGATATATATAGTAAGTTTATTTTATATGTTTAAATATAAAGGAGACTTTAGTTTTAGCACTGCTGTCATATTGAACACGTGTTACTGTTATATTTAATTCAAAATAGCCGAAACTATTGACTTAGTAGTTGATATGACCCGTAAAATAATGGTGGTGTCCCGTAAGTTAAAGTGCAAATAAGAAATAAATATGGATGGACAGTTATCAGTGTTTTAATATCCTTTTTCACTGTCTTAGTTGGGAATAGTTAAAATAATAATACATCTATTATTGTAACTATTCCCCATAATACTAGTAAATTACGTAAATATATATTAAGTGAATAGTGACCGAAGCGTTATGAAACCAGTCACAGTGTTGACAAAATGCAATATTTCTGATTTAGAACGTTATAATCACGTTATTTACAAATTTTTCTCGTTCACGTAACTGATAAAAATTACGCAAATTTAGTGCCAACAAAGGTATTTTTTAATATTTGTCAATGTAGAAGAATTTAGTAATTTAAAATGGCTTTGTTTAAAATTTTTTCAATGTAACAGATATATGTAGATTAATGTAAGTCCTACAGAGTTATTTTAATAGCTTCCAGAAACATGAATTTGTACATTACTACACAAAATATATGAAATGAAAAAACAAAAACATTAAGATGTATTTCATTTGACTGGATTAAACAGAGCATTCCGTAGTAATTTTTAATTTTGGAGGTGCAAACGAGCAGGCGAGCCACCAGAGAGCAAATGGCCACCACCGCCCATGGACATGCGCAGTCCCAGGGGAATCATCAGTTTGTTACCTGTTTCTTGGTTAGGAACAGGCTTTCGTCATTTTTGGTGTTTAGGCGAATAATGGTGGCAAAGTAATGTTCTTTGATCACAATTGGTTCCACTGTTTTCGAGATTAGTCGGAACAAACAAGCAGACATTCAATGTATTAAACTTTGTTTGTATTAATGTTAAAGTGTTTACTGATAGAGAAACATATTCTAAAAAGTTTAGGCATTTTATGTGACTGCGGGGTAAAACCGAGTGTGAAAATTGTTGATTATAGTATATCATTACACTTTTTTGTAATCATGAAAAATTTTCGATAATAGTTTTGATAAGGCACGTCATTATACTTTTTTTATAATCATGAAAAATTGCACAACCTTTGTCAGGAATTTTCATGTCAATTATATTACTATCTTTTGTTTCACTACAGATGTCATTTGAAAAAAAAGTCGATATAGAAAGTGAGTTGCTATTTTATGTTTCCCTTTATGCTATCTTTGATGTGAAGTATTTATGGGATTATTTTAAAAAAGTAACGTTTGTTTATTTTTTGTTTCTTTGCATGCGTGCAACTTCTATAACTATTGAATGGATTTTATTTGTTTCTTTAAATAAATAAAATTAATTGTTATATTGATGTACTACAAAAACATTAACCGTAAGCGATCTACAAATAATAGCTAATAATATTATAAAAGAACATTAGGCAAGTGCGAATTGGACTCATACAATTAGGATTCTTTTTTAATACAGTGCATGACTTGAAAAACACCCATCATCTCCAACCCCTAAGAAATTTAGGCGAGTCGTTCTGCCGAAAAGATCATGGGCTCTCTTTTTCGAGATACTAATAGGGTGGTCATGACAGAATTTCTTGACGATCTGATTACTGTTATAGGCTCTTCATATGAACAAATAAAATAACTGCTTAACAAAATTCGAAAGAAACGGTGAGGCAAGCTACCAAAAATTGTTTTGTTCCATGAAGATATTGCATCCTCCATTTCCCCTAGTAATTAATCTCAAAAGTCAAGAGAATATTTGAAAGGACAGAGATTCGAAGATAATGAAGCAGTAGTCATTGCAGTACAGAAGTTTTTAGGTGGTCATGATGGAGAGCTTTTCAAGAAAGCAATTTTAAGTTTAAAAGAAGGTATGCCAAATGTATTATGCTAAAAGGGGACTGTGTCGAAAAATAAAATAACGTATAATAAAAGTTATCGGCAACATACTCCTCCTCACTTTTTATTGAGCACCCCCGTGTCCTATGCGAAGGTATGCTTTATCGTTTACCGTGTATCGTTTATCGTGTACGTCGCATACTATCTATTCTAATAGTACATGACGTACCATATGTACGTCACATTGAATAGGTAAACTATACATTTGGTATTAGCGTAGCTGATTTTTATCTAAAAAAGCAATTGTAAATTCTCTAAAATTCCCAAATATACAAATGAATTTCTGGTGTACAGACAAAACATTTGATTTTGTAATTTAATACAACGTTAATAATATTAGCTCTAAACTAAATACAGAATTAACGAAATAACAAACTTTCTCCTTTTATTTCGCTATCAGAAACTTGTACCATATGTATATTGTATCAAATTATATCAGAAAATTAGGTTGGCAAACATGGAAGAAATGAATTTATTTCTATAACTGTAATTCAAAGATGTATAAAAATAGTGCCTACAATAATATTATACAATATCGAAAAGTGTCAGATAAAAACGTAGAACTAAATAACACAACTTGTTGGTGCATAACCGAATGAAAGTGGTAACTTCCTTCACTTACGCTCTCCTTCATTCACTTATGTATCAACAGGTGGCGGTAGTGCTCCTAAGCCCCTGTCAACGAAATGACCTCTATCAAAACCGAAAACATGGACGTAACCACGTCAATATCTTTATTTTGTAGGTCATGGAGTCACACTTGAAATACTCTCCTCAATGACGACGTTTGTGCAGGGATGCGCAACCCTGGAAGCTGGAAGTAATTGAGCGCACATACCTGCGAGCGTGGCCGGCGCCGGCGCGCGCGCTGCTCGCAGGCGAAGCTGTCCTCGGCGTTTCCATGCGCTTGCACCGATACTAAAGTTGTCACCGCGCGGTGCCGCACTCGCGTTAGGTTCCGTTATATGGTGAAGGCGTGCGCGGCGGATGCTCGGCTTACGGCGATGCCCTGCAACAACGAATGAGATGTTAACAAGGCAGCACCGACTGTGCGGCGACCGGGGCTTGGCGCCGGCGCAGGCAGAGCGCGGCGGTCCCGAAGCTCCGATCTGTTCAGACTGCACCGGCGTCGATACGCACTAGTGCTATTATACTGCTCCACGTTCAATACTTGATGTATTTATTGAGATTTTGAGATAACCTTATATCATATTTTCGTTTCACTTTTACGATGTTGAATTTTTGACTATATTTAGTAACATTCGCATGTTTTAAAACACAATTTTTCTATCATCGTTTGATATTTAAGGAAGTTGTATAATGAGATACCGTTTCGAGAAATCATATTATTATAGTCACAAGCATCATATTAATCTTTCTTAACTTACTGTGAGTCTTGCTCTATATATCAATGCCTTCGACTATTAATTCGTGTCATATTTACTTCAATGATTTTTTACGTGATCTGGCTTTCATCTTTTTAGTTTTATTTTACGTACTCAGTTTTTTTTAATATCCTTTTACATATTACATTTTGTTTTTGTATTAACAATAAACTAAGAATAGTTGCCAACCAACTTTAAATCGTTACACAACCTAAATAATCCCACAAAATTAAAAATGATTTAAAAACCTGATAATGAATTTCAAAGACCTATTCCATGATACCCCACTTGATATAATTCATCGACATTCATTTTTTCTTTTTTATATTGTGACGTCTGGTTGTCGCTATATTGGATTTTGATTACTGCCACGTCTTTAGAGATAATCACAAGATTAAAAAAAATCGATTAACGTAATAATCATCAAAATCGGCCCACACGTTTGGTCTCTAGAGCGCTACAAAGTATAAATATACATACTTATATATATAGGCTGATAAACGCATTACCCACTTTTGTGTCGTGCAGTCGACTAAAAATAACCCATCGTGGGACGCCTGGTAGATGTGAATGATAATATTTTGTATGGAATATATGTGTGAAAAAATGGTTTATAAAAGGAAATTTTTATGGTATAATCAAAAACAATACACATTTTTTTAATAAGAAAATACTTTTTATTTAAAAAATACATTTTTATTTAATACCAAAATTAAAAATATGTTTCAAAGTGTCTACTATAAGAATACGAGCTCAGGGCGATGAGAAGAGGATCGTCGAGCTGTGTGGGAAGAGTTGCTGAGGTACGAGCGCGGGCGACACGCCGCGGGTACAGCCGGTACCCATCTGACTAGACATTTTACATCAAAATCAAATCAAAGTCCCTTAATTAAGAGCTAAATTTCGTAAAAAGATGTATATTCAAGTTAGGGTTACTGTTTGAAATCCATGTAAATTACAATTTTTTCACTTCATATATGTAATCATTGCGTACATACAAATAAATAGACAAAGGATATTTTATCCTCTCAGCCATAAATTTCTTTTTGACCTTTTAAACCTGTTGATTCCAAATCTATCGATTCCATTAATCTTTATCTATACTACTATATAAATCTATGGCGTTCGTCTGCACATATATTTTTCTGTTCAATTTTGTGATAAATATTAGTTTTATGATTCACTGTCCCCGACTCTCCTATTTTTTAAATAAAACTAAAATCAAGAGTGTGACAAGAATCGAATTGATGAAAACAAAATTGAAAGCGGGATCGCAATCGCAATCGAGATCGAGGCAAACTGGCATCGAGAGCAGAGTGGGGGAGCGGCGGGGTCGTGGCTGAGAGCGTGGCCGGTCAGATACCAGACGAAAGAATGCGTCCTACGTCCACGCGGTTAAGCCGCGGGCGGACGCTAGTTCCTCATAAAACTGCTTTACCATGTACATCGATTAATTTGTGTAAAAGATCAGATTTAGTATTCAATTACTTTTGTTCTTTATGAAATCGGTTGACGTCGTCAAGGACATCTTTGATAAGACAATTAAAAACCAATAACTTTCTTCATTTTACACAAAGGTATGTAATATTTGAACGAGAACGCTGACAATTTTGAGGTCGAAAAGCTTAAAAATATCGAAGTCATTTTGTCAGGCTCGAAGAGTTCATACAATACGTAAGAAATATTTTTTCTGAGCTCGGACGGCTCGAATTGTTTTCTTTATATTACATTTGAACTATACCCACATCTAGTTCGCTGTTAGATAAAGTATTTTATTCTAAAATATTCTAAAATCGACAAGCGATCCGTAACCTGCGAGAGCGCGCCCTGCCATGCTCCGCTCACAGACCGAGAGCCAGGCGTCACTAAACTAGCGATAGGCTATCGCGTCACGAATCGAATCTTCAAGTACGCGAAGGACGAGGTGCGCCGCCGCCGCCGCTGCCGCCGCCTTCCGCTCTTGGACGGCGGCGGCTGTGACGTCATGACCCTCTGAGCGTCGATTTCGGCACCCGCAGGGGGCGGGTCGAGGGGGCGGCGGTACTTAACGAGCCGGAGGCCTCGCATTATTAAGAGGAGCTACCCCGGTATCCGCTAGAGATGAGTCGTGCTCGTCGTAGATCATCATATTAATATTTTCCCCTTTAATAAGTATCATAACTTAACACCGTCTTCGATAGATGAGGCGCCTGTATTTTGTGCGCACGTTCTCGTGGCGACGTCCACGACTCTCGTTGAAGTACTTAGCGATGTGTCCATTTAAATATTTATCGAGAAATAGAGTGTACCAATTTATTTTAATTTACTTCTCAAAAAAGTTTTAATACAAGTTTTTTATAAAACTAAATAATTGTTAAATACTCGATAATTTCGGCAATGTTTTTTGTAGAAAAATTGATATCATTTTAATATGTAATTTAATTTATTTTCTTATTTCGTAACAATACCCCCTGTTTAAACGAGCGATTGGTCTGTTTTCTACAGTCATGTAAAAACAGACCGAACAAGCTGTCAAGTGTTTTTGTTGGGAGTCCCTAACACTTAGATATTCATCAAACGGAATATTAGATTTTTGTTACGTCTAAAATGTCTAATAGTGATTTTCTTCTTTCTATGACAACTATTGAACCCCTCATAACGCAAAGCGTTTGAGGTAGTGCTCTACTCTCAACACGTCCATGTCAAGCAATGTCGGGACTTAAGTGCCTCTGTTCTGTTCACATTATACGTATATGTGATACGTATAATGTGAACAGGATAATATTAATACACGCATATAGAGAAAAAGCACTCATATTAACACATTTGTTATTTTATAAGACATTTATATTATTTAGTATAAATAAAAACGATTTTAAAAAAATGCGTTGATGTCCAGATGTCTGTACAAGTGTACGATCACGCTCGTAATCTTCATGTAACGAGACGGTCCTTTAGTTATTAGCTTCAGAATCATAGCCAGCAGTTTCCTTTTAAAAATAGCTAGATCACTTGGGTTTGTTTGTCTTTTATGTGTCGGAAATACCACAAAAATTTGAACGTAAACGAAAGTAATCTACAATTATTATAAAATTTGTATTTCGTCGGAAAATAATGGAGAAAAAATATAGGAATGAAAGAAATGGAAAAAAATTTTCGGCTATTGAAATCGAAACTGAATTAAGGACATACACGTACAATAAATAAATAAATGTACAGTAAAAAAAACGGCTTTAGGCAAATTTGAAAAAGTTACGTTTGTACCCTGAAAATCGTTCATAGTCAAAGTACATCTCAAGACGATTTCTACAAAACCAAACACGGCTAGGATACTTTGTTTCATTATGAAGTTCCTGTGTTTACCTTCTGGTTCTATCATCAGATCCCTAAAACCAATTATGGCCAAAGTGCATTTAAAAAAACTCCATTAAGCCGAAATAAGGCTAGGCTACGTTTTATGAAGTGCTACTGCTTACCTTCCGGCTTCATCATCAGACCCTGAAAATCACTCATGGTGAGAGTACATTTCAAGACAACTCTGATAAGTTCAAACACGACAAGGATATGTTATTCCGTTACGGAATTTCTGTGCCTACCTCCTGGCTCCATCATCAGATCAGTCCAATTATACCATATTATTGCAATGTAATAGGTCCTCGATAAATGTGCAAAGATTTTATGTAATCTAACGACTGACATAAAAGAAAATAATTATTCACTTTACACGAAATATGAATGACGGATAATCGCTTGAGAATCGCTATAGACCAGTTTTTGTTTTGAGAGCGTAATTTTCGAATAATTGCGAAATCGCGATCCATAACAATTTTTGAATTCAAATATGCGATTAAATTCTATTTTGATGATTTAGTGATATCATTGTAAAGGCAACATTGTTAATAGAAAGACAATTAGCATTTCGAAACATCAACTTGGGAATTATTAAAATAATTTTAAAATAATGCGAAATCAGAAATCAATTTCTTTTAGATAATAAGGCCCCCGACCAATCGGTTTATGATCTTAATTCTGATAAAAAATGTACCATTTTGTAGATATATTACAATACATTTTTTAAAATAAAAGCGTGTTACCTTTTGACAAGAAAAATAAATAAGGTGTAACACTCTTTTATTTTTAAAGATGTGATATGACATACGTATAAATTGACATATTTCTTATTAGAATAAATTATTTTTAACTTTTTAGTACTTTTTATTAACAAGTAATGAAAGCTTGGTTAAATTTTGTTTTTTTGTTATTTTTTTCCTTCGTTTTCGACTATCGGACAATGAGTCTTCAAACAAGGGGATGACCGGTAAACTAGTTCATTTATATAGCGGTACACATCGAGATGGTCGTATGTTGTCGGTGGACGTCTTTTTGACGTATCTACAAAATTGGATCAGAAATTTCCAAAAGCTTTTTTTTCGGTAATATTTAAGACAGACTGTGGTAAAGAGTCAAACGCCACGTTCCGTCTCCACCTGCGCCATTAACACTTATCTCCTGCGAGGCACGGATTAGGCCGTCTCGGGTGACCGATAACGCGGCTCCGACGGGACGTCACATCGAAGGACGAGTACAATATCGATGTCGAACATACTATTTCTCTTTCTTGCTCCGCTCGCAAAACGAATTCAACTCGTATAAGAGAACATCGCAATTGTCTATCATTCACCCGAAACGCATTTATTTCGCAATAGCCAGTTTGCAGAAAACTCAGAATTGGGATCGCGTGGAAATTTCACTAGGTCAAGTTTACGACAAAACTTTAGAGTGACTAAACTATACCTACTACATCTAGTTATACAAACTAATGTTGTTTACTGGTACTCGCATACACGGTCTAACGTCGTGTCTGCGATGATAATTGATGCTGGTGCTTGATATCTATCAATCTTCCCGAAGCAATATTTAATTCGTTGGATGGATATTTGTAGTAGAAAAATAGATTCGAAGGGCAGTGGTAGTTCGTTTGCTGCATGTTGATGCATGTTGCAGGAAAACGTCTGATAATTGATGCTTTTAGATTGTTTCATTGTCGTTCTGGCGATTTAAACAAAAAGCACATCTTGAAAATGTCAGACCGTGATTTGAAATCTGCCATCCGCCTTTTGAAACGTTCTCAACAAAAATGTGTACCTTGCATTTGCCTCGCGACGCACTTCCTCCGGCAAACACTATTAGACGTCTAGAGAGGTCGCGCAACAAATAGAATGCAATTCGCAAGGACGCAGTGAGAGTTGTGTCAGCTCGCCTCGACACTTTAATTGGACATCACTAAATTGATGCGTTTTTTGCGTCTTTCCTTAGCTCTTAGGAGCGTTTTAAAAATAACGGTCGGGTGTGAGTATGCAATCAGTCACCCACGACGAACACAGAGTTACAAGCCTTTCGATGTTACTACGCGACACGCGGGCCCGTCCACAGACTTTTAATGCGGAAGGATCATCATAAACACATTGAAATATTTATGAAAAAATTTCAATTTAAAAAAATCTAAGAATCTACTGTTTTCCAACAATTAAATAACCTAATGCAGCGGTTGGCAACCACGTTTTTTCTTCGGAACCACATCAATACAGCCATGGGCTTTTATAGACCACAGACACGAGCTCAAAGTTACATTAAATGAAAAAAAAACCGTTTCCCTTAAATGTTGCAGTAAAAAAATGGTAACAACCTTTCTTTTATTCGTCACTTGTTGATATTGATAATAAATAATCAATTGCTTGGTTAAATGTTTTTTTTACTTTTTCTATGAAATATATATAAATATAAAACTATCCACATATTTATTCACGAAAAAAGAAAAACAATGTGATTTATCATGTGATTTAGAAAATAGTGATGTAGACTTAGCAATGTCGGAAAAATTGAGTTCGTTTAGACTATTCTCAATTCTTAAAATACTATCAAAATGTGAATTGGTGAGGCGATTTTAGTAAATATTTTTAGCGCACTTCAATTTAAATTATGTAGTTATTAGGAAAGGTATATAACAAAAAGCGAACACTCTGATATGGAAATATGTCAGTATTTTAATTAGGATATAACATTTATTAGATTCATATTTTTAAATCGTTTATTAAACGATTAAAAGGGTTTTCCGTTACGCCTTCAATGCTTCTGTCAAAGATATTATCTGATAATTGAATTTTATTACTTTTATTAAAAATTCTATTTTTCATAAAAAAATCAAATAATGAGTTCTAAACAGATACTTATCGTTACAAATCGTTATTTTACTATCTCGTTATATGTAAATGGTATCACATGCCTGCACAGTACATAACAAACGTCAAGTGATGCTTTTGTCACTGCTGAATCACGTGAAATACACATGGATATAACATTTAGTTGTTATTTTGAAAACGAAGAAATATCTGTTAGGCCGCAGCTAGGGTTCCGCCGCCGCGTGAGTCGGGCGCCCGCTGTGGTCATTTCGGTCCGTACTCGCACTTGGCGCTCTCGCTGGCGCAGAGTATTTTCCAAAGGAAATGGGGTTTGTCGCAAACATCAGAGATTAATCAAAACTTATTACTGAGCCGGTCGCAGTCGTGCGATCGCTGCTGTGACCACTACATATTACATACGGCGTTCATATAGCTTTAGTACTTGTAAATTTTGTATAGATATAAACATTTTTCTTATCTATTTTAATTGCTAATTAATTTGTTTGAACAAAAAAGGTAAGGTTTTACTGCACTGTAGCATATTAAAATATATCTCACAATGCTAGAAAATCGTTAAAATCTTTCACGTGTTTCTAGACGTTCGTAGAAACCAAAATTTAAAAATAGGCCAAATCGACTGGTGAAAAAACTATATTGTCACAGAATACGAACGCGAAGTAGCAGTTCCGCTATTGCTTTTCGTCTAGTGAGTAACAGTTTCGGTGGCCTACTCTCCCCTTTCTCCCCTCTATCTTTCTGATCCTAGCTCCATTAGATAACCTATTCCTTCTCAAGAAGGCAGTAACGCCCTAGTGACTCCTCTAGGGTCGCGGTCTTTGGGCGGTGATTACTATCTAGTATTTGATGGCTTGCTTACTCGTTTGTCTCTTAAATAATAAAATGAAAAGGGGAATAAACTTGATTATAAAACTAAACATTGTAGTCAGAGAAACAAGGATCGACACCAATCACCTCGATATTTGGTACAGTACTAAGGGAATGCTTTTTAAGAAAGGAGCAAAACTAAAATAGGGTTTATTAGCACTAAGTGAATAAAGTTTCGTCTTTCTGAGGTTCAATTCAACAAGGTTAAGTATATTCAATTCTAGGATTTACTTTCTATATGTCTAAATTTCAGGCACTATCTATATGATCTCATGAAACATTACCCTGGCCCGAAGCGTAGAAAATCCACAGTACAGTCATTCGCATAACAATGAATATTACCTACTTTCAGTAAATTATTGGCATGTAAAATAAACAAAGCAGAACACAGTTCACAGACCTGAAGTACGGCAAGCATTCACAGGCTTGGGATCTGAGTATGAATCGTTAATTGAAACCTTGATCCCTCCCGCGCATCAAAAGCTAATCTACCTGCACAGGTTCTTGAGAAGTCCACAAGAAGGAAGTTTTAAGAGAAGCGCTTTGTGTCAAACCCTGTTAAAGGCTCCAGTTAAATCAAAACTTACAGCTAAAGCATCTCCGTTGCTTTCGACTGTCTTCGTCCAACGGTGGGTCAATAAAGTGAAAAGATCAGCTCAGTGCTCACTACGAAAGCCGTACTAGCAGTCATTTATCAAGCGGTGTTCCTCTAAATATCCCATAAGCCAAGTCCAAAGTAATGGGCTCCATTATTTTAGATAACAGGGAAGTAATCACGATAGGTCTTAATTGTAGCGATGCGAGCGGTCACCTTTCTTAGAAATAGGGTACACTAAAGCGGTCTTCCAGGAACTCGGAATTATACAAAAACCATAAGGCTCTTCAAAATAGGCTCCTCAAAAGAGGTCGCTCAGGAGCGCACATTTTACGCATAATGAAACGTATTTCATAAGGATCATTATTTTAATTATCTTACTTAAGCCTTAATGCTTCGCCACGTTAGCATACTTAGTGAAGTTTAAGCAAGAATCTTCCCAGTCCACTCTCAAAGTCAGCCAAATGCCTGTTAGCACATATTGAGGTAATGAGATGAAGCGGAGAGTAATGATAATTAGTGAAAAGTACTTTAGAGCTAATCTAACGTTTTTTCTGAGCGCGGCGGTAAGAAATAAAATGGATGTCAAAAAGTTACTTAATGACAATTGACGTAAGGAAGACAAACTGGGAAAAAAGTATCATCTAAGAGAAAGTCGAAACGAGTCGTTTGCACTCATTTGGGCTATTTGCTGGCATCCTGTAACGTACTAATATTTATTACTCCTATTTTTGCATATGTAATACGATAGAATAAATAACTCAATATAAATCATGGTGATTATAAATGCTGATACCACACATTGCAGAGTCCTCTTTGTCATGTCGCAATTCTGCAAGCGCCTCCGGGTCCTTTATGCAAAGCGACTATTTTAGTCCTCGACAGCTTAAACAGCATCATCAACAATTTATTTTTGTGATGCTTATAATTTTCAAACATTTACGTTTATTGACTTTTTTACAATCGTCATTTTTACAATTCGGTTTTTTTTTTAATTTCTATTAATATATTTCTTACATATTGCAAAATAAAAAAGAATTTAAAAACCTTTGTCGCATACAATACCTCTAAAAATATTAAAAAATAATACGTATTGGACTTTTAATACAAGTAGTAGGTAATATTTTAATCCAAGCGTCGTCGTGTATATATAGAAAACACACTTGCACAAATACTACGATACTCATTTCTTCTTGTCATCCACGGCAGTGCAAATTGGCGACATAGAAATCTATGATACATCGATTATTCACTATACCTACTTACTAGATTTAAATGCCGTTTATAATATACCATTGGCAAACGGATATTGTAAAAAATGCATTTATGGAATCATCAATAAAAAGCAAAAAAGTATCATAAAGAACAATATCTATTTGGATAGCTACTGTTGGTCTGTTGGTTAGATACATAAACAGAAGACCAAAAGAAATATGTACCTAGCTAATTTAACATATTAGGGTACGATTTCGAAGAAAATTTGAAAAATACTAAAAAAATGTAATACTTACACGGCTTTTAAAATACACAACAATTTAAAAACTTTATGTAACAATAAAGATAAGTTGCACAATCATAAAAAATCCAGAACATACAAATTAATTTTTGATGAATGTTAATCAATATATAGAACAAACTGGACATTGTTTTGAAACTTGATACAAACAACGTATATTGCCTTTTAAAAATGGTAAATCAGACAAAACTTACTTTGCTAAATATTTGATAGAAAACGGTCATAAACTCAGTAACGATACAAGTTTGATGTTTTACGTTTATACGAGAAGCGATTATCTTTAAACAGAAATTTTAAAGCATAAAGATAATAAGAATATGTTGAATGACCATATCAATATTTATAATTCGGCGTTGTTGGACGTTTGTCTGTAACTATTTCGATAATGGTTTGGTGATGGTTAGTTTGTGGCAATTGACAGGCATGTCTATGATGATGATCTGTGCCTGCTGGTAGAGGCTTCTGTTACCCTTTGACGTATCGCCTAGTGCATAACCGCATGCTGCATGAGGTGGTTGGGAGCGCATCTGTTGGTGATTTTAACACTTCTGACGCCCTGGTGGATGTGACAGTCTGAATTTGCTTGATGATGTATTGATCTGGCATGAAATGTATATAGAAATAACAATATAACTATTTAACCGACTAAGATAAATAATCTATTAGCACTTGCGTAGATGTTCAATATTTGTCAAACCCCGTATTCGTAGTAGAAAATAGGATTCGCAGGTTAACGGAGGGTTCTACGTTGCATGTTGACTGTTGACGCATCTTGTAGGCAAGTGTTTCGTTTTAGATTCTGTTTACTTAATTTTTTTCAATCCATTTAATATATATAAATTAAAATATTGATTTTACAAGTCTTTGAACATCTGCATTAATTAATTCATCATTGAGAACGAGATAACAGGGAGAGTATCTGAAAAGTCAAACAAACTTACCTGTAAGTGAAGTTTGACTGCCATTATGCACAGCTGCTATCTCGTTCAACTCTACAAGCAAATACTCATGTTTTGATATATTTAATCACGATGTCTAGGTAGTTTATTTGTATTTAAAAATCATGCTTTTCATACTTTGGCATTTTTAGTAGTATTTTGTTATTATATCAATTAACTTAGCGGTCTTCCGACAAGACGACGCTTTGGTCAAAATATTATCAACTACTTTTATTAAACTTAAAAAGTCAATACCTATTATTTTTTTCTTTTTAGAGGTATTGTTTGCGTGAAGGGTTTTAAAATTTAAATTTATTTTCCGCTTTGTAAAGTTTATATATTACTATAAGACACGCTATGATCTATAACTGTCCACAAATTGCAAGGGACCATAACAGTAAAGTCGATTTAAGGCCAAATTTGCGTGCAGGGTTTTGCTATTTGTGAACTCAACCGAAGAAAACTATACAATAATCCTCATGTAGATCGACGTTAGCAGAATAGCAAAGTTTGAGAAGCGTGATTTCGATTCCTTAATTTTGTACTGAGGGTTGCATTTTATTTACTGCACGTAAACTTGATTGCGTCCAAAAATGACAACGCTAATTTGACAGACCTTTTTAAAATATTTAATTACGTTAATTTGCAATTGCAAGGTGATGAGCTGGATTCGATAAAAACCAAAAACATCACAGCAGCTTTTGTGAGAAAACTTCTTCTATTCAAATGAAATTTAGGAATAGGCAAATACAACCACTTTCCGACATTATCAGCATTATCGGTAAAACAGGAAGATTTACTAACTCACTGTCAACACCTGAATACTCTTCATGTTGATTTTACAGAGCGATTCAAGGATATTTTAAATATAAATATACCAAGCAGAGTTTTAGACCATTTTGCGAAGGAAGATACAGCAGAATCATCAAATTTAGAAGAACAATTCACAGTACTCACAACTAATGAAGAATTAAAGTAAAATTTAGAAGTGGATACCAAGAGTTCCGGCTCTAAAAATCAATATCATCTCACCCTGGTTTGTGGATAATAATACAGAAATGTTTAATTGCGTTTCCTTCATCATATTTGGCTGAGCGTGGGTTTAGTGCAGTAGCTAATTTACTGTCTGAGAAAAGGAATGGACTGCAGTTCACTGAGCGCCGGCGATTTCGACTGATGTTAACTAAATTTAAACCCGACATTAACAAACTATTAAAACTTCACCAGCTTTAACCGTCTCGTTGATGTTTTTGTTTCTAATAAGATATTTTTTTTATTACATTTCTTTGATTAATCGTCGTGTCATTGCTTTTGTGCAGTGCCTCAGTGCAGGGTGCTCCAAGTTAGTGTATTGTCTTGTATTTGTTGGTTAACTTATAATTTTGTTCATAACACTTTGTATGAATTAAATGTTTTTGTTATAACATGTTTTAGTATTTTTAAATACTTGATAATTACGACTCTCAGCCACGACCACGAGTAGCACGATTACAGAGAGAGAGAGAGAGAGAGAGAAAGAGAGAGAGAGAGAGAGGAGAGAGAGAGAGAGGAAGAGAGAAGAGAGAGAGAGGGGAAGAGAGAAAGAGAGAGAGAGAGAGGAAGAGAGAGAAAGAGAGAGAGAAAGAGAGACAAAGAGAGAGAGACAGAAAGAGAATTCATTTTTAATTTGTGATTATTAATAGTATGTCTTACATGGCGTTTCATCGCCAAAAGCTTGGCTGTGTTGAACTGGCAAATTACACATGAAATCGTAGAAAATCATACTTCTAAAATTTTCACGACTTAAATCTACTGCGATGAAAACACACAAATTTGAAATGACGCCACAATGTACATATAATTGACAGTTAGATGAAGCAAACTGTATTCTACAGCCAAAGAGTTTAATTTTTAAATATAATATTTAATTTTTAAACATTGTTTATATAATTCGCCAGTTTCAGAAACTAGCGCGCCCCGCGTGTTAACTATGTACCGCCCATGCTACAAAACATTGTTGTTTAGTTTTGACCCATATGATGCTGAGTGTGTATATCCGAAGATATAAAAAAATACACGTTAAAAAAGAAACTTTGTCTTTTTTTTATAAAAAACTAAATTTTAACTCAAATTGAAGAGTAGATTTACGCAATTTAGGTCCAATGTATAACACAAAATGATAAATTTTAGAATAAAAAATAGAATTATACAAAAAATATATCTATTATTGAAGATTGGCTTGTTTACTTTTTTCTCCAGCTTCTTAGATAGTCTGTTTTCGGTTTTAGTTTTATTCCTGTATTCGTATGGTGGATAATAATCGAGATCTGTCCTTTTAATCCAACACGGAGGGTGCCAACGAACGTGAACTTATTAATTACATTACGTACCGGCGTAAAATGGAATATGCGGTGGAATGAGGATCTCTTGGATGAAGTTAAATTTTGCGTCTTTATTGCATATTTACAAAAACTGCATTACATCATAAACGGAATCGTAACATTTTGAGTACAACCAATGATTGATAACCACGTATGTTTTACAATGGTCGTGATTATTAATGGACATACTCGTTGACCATCTTTCGCAAATTGATGTTTGTGAAAAAATTTAAAGTTGCCAGCCCGAAAACAAAAACTTTAATAATTGTAGAGGCAATCCTGCCTTGATAGCACCATGTCAGTTAAGTTTTATCTTTAACAAGTATTTTTCATTATGTATATATATAGAACTGGATCTGACTGATTCCGATAGGTTGAGGGTAATATAGACAGAAATATTTATTAATATATGACATGTATTTAATGAAATATTCAATATGTAATATATATATAATATATATATATATTACATATTGAATAAACAAAATTTTACAATTTCATTAAATATTAAATTATATGTCATGCTTAATAGTTCAATTTTGTAACTAAATATTTCTGTCTATGACACAACTCAATTTTATCGGAATCGGATCGGGAACCGAACCGGGATCGGGGACATGATGACAGTTCTACACGAAGGATTGAGGGATTCAGGATTGTCTGCGCGGGTGGCGCCGCACACGTTAGCTAGTTTAAATACACGTCGCTAGTTTGCGCCCGCGCTTCCGCCCACGTGCACATAAATTGAATTCTTTCATTTTGCATATTGATCGACCAAGCTCTACATCACGATTCTGATCTCAATGGCGCTCAACTCCGATCTCGATGGTGCTGTCGATGTCAATTTACCTCACTCTCGATTTATATCACGGTTCTGCTTTTGATTCCGAACTCAGTCTTATTTAAATAGATTCCGACTCTAGTCCATCATATACATACCCCATTTTGTTCAATAACTTGTCAGTGTGTAGGTAGTGACGTAATCCCATTGCTGTAGAAATGTTGGGATTTTTGATTAAAAAACTGCGACAAGTACTTTTGACATTCCTCTCTTGATGTTAACCTAACACTATCTACAAAATTCCTGAAAAACCGAAACCAGTGAAAATTTGAGGATGCAAAGTGAGGGATATATGTTGCATGCATTAACACTTCCCAACCAAACTCTCTCAATATTTGGTGTGTGGCTGAACATGCTTGTGGTCTGGCGTTATCGCGGTGAAAAACCACACCCTTTCTGTTGATCAATTCAGACAGTATTTCCTTTCCGGTCTCTTTCGAACTTTTTGGTTTTCGCTTCAGTCTCATCAGCTGTTGCCAGTAAAGACCAAAATTGATGATTCTACCTGGCGGTAAAAGCTCATAATGAATATTGCCCTTCTAATTACACCATACACTCGACTTATGGCAAGTTAATCTGAGTTCCGTTATTGTCTGTGAAGCTGGCTTGTCTTTTGAACATGATCTTTTTCGCATGTTCTTGTCGTAGGTAATCTATTTTTCATCTCCCGTGATCAATCTTTTCAGAAACGGTTCAGCTTCATTACGTTTCAATAAAGAATCGCAAATGAGTACATGATTCCTTAGATTTCTTTCAGTTAGCTCGTGGGACCCAAGTATTGAGCTTTTGTGAATCCAGCTTTTTTTCAAACGGGAGAAAATTGGTTTGAGGTCAATCTTCAACTCTTCAGCTACGTCGTAAGAACTAACATGATGATTTTGTTTTTTCCAAAAGTGTATTGACTTAATACGTAACAGGTCGACCAGAGCGAGGTTCATTTTTGACATGAAAATTACAGGGCAGAATATCAAACTGAATGAATGGTTTGAACCAGTTTTGTGCTACTCTTACCGATACTGCATTAGGTTTATAAACGTCAAAAAATTTTTTGCGGCTTGTATCGCATTTTTCCCTTTTTTGTAATAAAACTTCAAAATGTATCGAATTTCTACTTTAGATTTATTCACTTTGGTGAAAAACAATAGAAATAGGATAGAATGGCGGGACACCGTATTTACTTTTTATTTTTGATTTTTAAAAATCTCATCTACTTATTGGTATTAAAACTAGTCAGGTAAAAACAGGACAACTAAAGACATTTTACTTCAACTTGTACATATGAAATACGACGAAAATTTTTCCCTATTTAATAATAAAATATATACAAACTCACAATAAAAATAAAAGCTCTTATTAACTTAACAACACCCTACTTGTAATGGCTACTGTTATACAAGAACAAAGTAATTATCATAAACACAAAATTTTAATCAAGTGCAATATAAAACAACAAGAATTATGCATGGTTTTTTTTTAATTTTAATAGTCTAAATTACCAAATAAGTGCATTTACACATATACATACAGAATAGTATTCATAAATTATTTTATTCAATCTAACTACTAAATACAGTAGATAATTCAGGAGATTGATATATAGTAGATATATGTGTGGGTTAATATAATTTTTTTTTTGTGTGAACGGATTGGAATGAAATAAATAGTAAATATTACGGAAAGCTTGTCATATTACATCGGTGAAAATTACATTCAAATCGGTTTAAAACCCTTTCTATTATTAGCGTGCACAAACGGACGTTACAGAAAAGCAGATAGAAATCCTAAAAAATATTTTTTGGCCTCGGTAATTACACCGTGATACCTATTGAGAATTTTTTGAAAAAGAAAACACAGTGTGACACGATTCGTATACAATTTTATTGTATAAATAGATATGTACATAATTATTTACATTCAGGAAATACAGCGAAAGGGAAAGACAACGCTGCGGGCCGGTCGGTGTTAATCAGCTATCTGGGGCGAGGTCAGTTCGATGAGCGGCGCCCCGCCCGCCCCGCCCCGCGGCGCTACCCCCGGCGTGTACTTCCAATATCTCCAGCACCTCCGCGTGCTATTTTAACTGACGAGCCCAGCGAGGGCTCGCAGGCACGACGCCCGAGTCTCAAACGACCGTATTTCATAAATTTCCCAGTTGTGTGATGTCAACTCCGGGCCCGGTCTTGGGGGGCAAGCCGGGCATTCTCAGCCGGGAGTTCTCAATTTTTTCTCTAGGAAAGAAAAATCTATTTTTTCATGGCTTTTCTTTAAAAAAATACATTTTCTAATGTAAATATTTTCCAAATCTAACCAAATTTTCGATATGTAATTTTTGAATGTTCTTGAATTTAATATAAAAAAATTCTTCCGAAATTTCTATTGATTTTACATTTCTGAACTGGCAACTCTTCGTTCCATATATATTTGGCGCGACGGGGATTCCTCACAAACGTGGAGATAATCGTAATCATTTCCAGTACTTTGAATAAAAGTACCATAACATGTTTCAGGGAATACCTTTTAACGTACATTCTTACAATGCGATGCTTTAGGGGAATCACTAAAATATTGTATATAACGAAAAATATATTATTTTACAATTGTTTTCTAAAGAATTCTCGTGTAAATGTTCTTAGCAAGAGACTGATTTCTGTCACATAAGTGATATGAAATAATATATTTGTGCGATGACAACTGTACAAGTTCTCTTCTAAAATTTAAAAATGGTCTGAATATTATTGCCTTAAAAGAACTCTCAAAAGATGAATTGTTAGAAAATTGTAAGAATCTGAAGACTATTTTAACCCACGAGAACTCGTATGATATAAATGCATTAGAATTTTCAGTGGAGTTGTCAGTTCTTTATACATTTTTAAATAGTAATATTACCAATGGGATTTGAATTAAATAAAAATATACGAAACCATTCGTATACTTAATTTATTTCGAAAAATATTTACGTACTATAAAATTAAATATGGATCATGCGGTCCTTATTCATCCATGCGCGGTCGCAGGCGTCTCAATGCGATCTCCTTTCCACCTCTCGCGCGCTCGGCCGCCGTCGGCTAAAGGCCGATGACGACCGAACACGCCCATCGGATGCCGAAGTTGACGCTAACAATATGTAATTTATCTCCGCAAATATTTTAAAATTTGTAACAGATTTGAGGTATGGTTCAAACATTAGTATTGTTCTCAGGATATTTTTAACTTTACTAGTAACAGTTACAAGCGGTGAAAAAAGCTTTTGTACACTAAAATAACAAAAAAATACCTTAGATCCACCATAACACTGAATAAATAATTTGAATTGGCTATGATTTCAATAAAACATAAGTTTGCGACAATCTCTTTTAATACGTAACGTATGAGCCGTAACTTTAAACAATCTTAAATATTATAACTTACATGCGTTTGGACCGACATCATAACCAGTTTGATCCATTATTTTTAAGGCTTTTTTAAGTTAAAGCGTCATACGTCGACAAGACTAGCCCGAGACAAGGAAAAATGCTACAAGTCGAAACAGGTTGATGATGATGAAATTGAAAGATACTGCCTACTTATGTCGAAAAAAATTCAAAGCATTTAGCAGTTTCTCAGAACTCTTTAACAGACATGCATACACACGCTTATCAACTTTTGTATAAGTACTTGTTTAGAAGCTTCAATCAATGAAAATATGTGAATATTTTACAATTTCAACCATTCATATTATAATATTGGGTAACAAAATTGTGAACAATTACTTTAGGAGATGACAGTATACATTAACACGAATAACTTTTAATGTGGACTCTCTTCTGAAATCGCGAAATAAAAATTAGCTATTCCATACATTTTAATTGAGTAGGTATTAACATATGTATGAAACAGCTGATTTTTTTTCGATTTCAAAAGAGTGTTCCACAGTACGAATTATCCCCTAAAGTAATTGTTCATCGTTTTGTTACATTCTGTAGAACATCCCGTCTTTGACGGAAGTGGTGTCAGTGAGGGCGACGAATATGTTTTTTGCCCAGGGCGGCTAAATAGCTGGAGCGGGCCCGCGTCAACTACGAGTGTGATGCCTTAAAACGATTGAATTCAATTCAAAATAGCTTTATTCATACGTTATAGCATACTTTAAACGTGTCGCAATATTTAAGGAATGCAGCAATCGCTCGGAAGGCGTTTTCTCTGAAGGGAAAGGTGTAAGAAACTCAAGATCGACCACATGCAAACTGTAACATAGTACCAGCGCTGTTTCCGTCAGGGTCGCTAAGGGTTGTGCCCGTTGCAGCAAAATTCGGGGCTTCAGGAAAGAAATTTTTTTTTATACTTCAAAACGTGTACTTTTACAAATAAAAATAAATGTAATAGTATTATTAATTGGCGAGAGGTCTTAAAAATTATGAATTGTATAGTTTTCTTTACAAAATTTTGAATATAACAATTATCAAAATTTTACAAATATATTTAATAAATGAAAATACATATGCTTGTTATGTATAAGCTTGTTATGTTTGTTATGTTAGGCCGAAGGTTTTTGGCTCGATCACAACTTGCTTGACATGATCATTAGTTTGAGCGCTGTAATATGCTAAAGTTACTGTTTCCCACGTCTACTTATGCTGCCACCTGCATTCCGATTCGCAAAATTCTTATTAAGGTTTCGTAGTAAAAGGAACCCTTATTGTTCGCCGTATCCGTCGTTTCGTCTATCTGTCTGTCTCTCCGCGGCTTAACTCAGACTCTTAGTACTAGAAGTTTGTGGTTTGGTACAGGTATATATATAATGATCATGTAGAATAAAATCTTGAAAATAATTTTGAAGTAAACTCTAACCACTACTTGAGAGTAACTCAGATCTTTTTCAAACAGAAGTAACAGTTTTCGGACGGAAGTGACATTCTCTTTATTACGAACCAAAGTATACACTTGTGTGTGTGTGTGTCGGTGACACTGCTATGTACAACTGTTGTGCGTTGTCGTTACAATACAACTGCTTTATTTGTTGCGATTTAATCTTTGTGACTACAGTGCTTATTTTAATTGACAATTATTATGTTAAAATCTTATAAAAAGACAAGTGTAATAAAAAAAATACTTTTGAAACATCATATGAAAATGTTTTTTTCAAAGATTGCATGACAGCGGCCTGCCTAACGAGGTTGTGTTGGTTGTTTTAACGCTCCTTGCACCCTGGTGGATGTGACTGTCGGCAATTTCCTGAGGATGTGCCTTGTTGCATGAAACGTACTTAGAATTAACAATTTAACAGTTAGCGGAATTAGATAATTGTAAAAATAAATAACACTTGCTTAGGTGTTCGATATCTGTCAATCCTCTGGAATCGATATTCATTCATTTGGATAGAGATTCGTAGTGGGAGAGGCAGATTCGAGGGTCAGCGATGGGTTGCAAGCTGCATGTTAATGCATGTTGCAGGCAAGCGTCTACTATGGATTTCCGCGAATTAACACCTCACACAATACAATATCATATGTGGTTGGGATTTAAATTAGACCCTTTAGTAGTTTAATTACAAGTTTACTTTAGATAAATGCTACAGATCAACTATTTGTCTCTCGTGCGTGAATAATGGTCTGCTTCGTAGTCCGATCGGCGGTCGAATGAATGTCAGCAGCAGTTGAGTGGGGGGTGTCCGGTACTCTTCATTTAATTATTGCGTTAACAACCTCCAGCGCCTTGAAAAGTGAAGATTCAATTATTTAAAAGTGGGCATATTTTGTTGATTGCTCGAAGAACAACTCCCTTGCTTGTTTTTTATTTCTGCCATTCTGCTAGCACCATCTGATCCTGGGTAAACAACAGTAACTCTTCCCAGCGGCCATTTCATTGGTGGTGTGCTGTCATCTCGAATGAGGACCATCTGATCCGGTTTGATGTTAGGTTGCTTATGTTGCCATTTTGTCCTTTGTTGAAGTTCGCAAACATACTCCCGGCTCCACCTAGTCCAAAAATGCTGTCTCGCTTGTTCGATCCGAGCATATCTGTGAAGGCGACTCGGATTGGCATCTTGTAAGTCTGGTGACGGCAGTGATGTAAGTGGTCTTCCTATGAGGAAATGCCTTAAGGGGCTGAAATCATTTGGGTCAGGAGACATAGGAACTAAGGGTCTGGAATTCAATATGGCTTCTATTTGGACAAACAATGTACTTAACTCCTCATATGTAAGATGTGTATTTCCTAAAACTCTTTTCATGAAATTTCGCAGACTTCACACTCATACAATCCACCAAAATGTGGTGAGTATGCCGGTGAATGATGAAATTTAATTCCCTCATCAACAAAGTCTGACACAGATGCTAGGTCTCGAATAGCACGATTTGCTCCGACGAAATTCGTACCATTGTCACAATATATTTCTCGCGATTTTTCTCGCCGAGACATAAATCGACGTAATGCCAAAATAAATGTTTCAGTGCTCAAATCTGTTACTAATTCTAGATGTACTGCCTTAACCTTAAAACAAACGAAAATACAAAGATAACATTTCACTAAACTAGCACCTCGCCCTTTCTATTTACTATTAAAAAGGTCCCAAAATCTGTACCAGTGATTTCAAATGGAAATCCAGGATTTATTCTATGTGCTGGTAGATTTCCCATAATTTGTTTAGCCATGGTTCCTTTCATCCGTCTACAGACTACACAAATGTTACAAATCTGTTTTGCCAAACGACGACCACCTATTAGCCAATATTGCTCTCTAACTAGTGAAAGTAGCAATTGAGGTCCTGCATGCATAAACTTAATATGATAATATTGTACTATCAACCTAGAGAATGGATGCTTAGCGTCCAATAATATAGGATGTTTCTTATCAAAATTAAAATCAGAATTTTCTATACGTCCTCCAACTCGAATCAAACCGAACGTATCAACAAATGGCGTTAAATTAAATATTTTGGAAATCCTTTAAAATTATTTTTATACTTTGAAAACTTTGCTTTTGTGAAAGATATGCTAATATTTTTCTGAAAATTCTAACTCATCTACAGTTAACATTTCAAAATTCTTATTCTTATTTCTACAATTGTTAATAAATCTATAGATACAAAATACGACGTAGCTTTAAGAAACTTGAATACCTGTAAAATCAATAATTGGAGTCTGTGGTAAGCTAATGTTACCTGTAAATACTCTCAACTCTGGTAAGTTAGTTTGTGTATCACTGTGCTGTTCCGGCCATCTGTCCTGAGTGTCCTTTAGGTATGAAGGACCTTCCCACCACAGGCACAAAGAACGCAATTCATCAGGATATACTCCCCGCGATGCCAGATCTGCCGGATTCCACGACGACGGCACGTACATCCAATTTTTACTATCGCACAAATTATTAATTTCAGTTACTCGATGAGAGATAAACGCACTTAGCTTGTGAGGTGAGATTTTCAACCAACCCAATACTATCTTTGAATCACACCAAAAATGCACCTGATCAATTGTAATACGTGATGCTTCTTTCACTTTATCATATAACCGGGCGGCCAACAAGGCTCCACACAATTCCATTCTTGGTATGGTTATCGCCTTTAGCGGTTTAACCTTAGCTTTAGCACACAAGAGTCGCACTGTGATATTTCCTAACGCATCAGCTGATCGCACGTATACGCAAGTCGCGTATGCTTTAAGAGATGCATCAGAGAACACATGCAGGCTCATTATAATAGGGTTAGAACACACTACATTACGTGGTATTGACAGCCTTTCTATACATGAGAGATTACTTATAAATCTTAACCACATTTCTTGAATATTTAGGGGAATTATGTCATCCCAACCCTAAATTCTCTGACCATAGCAATTGTAAAATAATTTTGCATGTTATAATACATACAGACAAAATCCCTAAAGGATCAAAAATACTAGATGATATAGACAGTATTATTCTTTTAGTAAATATTTTACAATTATTATAAATATTTAGTTTGGAAACTGGTACCAATATGCAATCTGTGTTGGGATCCCATCCAATACCCAAGGTACTGGTGGATGTGGAAAATATTAATTTTTCTTGACTTTGATCAATAATTTGGTTGATTTAAAATTTCATCCAACAAAAATTTAGAGTTTGTTTTTATTTTTCCAAAATTAAAACCAGCAGACATTAATTGCTTCTTGACTTTCTGATAAATATATAACAAGTTATTTTCGTCAGCTTCCCCCGAAATTAAATCGTCCATATAAAAATCCTGTAACATTACTTGTTTAATCAATGAATCATTGCATTCATGCGCTAACTGTATTAAACATCTTGTACTAAGAAAGGGAGCACAAGAAGTACCATAGGTAACTGTATTTAATTGTAGATAATTCAAGGGTTCATGATCATTTTCTCCACAATATCATTTGAAGATATCTTTGACTCGGTTCAATCAAAATTTGACGATACATTTTCTAAATCTGCTGTTATGACAAATTTATGTTGTCTTAAACGTATTAGAATGGAAAAATGTCATCCTGTACTATTGGTCCCACCATCATTATATCATTCAGCGAGAGGCCCGTTTCCGTTTTAGCTGACGCATCGAAAACTACTCGACACCTTGTCGATTCACTATTTTCTTTATAACAGGGTGATGGGCAAAACACTGCATTTTAGGTCGCTCTATCTTAGATGAATGACCGAGAGCTTCATACTCACGCATAAAACTTAAATAATGCATTTTTACATCAGGTTGTTTATGAAATCGTTTCTCTAATGAATCTAAACGTTTTTTAGCTATATAATAAGAATCGCCCAACTGCCGGGGGTCCATTTTTAACGGCAACGTAACACAAAATCTTCCATCCGGTAGTCTGCGTGTGTGTCGCACGAAATGTTGTTCACAAGCTTCCTCTTCTTCCGACATCTTCGGCCTAGAGGAAACTTCCTCCAACTCCCAGAATTTATTGAGTTGCCTTCGAATTTCATGACTGAAATTACACACCAATTTTCTTTTATTGTCGATATAATCATCACACATGACTGGTCCGGCTCTACCCAGCCTAAAATACAATTTTGTAGTATAAGTTTGTTCACGCTTAAATTAATTTGCCCTAAAGAAATCAGATCCCAAAATATGTCTAGCCCTAATAACAGATTTATTTTTGCAGGGTAGCAGAAATTCGGATCCGCTAAACTTATATTGTTTGGTATATTCAAACTTGATCCGTCCACTTCACAAGTGGGTAATTCTCTAGTAATTTCATTAATAATAAACGCATCGACTCTCGTGCTAAATGCATTTAAACGCGATTGTACCTTCACTGTACATCGTTGTAATGCCTCGAATGACGTATTATTTACTCCAGTGATACAAACAGAACTTACGAGCTGTCCTTTAATTTGCAACACATCACATAACCTTTTACTTATAAAAGAAGATTGACTTCCACTATCTAATAAACATCGCGCTTCACAAACTTTATCAGAATTGCTGCTGGATACGGTTACAATAGCCGTCGACAACAATATTTCATTGGCCACGCACGTGGACACCGTCAGTGACCTTTGTTCCTTGTTATTGTCCTTGCAAATATGTACCAGTGAATTATGCTTTCTTTTACACATTTTGCAAGGACTCGATTTGCATTGTCGAGCAAAGTGTCCGCTACGCAAACAGTTAATACAAGCCTTTTGTTTTATTATAAAATCCAATCTGGTTGCGGGATCCATATTCAAAAATTTATCACAATAATAAATTAAATGCTCGCCATTACAAACCGAACATGACAAAGTAGCGGAGCTCTTACCTTCGCAAGAAGCAGCGACAAAGGATTTTTGTTGCTTATCTAAACGTTTATAATGATTACTGTGCTGTGCCTGATAAAATTGTTTGTTACTTTTATCATTGCTGCTTGGAGAAATTAGTTCAAGAACGCCTGCCCTTTTTCTTAAAAAATCATAGAAATGATCCAATTTAGGATTAGATGACATACTGTTTTTGTGTTCTTCCCATTTAGCACTTGTAATGCTATCCAACTTTGATGTGAACATAAAAATAATAAGTGTGTCCCAGTTATCAGTTTTTTCTTCTAAACTATTTAATGCACGAAGATTTTTACATAGATGATCAACTAAGTTCCGTATAGATACAGCGCATTCTTATTGATAGCTGGAACATCGAATAATGACTTAAGGTGCGTATACACTAATTGCTGTTTATTATTGAAACGATCCATTACCAACTTCCATGCTATATCATAATTTTTACTTGTGAGTTCCAAGGAATCTATTACATTAGCCGCAGTGCCAGACAAGGAACCTTTCAAATATTGGTATTTCGCAATTTTAGGTAGAGAGTCATTGCTATGAATCAATGAAATGTATGTATCTCTAAACTCAAGCACTTAGTTATTTCTCCATCAAAGATGGAAGTGTTATTGTGGGTAACTTCACATTAAATTTATTATTAGAGTGTGATGACACCGAACTTTCTGAATACGCGCACTTATCATATTTCGATCATCTCTTGAGCTTCCGCTGTTGATTTAAAAAATCTGTTCTCTGTTCCTTCTCTGTCACTCTGGCCAGACAAATCTTTAATCTCAATACTTGTTTGAATTAAATCATAATCATTAAATAATTCTTCTAATTTTCTTAATCTAACCTTTAACTCATTTAATTGGCATTTATTAATATGATCTAATTCTATGAATTCTTTTAAAAATTTTTCAAATGTTGTGAGTCTACCTTTAATTGAAGATCTTTTAGATCTGAGATCTTTAAGTTCCTTAGCTTCTGTGTCAGTCATTGCTCTGAGCGCCTAAACTTTAACAAATATTATATATTATTGCTAAAATATAATTTAAATGTATGTATGTAATCACCTTTATATGCAGCAAATCTATGAATCAGCTGCGTGCCCACGAGAACAATAGACCGACCGCCGGCCGCTAACTCGATTGCAGTACCTAACACTCCAACATTACGGCGCTAGGCTGTCGAGTAGCCGATAGCTGAAATTTATAATTGTTGAAATTTAAGTATATAAAATAAATAAAAAAACTTATTGTATTATTTACGACGTACAAAAATTATTTTCTTAAAACGGTTTTATTGCATCACACGGTTTTCATTAATTTCTGTTTTGTATTTGACTACAGTATATGTTTAATTTGAAATTGTTAACCACTTCTTACAACATGAAATAAAAGGATTAAAAATTCATGAGTATTTAAATAAGTGCAAAGTACCCTCCAAATAAAAATATCTTATCCAAATTAATTACGTTTGATTAAATTGCAAGCTATACGGGATAGGAAAATTGATAAAGGAACGGGTAAACCTCGCTTCAGAAGCCAGCTCACTGCTGCACCCTTGATTCCGCCAATTTTCTCGCTGTCGCCGTCGTTGCTAATCCGCCGATGATTCGCCGCCTTTTCTTCGGATAGATCGCAAATTCGAGTACTGCGCCTCCACACAGTAATTATCACGGTCGCCAAAAACTTGGTTGGGATTTAAATTAGACCCTTTAGTAGTTTAATTACAAGTTTACTTTAGATAAATGCTACAGATCAACTATTTGTCTCTCGTGCGTGAATAATGGTCTGCTTCGTAGTCCGATCGGCGGTCGAATGAATGTCAGCAGCAGTTGAGTGGGGGGTGTCCGGTACTCTTCATTTAATTATTGCGTTAACAATATGAAAATTCATATGACTGATTGACTATGATTAGTTTACAAAAATGAGTAAACTAATGATAACCCGCGGCCATGAAATTTAAAATTTAATTTTTAAAATCAATATTATATTATAATAAGTGAAATATTTTTTCAGAATTTCTCACTGTAGGTACATAAAACACTATGGCAATTGATGCAACAAATAGCGACAGAGATTTTTTAAGTTAACTGGAATATTGGAATGACTAACCATCATCGTATTTTCTATGTAATTCTCTGTACATATATAAGTATAATTTATATTTATAAAAATATTTTGAAAGTCCAAGGGCTTTCACAAGTACGGAAAGGTCAAATTCTATTATCAAAGGAAATAAATAATTTATTTATTTAATTCCCAGAACATAGTTAAATACACATTGAAAAGTATATTTAAATCCTATACAGGAAACATGATGTTCCTGTGCATAGGTTCGGGAGAAATGAATAGGCATATATGATTTATTTGTCATATATTCTTATTTAACAAAAACAACTCAATACATATATAACTTAATTACTAATCTTAGCTATTTTAAAGTGAAAAAATAATAATAATAAGTAAGTGCTCAAAAGTATAAAGTTCCATGTGAGATGTTATACACGACTTTATAAAGCAAAGACAAGAAATGGGATAAGACCTTTTAAAGAGATAATAATTGCTCTTGACTGAGCATTAACCATTTTTAATATCATATTTAATTGATTTAGTTAACATAGGTGTATTCTTAAGTTCATTTGGTAACATATTAAAGTATTTGATAGCTGTATATAAGGACTACTTTGGTATTAGGTCTTGGTAATTTTAGTTCCCTGTATATATTTGTGTCTGGATCTATCATCGTAGTTATTAAATTTATGTGCGCAAGTTTTAAAGTATTTGATAAGACTACAATAGACAAATTGTTGCTTGATGTTACATATATGATTGTTTTCTACTTTAATTTTTTTTTAAATTCTTTTTTGGATTGTAAATAATGCCTTGATAGACTTTTATGCACCACCCGTACCGTAGTTAATGATGCTTTCGAATAATGAATGATATAGCATTTTTTATACCTATGTTCCATAAAAAAGACTTATTTGTACACGAGGAATTGGAAATACTTGACTTTTAACTATCTCATTTACATGTACATTCCACTTTAAACAGCCATCAATATAGATACCTAGATATTTACAGTAATCAACTCTTTTATTATTACATTATTAATACTAATTTAGTCTTTGGTATAGAATCACTATAACATGTGAGTTAGATAGACTGTTTTCTCTACGTTCATGTTAATTGATTATTTTAACCATTATAGACAATTTTTGAACTTTATTCACGTCACTTTGCATATCTTCCCAATTATCTGCTGTTCACCTGATCGCAGTATCATCAGCATATGGTGATAAGTAATTTTTGTCTACAATGCTAAAAATATCGTTAATGTATAATAAAAATATATATAAAACGCCATATTTAATTTATTTTAGTGAACCTCCCCTACATATAAAGAGGGGATGAACTATTTTCGCCTATTCCACGGAGTACTGTTGGATAGCGCATTTAAAAAATATAGAGGGTCAGTGAGAACCATTTGCTAAGTTCCGAAATCCGTTTGCGAAATATTTAGCTTTAAAAGTGCTAATTCTTGTTACAGCTGTGTCCCCCCTTTCCAGGTAAATGGTTGTTCTTGGATATGTGAAAAAATTCCGGGCAGTTTACGCATAGTGAAGTTAAAAGGAAAGCAATCACAAAACGTAGGTTTTATTAGTTAACGACTAATAGTAAAAAAACTTGTAAAATATACTTCGAGAAATACAAAGCATAAAATCGCACAAATCTAATTAAAAATTACTTAGATTACGTTAATGGTTGTGTTAAATAGGTAAATTCATATACAAAATATCTTTATCATAGGTCAAAAAATAACACTTGAAATATGTCATAATATTTTTGCAAATTTATGCCTTACCACTCGTTTGGGAAGCTGTTTTCAGAAGATAGTAAATATAAGTTTATGAACCATATAAAATTATAGAAATATCATAATATCCCTAACATTCAACCTATGTGGGCCGGTTTTTAGACGTTACTAGCCGTTAAAGCGTTAATTGAATTAATAGGTTCATGGTGTCCAACAGAAAGATCTTTTCAAAGACCGCATATCGAGATGGGCAACTACAGAACATTTTACTGCGCATGGCCTAATACACACTTGGCCGTTTTTTTTATATAGTTCTGCACACATTCGAGTCAAGCGCTAATGCAATTACTTTTGACCCACGATGAGCGAATAAGCTGAACAGTTGAGCCATCCTATACATCGAACCAGCGTTGCTTCAACGATTTTAAACGTGTTGCATGATTTCAAAGAGGAATTTTAAGGATAAGGTTTCATGTTTATTAAGCTCTTATAATTTTGTACAATTTTCTGATTTTGTAAAACTCTTTACTTTAGTAGAAACACACTTAATGCTTTTCAAAATACGGAGTAATACCATATTGTAAGACAACAATAAATTATTATTTTGATGAGGTGTTCCCTCTTTACCCCTTCCTCGCATGAGAGCCCCCACGGGGCGCGGTGTGGCGGCGCGCGCGGGGGCGGCGATGGCGCAGGCGGTAGTTCGATCGCCGTCGCCTACGTCTACGCCTGAAGGAATTTCTGCCCACGCGACATAATGTGCTATGACTTAACGGGTAATACTTGCGTGCTATTTTAAGAATCTACAAAAGGAAGAGGAATATCATAATTGATAGTTATTAGTATCAAATATTAGGTTGGGGAAAAAGTTTTTTCGTATTTTATAAGTAAAGAAAATTGCAGTAGAATCTCTTTGGTTGTGCTGTTAGTATCTGGCTCATTTTGATATCATTAAATAAATCACATTTTAAAAAAAGTAAAAGCGATGTCTCGCCATTTTTATATTGTTTTTCTGTCCACCGAAATGAGTGAATCTAACGTGGAAATTCGATACATTTTGTAGGTTCATTACAAAAAAGGGAAAAATGCAACAAAAGCCGCAAAAAAAAATTGTGCCGTTTATGGTTTATGTATAATCCATAGACGGTGAGAGTAGCATGAAACTGGTTCAAACGTTTTCAGTTCGGTAATTTTGATGTCAAAGATGAACCTGGCTCTGGTCAACCTGTTACGGATAAAGTCGATGCCATTTTGGAAAAAGTACAGCAAGATCGGCATTTAGTTCTTATTACATAGCTAAAGAGTTGTAGATTGATCACCAAAAAACTCGATACTTGGATCCTACACGAGCTCACTGAAAGAAACCTAACGACTCATACATTCATTTGCGATTCTCTATTGAAACGTAATTAAACCGAACCGTTTTTGAAAGGATTGATCACATGTGATAAAAAATGCTTTACCTACGATAAGAACGTTTGAAAAGGATCATGGTCAAGAGGCAAGTAAGCACCAGAGACTATAGCGAAATGCGGATTGACTCGCAATTAGTTGATGCTATGTGTATGGTGGGATTGGAGGAGCATTATTGTTTATGAGCTTTTACCGTTAGGAAAAACCATCAATTCGGATCTCTACTGACAACAGTTGATGAGGCTCAAACAAGAAAAAGAGAAAACAAGAAATAGAGAAAAAACGGACGGATTTAAAACAAACAGAAAGGGTGTGAGTTTTCACCATGATAACACCAGACCACTCACAGTTTTAGCCACTTCGCAAATATTGAGAAGGCTTGGTTGGAAAGTGTTAATGCATACACTATACAACCGTTACTTTGAACCTTCGGATGTTCAACTGCTTCAGTTTCTTCAGAATTCTTTAAGTAGTTTTACATTAACATCAAGAGAGGACTGTCAAAACTACTAGTCGCAGTTTTTTGATCAGAATTTGATAAAAATTTCTACAGCAATGAGATTATGTTACTACCCATAAAATAGCAACAACTTGTTGAACAAAATGGCAAATACATAAATATAATTAAATGGAAATAAAATATGATGAAAAATTATCTTGGATTTGCATGTGATATCCAAAAAACCTTTTTCCCCAACCCAATAAAATACATTACGCGATAGCAGCCTACGACACTGAGGCCTTGTCCATAGATAGGTTAGGGCTGAGTCATCTGTCTGCGAGAACTCACAGATGTTGCACGCATGTAACCCTTTTTAAAACGTTTGTCTGATTGTTTTTCCGGTGCAATTTTTGTAATGTAATGATGTTTTAAATCTACTTGATGGCGTACAGTACGTTATTTTATTCTGTGGGGAATAGTCGTGTGTTTACTGTGCTACGAAATTATTGATAAATTAAGGAGATCATAAGTATTTCTATTTTACATATATACACCAAAATACGTAGAAACGTTTGGAGAACCATATAAAGCATAGATTATAGTGTTTCTTGAAAATACTTGTGTCTAAAACAAGCCCAAACTTTCATCCTTTGTTCTTTGCTGAAAGAAACGGTCGCTATTGTTAAATTTTAGTTATTGATTTTACATAATATTTCTGTATATTATTTCATTTCAATGATTTCTACTGACAAATTAGACTATTAGCTTTTATCTCGGCGCATAATTTACCGTGAATTTATGTATATGTACAAAAAACCCGTTCGATTTGCTAATGGCCATCGTCTGTTATAAGCGGAGAGGGAGACGTGTTATAATATTAACGATTTTGTTGGAATTATTAAATTAGTTTAATTATTGAATTTTGGAATTAGTTGGATATTATTACAATATGAACTATGGAAATACGATAGAGAAGGAAAATATTTATATCGTATTTATTTCAAATGCATGTTATATGAATTTTGAAAATATGAGGTATTTTTGTGTAAGGAAAGTATATACGAGGATTTTTTTGCAAACTCAATCATATTGCAAATTTATTTTTATTTTGAATATGAATATTTACTATGTTTTATGAACTTTGTTTTGTTTTATTTATTTTTAGTTCACATTGCAAATGTTATTTATCAAATATATCATATATTTTTTAAATTTTTTAAGGACTATTATCATAAAACAAAAATGGTCCGAAAGTTCAGTGTCCCTGCGTTCAGGACGTACTGTGAACTTGGCGCTGAACGAATCGGACCAAACACCTCGATCTCCAACTTCTGTACGAACCCCTTCGCCAGCGAATTCAAGTCGTCCGTCGCCACAGCCATCTTCCTCATCTTCCACATCATCACCACAATTCAAGTGGCCCAAAAGGGTCAAGTACGTACAAGAATTGGTATTTGTGATCGTTTTTGCTTCTAAAGAAAACTTCTTTTACATTAATTTTTAACCTGTTTACATTACAAAATTTTGTTTCAGGAGGCCTGTTGCTTTTTCCTCTGCTATATACCGACGTTTTGAGAAGCCGACACCCGAAATACCGATGCCTACGTCTACGACGACGACGTGCGAAACCAGGTAAGTATACTTTTTAGAAATAATGAATTAAAATTTTAATTTTATCCAATCGTAAATATTATTGTAATATTATTAAATTCGTCGAATTAAAAAGAAACACAATTTGATAAAGTTTCTTGTTCTTATATATATAAACATAATTTGTAGAGTCACTTAACAATATTTTCTATCTAAAATAATTAGCCGAAGCGATGTAATGAAGAAATAATTTTTAGATAAAAATAATGTAATTGCTTATGATTGAATAGCTTTTTCTGTGATTTACAAGACAAAAAACTAGCTATTTTATCAATATTTGGCAAATTATTTTTTAAAATGCTGAATATCTTTTAAACTATCATCTATATCGCGTTTATGTAGTAGACCTTTTTGGTAAAATAAATTTTCTACAAGTTTGTCATTTACAATTTTTCGTAAGTCTCGTTGTTTATAGAAAATGACAGAAAAACTAGAAAATTTGTAAAAAAAGTTAAGATTAGTTACTCATACTACCTCATCAATTTACGATTACGCTACAATAAACATTTTTGTAGAGCGTTCAATTCTGACAAAAACTCGACTTTGAGCAAGGTCATGAAAGAACATGAAATGCCGCTGAGCTATATAAATTTAAAAAATAAAAATCTAAGTTTACTAGTATTTTAAATGTGAGATCTTTAAAATAGAAAAAAACACTATTTAGTATTAAAATTAAGAGTTCCACTTTTAACGTGATTTTTTTCAACATATAAAATGATATTTTGCCACGAAAGTGAGAAAAAAACATCGCTCAAAATGAATCACCCTAATATATATATTGTTCTTAGCGTGCCGGACTTCGATCAGCCGAGGCGTCAGGCGCGGGCTGATTGCAAATGGGTAATGTCGACGGATGTGGAAGAATGGGCGTCGGGCACTGAGAAATCACTGATGGATCTGGAGATCAATGAACTCTGGGAAGCCAGAGAACTTGTTTACGTTATCGAGATAGAAGATACCGAGCTTGACACCATCTCACAGTTATTAAATCTCACTGCGCTAGTTAAGGTTTCTATGATTCAACCGGCGAGTACTAAAGTGGTAACTTTCGCTAATGCCCACGTTTCTTTTGGTGAAGAAATGCCGAGCTCTTCTAGGACTTTCCGTGTCTCATCACCAATAGAAGCTCTTTTGGATCCTGAAAGTGGAAGTTATTATGATGGTTCGGAATTTTCGGATGGCGATGATGCCGAATGTCGTGTCATTTCCGCAAAAAAGAAGATTCAGCAGGATTTATCAAATGATGGGAGCTACCATCTCAAGTAGTTGGATCGGTTAAGTCCATGGAGACTCCATTGGATGCAGATCATGAGAAATTGTTGAGTGGTGACGTTCATTTCCAATAGCAACGAGAGTTCACTGCGGTCACTGTAGTTAGAGAAGAGTTTCTTGTCTACCTCGTTGGTGCGGTGAAGATCGGTGCGGTTATGATCCTCATTATGATGCCTTCATCGATATATTCGACGATTGCATCATGAAGGAAATCGTCATTGAAACTAACCGTTACGATCATCAGTAATTGTGTTACGGACAGCCGCGTAACTTATTTTAATTGAAATATTGTATTGTGTCTTATACGGGCTTGATAAGGATTATTTTGTAATTAATGTTTATGTTTGCGTGTGTTTTATTATTGATGTTTATTAAAGAGTTTTTTTGTATAGTTTTTTATTACCCGGGTAGGGACTAATTTTAAATAAGAATATTTGTGTGTTTTGTATATTGTTGGATAAATTAAACGTTTGAAATGTAATGTGCGTGAGTTACATACGAAATTGTGCTTGGTGGGGAGAACCGATGATGAAAGCGGGCCATTACGCGTACGGTCCGCTAATCGGTGTCTCGGCGCTAGTGGCGCAATGCATATACGTAATGAAGTGCATGGCCACGCCTCACCAATTAAATGTGGCGTAACTCATAGTGCAACGGATGCACCACCTATAAAATGCAGTGGGAGTGGTGCATCCGGTACTGTTGCTAGCCAACCGTCATACTATTTGAAGCTCGGCTGAATAAAGAAGTTAAGTTTGAAAGAAAACGCTGGCGATCATTTAATCGCCGCCACACCGCAAGAAATGCGTTGAACCAGAAGCGTGCACTCGTAAAGAGAAGCAACCCGAGGTGCGGGCTTACGCGGCGATAGCTGAAATCGCCGTTACAAATTGATAAAGGCAAAAGCTGCGGTATACATACAACGTCATCGTCACGTACAGATAGAAAGATACCACAGTAGATGAACTTTATAATTTGTTTGCAGTCTATCTTTATATGGGCATATGTCAATTTAACACTCTAGAAGAGTAGGAAAGGAACTCATTTTGAATTGGTCTATTTCTGTAATCTCATGTTCTGTGACAGATATACCCTTATAACCAAATGCCTACATTTTTCTGATAATGATAAACAAGTGCTGCCGAACACGAAAAGCAATCAACCGCTTGCTGCCAGTAAGCAACCGCTTACTGACTTTAAGCTGCTGCCTGCCGATAATCAAGAAGAAAGTGTAGATTCCTTTTTCCATAGATTATATCAATTGCAACTTATTATTTCTCATTTGAATCGAAAATTCCAGGGATTATTTGTATCAGATAGATCGATTAGCGTAGATGAGTCCCTTACCCTATTCAAAGGTCGTCTTTCTTTTGCGCAATATATAAAAGCAAAAGCCGCTCACTGGGGAATCAATTCATTTGAATTGTATGAATCCCGGACAGAGTATTTACATAAATTTATAATTTATGCAGGTGAGGAGAAAAAAAAATGGTGAAGGTGACAACGACTGCAATAAAAGAACTGAGGCTGGGAGGGGAAGGGCCAGAAGTGGGGGGGAAAAGCGTAGACGCAAAAGTAAAACAACTGTGTGATCCTCCTGCTACTTCTGGCACTATCCCTAATCCTAATATTATGGCAAAAGCCTTGACCGAGAAAATTATACCAACAGTTTTAAATTTACTAGAAGGTGTTGAACATAATGAACACTGTGTCAGAATGTACAATTTTTATAATAATCCATCGTTGGCATTATACCTCAATTGTTCAAGGTTTTGGCTGTCTGGACACAGTACGCCTCACTCGTAAAAATATACCAGAAGATGTAAAAAAGATAAAGAAAAACTGTAAAAAGGGCACGATTATTGCTCGCCATTCCGGCGATATAATGGTACTGGTTTGGAAGAATACGCAAATCGTATCGATGATTAGCACCTTCCATAACGATAGAATTTACACGGGAACAAGGGCTGGCGAGGAATGTGAGAAGTCCATATATGTGAAAAACTACAAATTGGGGGCATTGATCTAAAAAATCAAAAGCTCTCCATATAACCAATGGAAAGAAGAGGTATAAAATGGTATATAAAGATGTTCAAAAGGTTATTGAACACGTCTGTGCATAACGCTTATATTTTGTACAAGGATAGTCATACAAGGATAACATTTTGCTTTAGTTTTCTAGTCTTGAATAAGTATATTGAGCAAAAAATATAATATTCCAGAAAAAGAAAACAAGATTTTAATAAGTTTAAATCAATGATCGGCAAAAAATTCACGGAAAAATCAATTCAAGGCTTAATATCTCGCTCCATATTGATCTTAACGATTCGTACCTTAGGATCTTTTTTGTAAAAAATCAAATTACCTGCAAGTTTGTCATTTACTTTTTTTCCATAACTCTTGTTATTTACGTGGTAAATGCAAAAAAACGCGAATTTAATGAAAAAATTAGGTTCAGTAGCCCGTTCTACCTCGCCGGTGTGAGTTACGACTTTGTCGCAATGGGCACTTTTGTAGAGCGTTAAATTCTGAGAAAAAACCATCTTTGGTCAAAGTGATCCCATGAAATGCCGCTGAGCTATAGGAATTTAAAAGTAAAAAATTCGATTTTATGTTATTTTATTGGAAAATCTTTATACACCTTGGTCTAGTACTTAATATTAATATTAAGGGCTCAAACTTTCAGGGAATTTTTTAAGGGTATTTTCACCAAAATTTTGGGACGGGACAGAAAAAAGAAAAAAATCACCCTAATATATATACGACGTCTACCAAAATATCGAAATAAATCACTATGATAAAAATAAAATAAACATCAAATTATACAATATTTGCATTATAATTCCTCACAAACTAACAAAAAAAAACTATGTTTATCTAGTCCGAATTTGCTCACTGTACGTTTTGCAGTTAGATGCAAATGTTTTACGGCAATTTCAAGTAATCTGAGATGCGGGTGTTTTTAGTTAAAATAACTGTATTTAGTGTCTGGAATATAATTATTTTCCAATCTTGAACAATATTATGAAAATGTTATGTGGTTTTCGTGATAAAAGAGTGCATATTATTATATTACATTCAGTGAAAATGAGTGATGTAATTACAGTATAGGTTGTGCAATACATATTCATGTTACATATTTCCGTTAGAATACAAAGTATGTGATAATACGATTACATACATATTTAATATGTAATCAGAATCTAATTGACAATTGAAAAAAATACAGTAATATGATAAATATCAACATTTCAGTTTCTTTTATAAAATCTGTGACTAGGGCGCGTTTTGCGATTAAACATCCAGTGCAGTTGTGCGTCCGAAGGGAGGTATTTGTTTTTTGGGTGCGCACTGGACGGGTTAATAGTAAACCACTGAAATATTTCCGAGGTAGTACCCACTGGTTACAAAAACTTATAGCTGTCTATTAATCTTAAAAAGCAAAGAACTATAATGAAAATATAGTACAATCCCATGTCCATCCTTAACGACGTACGTATAATTAACATGGAAAGAAGACAAAAATATGGTTACGTTAAATAGTCTTATGAGGTCTACACTAACAAATTAAATACAATTTTTAAAAACGATATAAATAAACTGCAATCACACGACATCCGCATGACAACTATTACCTTCAATCAGCAAAGACTCGTAATTGTCCCAACACTGTCCTCGACACTATTTTGAAGTGAAATTTTTATAGAATTGTTGTGATTTCAAACCGGATGCAAAGGAAAAAATATAGTTTAAAAAAACTAAAAAACACGCTTTTAATGCACATCAAACTAAAAAGTTCTTTATACGAAAAATCTGGCACAAAGCAACCCACGCTTTTTTTCACAATAATACTAGTATTTTTCGTCACTGTTTATTATTTTTTTCGGCTCATATTCAGAATTATTTTTCACTTTTTAGTTTGATGTGCTTTAAAAGCGTGTTATTTAGTTTTTTTAAACTATATTTATTTTTCACTTTTTAGTTGGATTGATTGTTAAAATTTTTTAATTTTTAACAATACAACAATAGTTGAATTAATAATTATGCTTATTACTATTACTAAATTCTATTACAAAACAGTAATAGAATTTAGTAACAGTAATAAGCCACTTGCTCTCACGCAGACGATACGTGACGAAATTATTCGATCCTAGCGATCCTGATCAGGATAATGAGATAAAATTATCAAATTATTGTATTGTCACCGGTTCTTGATATGTGTACAAAGTTTAAATTAAATCTGTTCGTGTAAAGTGGGACAAAATCAAGTGTAAAGGAGTCGGTTACATACATACAGGTGAAGCTAATAAAAGCGTGTTAACAATGACAGGTAAGAGACACAAAAACAAAAATGTGTAGGACAGAGCGAGAGAGCAAATGTCGGACAGGTAAGAGACACAAATACAAAAATGTGTAGGACAGAGCGAGAGAGCAAATGTCGGTGTGTATGTGTATTGCACACTGTTTAATAGTTGCTTGTATTTGAGCATTTAACGTATGTTAGTATATGTGAAAAGTACGTAAGCTAATACTACTGTACACTGTATGCAGCTGCGTATTACAGCTTTTTAGTAAGAAGTCAGCGTGGTGTGTTATTATTTAACAGTGTTTGTGAGTATTTTATAACTTGTTGTGCTAAATAATAAATTTTATAAGATGCCGAAAACTAATGCCGAAATGTGTCGTCAATATCGACGCAAAAAAAAATGATAATAAAATTAAAATTAAATAACATATGTTAAATAAAATATCTTTTAAAATTAATCAAAATACTTTCATTACTAAACAAATAAACTTTGTAATTGTCCTACCCTTGTTATATATATTCATCTCATTCTTCTGTCGATTTACTGAAGTTTCACTTCTATGGTGTGTGAATCGCGTTTTTTTTAGTCCAGCGTGGTTGACTTTCAACATTTAATAAAATATCACTAAATTTTCAAATGATACAAATATGTGCAGGCATCGGACGCCTCGTTACAAATCTCGTAGCGCTCTCATCAAAAATCAAAACATACAAAATCAAAGGACGGTCGTTAAAACTAACGAAACTTAACTACCAACGAATAGGAAGTGAAGTATCAACGTCCTTTCGAGGGCACATCGACGCCAACAGAAAGTTACGCATTTTTATTTCAAAACGGTCGTCCAAAATATATAAAAATAATATGGGGTGTCTATATAAAATACAACAATTATTAATCTAAAACATAATACAATATTTGAATTCCATAATTTCTTTGATGATATATGTTTTACATTATCTCTCTTTTATTTCCAAATATAATATAAAATACGCACGCATGACTCACATTTAACATAAAACTTTTCTGTGCAAATGTAATAATAAATCAAAGCCGCGCAATAATAATAAATTCAGATAACGTAAAGCGCAAAAGGCAGCATCCGGACCCGCACCAGTAACAAGGCGCGAGAAATGGACTCAATCAAAGAAGCCGTACGCGAACGGAGCTCGATAATACGTGTGTATTGATTTGTAAGAGGAAATTGCCGTGACCGGCGAGCGCCGCGCACCCGCCGGTCGGGTAATGCAAGCCCTACGTCTCAAAAAGCGCCAGTCTTAAAAAGCCGAGAGGTACGCCACGGTCATCGCCTGGACGGCGGCCGCGCCACGACCGCGACCGCGACAGGGGGCGCGCGCGGTCGTGCGGCGTCTGCGATGGGAGCAGTTCGAGGAAGCGATAACCTTTTGATTGCGTTTTGCACTTCTGCTGTAGATAAACGATCCTGTTACGTATTCGGTCGTGGAAGATTTTTCGTATTTAATAAGTAAGAAGTAGCAGTAAAATCTCTTTGGTTGCGTTAGTTATACTTGGTTAGTATTGATAGATGACCTTTCAAAGAAGAAAAATAAAAAGTAAGATCGGGGTTTTGTCATTTTTCTATTCTTTTTCTTTCTACAAAAATTTGTAAATCTAACGTAGAAATTTGATATATTTTGAAATGTTATTACAAAAAAGAAAAAAATGTGACATAGGGTACGAAAAAAATTTGTTACTTTTATAAATCCAATGTAGTGTCGGCAAGAGTAGCACAAAACTGGTTCAAGTATATTCAATCCAGTAAATTTGATGTCAAAGATGAATCTCGCTCTGATCGACCTGTAACGGATAAAGATGATACCATTTTGGAAAAAGTAGAGCAAGACTGTCATATTAGTGCGTACGATATAGTAGAAGAGCTAAAGATTGGCTATAAAATGATTTTAACCATTTGAAAAAAGTTAGATATACAAAAAAGCTCCATACTTTGGTCCCACACAAGCTCACTGAAAGGAATCTAATGAATTTAAAAGATTGATCTAGTGATGGAAAATGAATTACCTACAAAATGGACGTACGAAAAAGATCATGGCTGAAAGACAAGCAAGCTCCACAAAATATAGCGAAACCCGAATAAACATGCAACAAGTTGGTAATATGTGCAAGGTGGGATTGAAAGGGCATTAATGCTTATGAGCTTTTAACGTCGGGCAAAATCATTGATTTGGATGATTTTGTCCAACTGCTACTGCCAACAGCTGATTAGACTAAAGTAAAGAGTAAAGAAAAAACGGCCGCAATTGAGCAGAAAGGGTGTGGTTTTTCAATATGATAACGCTAGGCTACACATATCTTTAGCCACTCAGCAAACATTGAGAGAGTTTGGTTGGGAATTGTCAATGCATCCATAATATAGCCCTAAGCTTTTGCTTTCTAAGCTTTCTGATCACAGGTCCTAAAACTTCTACAGCATTGGGATTGTTTCACTATCTACAAAATGGCAACAAGTTTTTGAACAAAATGGTCTATATATATATATATATATATATATATATATAATATAATTAAACGTAAATAAAATATGTTGAAAAATTATCGTGAATTTGTATATTAAATGCGAAAAAACGTTTTTCCCCAACCTAATGGGTACTGAGCTCATAAGTGTAGACGCGGCTCCGCCCTCGTGCAAGTAAAATTAATCCCTTCACTTCCTATATCCGGCAATCTACTTTTAAATAACTATTACAAGGTTATAAAAAAACCAGTTGACTCTTATTTAGAAAGTTGAACTGGTTTCACAAAAACATATAAGCACTATCGCTTCAAGGACGGCAACCTAATTAATGAATTACGAAGTGTTGTACAATTACTTATGATATGGATTTTATGAAGGCAATTCAATGATGTCATTTTATGGATCTTATTGTAGATTGATGGATGTCAGTGAGGCAAGAGAGATATGAAAAGATCGTATAATGTAAAAATCTATAGTCTCTGCCTACTTTTCTGCGAAGGTGGTGTAAGCGTGAGCTTATATTATTTTATTCTTATTGTTACTATATACAGATGGTCGTCAAGTGATAGAAATTCAACCATAGCTTATTAAAGGAGAATGTCAACTATAGAGCTATCTCCTAAATTCATAATTATTGAAACTTACAAGGTTTTCAATGTTTAAAAGCACCACCCTCTTATTACAATTTAATTTAACAATATTATCGCAAGCATCGGAGATACTGAAATTTCAAAGATTGATTATATAATATATTGACAACAAATACCTATATCCTGCAACATCATGACAATGATGTGAAAAATTAGTCACATAATACAGTACAACGCATTATATTTTACCACTCTGGATGGCTACGAATGAAATACTGCGCAGGTATTACGTCCCCCGATCCTCCCATCTTCTTCTCATCATCGTTCCTTTTTTGCGTCATTGCGACGCTTTCGTGACGAACTTCACAGCGACAAAGTTTCGGCGTTGTGCTTTACACAACGAAGATAAGCAACCGCGTAGTCACAGCCGAATCGCCGTAGTTTAGAGTCGTGCGGGCGATCGCCGGCCATCGCACGTTATGTACGATTGATGCTATCAAATCGGAAGGTACACAAATCGATTATTGCAATTTCATTGCTGCAGATAAAAATAAATTACGTACTTATGAATCGTTTTCATAAAATTGACTTTTGGATACTGCAATTCCTTCAATGAAATATGTCAGAAGTTTAAAATTAAAATATTTTTCATATTAATACGAACTGAAGCTCCTTTAAACATTGTGTTCTGGAATTGACACGTAATATTGTTTTTTTTTCTTGAGATTATAAATGCTCCATTACATTTTAAGACGTTAAGGTATATTCTGCCGATACGTCGATTATTGATCGATAACTTACAATATGAACATGGACACAGATTGCACAATCCGCATGAACAATTTCGGTTGCTCACAATAGTCACAATGAACCATAAAAATGACATTGCAAAATTACAATAGAGAGAAACCGTTGAAGTTGAATGTTATTGCTGATGTGAAGAATACACGTAAATATGTCGAAAACAAGGGCGCGCTTTGGCACTGACCCTTTGCCGACACGGACTAACGGGTCGAATTTAAATTAATGTTCTTATGAAATTCAGAAAAGTTTTCTACCGAGTAGACACCTGGTGTCGAATAAAGAAAATGAGGCAACGCAGCACCAGGTCGTGTTTGACGGCTGACAACGAAGTCATTTTTTATTAGAACTACTAGGACATTTTGTACGTATATTTGTACGTTCAGCATTTTGTCGTTTCTCGAAATGTTTAATGTGAACAAATTTTGTACGAACGCTAACCGTGGATAGTATTTCTTCATTAAATAAAACGTATTAAGCAATAGATATCACCGTATGCACCGATACCTTTGAGTAGTATCGTTTCCATTGAAATAATAAGCGACATTATTGAAACGAGAAAATACCTATTTTATAATGAATAGAGTTTGGGGCTTTTGAAAGGTTAAAAGTTAGTTACGTCCCCGCGTTCGTCGACGCCACAGACGGCCGCTTCCGGACAAGGACGAGCTGAGTGCTCATTAATAATCCAGAGCGACAAAGCGCACGCAGAGGGTTTTACCCGGCGCTAATGACGCGGCCGGAGGTTAGCGACGTTTTACATGTTCGGCGGGGACGGGCGGGGCTCGTCGGCGTGTCGGCCTCACGGGCCGTGCGCGGGAGATCCTCGTGCGTCCTGGGCCCACGAGGCGGCCGAGTCGTGCAAAATTCACACCGACGCCGTGAATACCAGAGTGTGTTCGCTGTGCGTTTGTCACACAAGTCCACAATCAAATTACTGAAACTGACTCTAGAATCCTGTATATGGACGACTTGCAAACTGGTACTTTGATATGTCGTTCAATTTATTTTATATACTTACGCTTACGAATCTGCACAAAGTCAGTTGGTAGTTTTCATTTTTCTAAAAGCAAAAAGATTTTTTTGATATTTCTTAGCCCAAAAAAAGCATAATGTCAATCGTTACAGTTTTGAGATGAGATTGATTTTTTCATTATCTTTCTAATACATAACAATACATAACATACAATATATATTTACTGTCTAAAAATATGAACAAATTTCTTCGTAATTTTTCGTAATAGAGAATGGCGTATCGCTATGAAGAGTGTTTCAATATGTGAGTTTTAACGCAAACCAACCAACTTGGGCTCACTCCAACGTTAAAGGGAGTTTATCGTTATAAAGGATAACGTTATAAACAGTTTACACTGTATACGCGATCGCTATCCCGTTTTTATTCTGATTTCAGTTCCGCTCTCGACACCAATTTGTCTGTTTCAATCCTGATCGCGATTGCGTTTTGGATTCCGAACCTGGTTTCGATCTAAGTAGATCCCGATTTTGGTCCCGCTCTCGATATCAATTCGTGTCAGTCTCAATCGTGATCGCGGTTGCGTTTTGGATTCCGAAGCTGGTTTCGATCTAAGTAGATCCCGATTTTGGACCCGCTCTCGATATCAATTCGTGTCAGTCTCAATCGTGATCGCGGTTGCGTTTTGGATTCCGAAGCTGGTTTCGATCTAAGTAGATCCCGATTTTAGTCCCGCTCTCGATATCAATTCGTGTCAGTCTCAATCGTGATCGCGGTTGCGTTTTGGATTCCGAACCTGGTTTGTATCTAAGACTCCAAGTAGGTTCCGATTTTGGTCCCGGTATCGATCTCGGTCCCGTTTCTATTTGTTATCTTCGTACTGCTATTCATTCCAATTCCGGTCGCGCTTTTGTTTTAATTACAGTCCCAAGCTGAATTTCAACCTTGGTCCCGTTTTTAATTTCTATTCCTCCCGATTCTGCTTCTAGTCCTGCTTACAATTTCGTTCCAATTTGGACGAAATTAGGGCGAATGCTGGTCCCGAAATAAAATTTAACCTACAGATTTAAGAGAACAGTGTGGGTTTTATGAGCGAAATAATTTTTAAAATCTGTAATTGCATAAATATATAGATAAAGTCGAAGTGAAATGGTAATAGTCAGTTTTACTCAGGAAGCTTCTTAGTAAAGAAATTTTATAATCGCTTACGAAGTCTGATAATCGCTATAATTTCGTTATGAAAATTAAAAATTTATTTAATAAAACTGAACTTACTGTTTTCACCTCTATGTTTGAAAATCAAGTTTCCACCGAATCTTAACGTTTTAGGATTCAAGGAATTTATTTCGACAATTTTTCGTGTGTAACTGTGTATTTCTATGCCTGTATATATGTGTGTGTGCGCGCGTGCGCGCGCGTGTGTGAGTATGTGTGTGCACATTTGTGTGCATGCGCTTGAGCATTTGAATGTGTGCGCGCGCATTTATGGTTGTGTAAAACTCTCATAACCTTTTAACGGATTAACCTATCGAAACACAATTTGCAACATTCGACAGGCGTCTACACAACCTAGACTTCCTGATATTTTGTACTAGTTTTAATCTTGACGAACCTCAAAATAAAGTAATTAGAAAAACATTTTTTTTTTGTAATAACTTTTAAGCTACTCTAGCCATTTATATAATTCTATATTATCCCTCTTTTCCCTAAATAGTTGATTTACTCCCGTAAACTACATAAAAATCCGGTGATTTTTCAAGAGATATTTTTTTTAAACTTTTTTAAAAACGTTTTAATAATATTTTTTAAACTGCTCAACCGATAAATTCGAAAACCTATCCGATTCTTGTTCTTAGAAAACAATGTCGATCGAAGCTAAATGCATAACAATCCGTTGATTTGTTCAAAAGATATTATAGGAGATAAAGTTTTTCAAAATATTTATTAAACTACTTGTTAAAAGATAAGAGGTAGAGAGTCTGTTTTTCTTAGATTTATTTATCACAAACTCAATTTACAAAATTAAAGTTATAACTTAATGATTTGAACGCACAAATACGATTATCACTTTATGATCACAAAATATAGGCAGTGGAAGCAATAATACTCTCTTGAAGTTAACCCTCTGGACACTCAATTGCGTGTGATTGTAATAATCTCTGGATTCAGTGAAGTCTCTCGTAGCTGAAACCCAACTAGACTCTGAAAAGAAGCTGAAAAGTAAAAGAGGAAGACTTCTAGAATGTATTCAAGGAACTTGCAAGTGCTAGACAAGTTGAACCTGTAAACCAAGCCTTGGGTACGGTGATTTTCTCAGGAGTGTACCACAAGGGAGCTTGCCCGCTACGTTGCAAGGTGAAAAGATAAACCAGGCCTTGAATACGGTGAGTTTCTCGTCTAGAAGTCACCAATAGCTGATTTGCTCAAGAAAAGATTGATATTGGCTCTAGGATGAGCCCCACAGGATGTAAACTCACTCACAGAAATAGACTCTGACTCTGGAATGAGCCCCACAGGATGTAAACTCACTCACAGGAATAGATTCTGGCTCGAGGATGAGCCCCACAGGATGTAAACTTACTCACAGGAATAGATTCTGGCTCGAGGAGGAGCCCCACAGGATGTAAACTCACTCACAGGAATAGACTCTGACTCTAGGATGAACCCCACAGGATATAAACTCACTCACAGGAATAGATTCTGGCTCAAGGATGAGCCCCACAGGATGTAAACTCACTCACAGGAATAGATTCTGGCTCGAGGAGGAGCCCCTCAGGACGTAAACTCACTCACAGGAATAGATTCTGGTTCGAGGAGGAGCCCCTCAGATCTGTATTTCACTCACAGAGATTTGTTTCACTTACAACTCAAATATTCACTTACTTAGATGCTTTACTCAATGATAAAAATAATTACTCTCACTTAGAATCACAATAAAGAACGTTATTGAATAATTTACTCAGCAATTGACAGTATAAAGCTTTTACTTTCACTTTATTTCTCGATGTTCACTGTAAGTGTTTGAAAAGAAGATTGGCTCGCAGTGCCGAGTGTGCCTGCTTATATACTTAACTGACGGGATTCTCGAATCGTCACTCCGAATGTTCTAGATTTAATTTGAGAGTTTTCTATTTTTGAAATTACTGGATTTTACGAATAAACTGAATAAAAATGTATAAAATTATTTTTAGTTATTTTCGCTTTCAGTTTTACTCAAATTCTATTTTAATTACTTAGATTTTAATTAAAAAAACAATAAACTGAAGGATTACATTCCAGAAATGTCATTTTCTCGAATTTTCTAGGCGCAGGCGCAGAATTACGTTTTCATGCCAACAGATGGCGCCACATATTTAGTTTATGTAAATTTTTATTTTACTATTGTGAGCGAGATATCGCTAATGTCACTTTTTTCTCTTTTTCTTTACTTTAAACACTACTCTACCGATAAATTACAAAATCGAACCAGTTCTTCTTATTAATAATATATCGTCGATTGTGGCAAATTTCATAAAAATTGATTGATTCGTTTGACATATATGATTGACGAATAATAAAAAAAAGGTTTTTTTTTCAAAATTATGGGAAATACTTGATGGATTAATATTTGGTACTCGGACTTCTTCTTCTGTTTATAAAACTGTGTCAGATGCCATATAGCAGATCAAAATATAAAAACTTGTTTGAAAGATAAAGTAGTTGAAAAAATTAAACAAAAAATGTTTTTTTGTAAATATGTAAATTTTTCAACTCGAGGAGCTTAAAAGGTATTAGAATTACTTTTGAGCTCGGAGAACTTGAAATTGCACTAAAATCGATCTCTTCAACGTTATGATTTCAATAATTTATTGATACTTTATTACACGACTCATAATGCGAAGCATTAAGAAGTGCTCTACGAACGAATAATTTTTTTTCCTCAATTTCGTAAGTTTTTTCATCAATAACACGATTAATAATTCATGTAATTTTATTAACCTATGCACTATTTGATAGATAATTTAATAAAGATTAATTCTATCACTGGTTCAAATCGATTTAACATAATACAATTAGAAAAAACTATCAAAATAGTCAAAAGAAATTTCCTGTCAATCAACACTTTTTCGTTCCGGACACGATAGCGAGCGTATTAATTAACTAATTTGATCCATTTTTTTTTAATAGCTTGAGATCCACTGTCCGGAGATTGGTATTGAAAATGGTTAACTTGATTTGTGTCGTTTAATAGTTATTAACAAAAAACTAATGAACATTATGAGTCGTGCACTTTTGGATTTTCCAAATATTTTTGGATGCTTTGAGCTTAAAAGTAGTAAGGAGTTTCAATGATGTCCTACAGGGTCAACCGTTTTAAAGTTTGTTTTTTCAGAATTTTTTACGTGCGCGAGTACAATATATTTCTATTTCATAATAATGAAATGAGTGACATAGGCAGATAAAGAAGACAAATAAAGTACAAACTTATTTTATACATTACACCCTTTTCACGATTAGGCGCCCCCCTCACCTGATTGTGAAAGAGGCACTTATCATTCTTAATAAGTAACATTTATAGCAAATTTCAGTCTTATCTCACCCCATCAAAAAGTCCCCATTTACTTTCATGAAAAGTGAATTTCCAAAAATTTCTTCTTAGTGGGCATCAACTATTTTATAAAAACTGTTATCGACCAAATAGATGAAACTGTCTCCGATTTAAAACTTTAAGCTTAGGTGGAGTTGTAGACGTTTTTTTAAATCTATTACAGGTTAATATTTTTGCTGTGCATTATAATTTCTTATTCTAAAGCATTAAGGGAGTACCCGTCAATAAATCAGCTAGATATCTAGCTTTTTTCTCATTTCTGTTAATGCGATTTCTTACTTAAAGCATCTTTATCCGAAATAAAAATAGCACTTAGGAAAAGTGTAGTTTCCTATTAGTGACATAATTTTCGAAATCGGATCAGTCGTTCTAGAGATTATCCCCTATATCCACAATTACAAACTTCACCTGTTTATAATATTGACAAATAGAAATAATAACCAAATATTTCTTGTTTTAAATCAAATGACAAAGTGCTAAATGACATATTTACATAACCTTATCATGGTAAATAACGATAAAATTTTCATTCACATACGCTCATACAAACATATATACACATGCATGTACGTACGCACGCACGCATGTACGTACGCACGCATATACGCATGTTCGCACGCAAGCACGTTCGGATGCAAACAAGCTCGTACGCCCACATGCGCGCACGCGTGCATGCCCGCATGAACGTACGCACGCACTCAGCCAACTATATATAAAAGTAAATGACACAAGTTACTAAAGAAAAACAAAAAATATTATTTTTTTATAGATACCAAGTGAATCGAAATCACGTGCTGATTATTCATTTGCGCGATTACATGTTCTTATTGTATATCTATGGATTTTCAAAACGAATATTAATCAAAAAGTTTGTCATAGCAAATGTGTGTATATACAGACTATAGATTTATAAAGTAGAGTAAATTTCAGATACAAAAATAAAGGACTGGATAAGGTGAAGCCACGACTTAATTATAATCTTGATTTATCAGGAGGCGTATTAGTCTTAGGATTAAAGCGGCGCCTGATCATTACCATATTGAATTTTGATTTCTATAATGTATTTACTGACACACTAGATTATGACAAACCGATTAACGTAAAAAATTTTCGGAAACGATCCTGATTCCTAATCGGTTTGATCTCTAGAGCGCTACAAAGGAACAAACATACATACATCAATATATATAAAGAAGGATGTGTATATTAAGAAATCGATAGACTCAGAAACTATTAGACCGATCATTATGAAAATTGGTACGTATATGTATTTTTTCACGGAGAAGGTTTTTATGCTATTCCCATTGACATAGCTCGCCACCAAGCGGAGTTCCGCTGTATCGACTTTTCCTTCCTTCAACCGATTATCATGAAAATCATTATGTATATATATATTTTTTATGGAGAAAATGATTATGCTTTCCCCATTGACGTAACTCACCGCCAGGTGGCGCTGCAATGTACCGACTTCCGTATGGTTTAATTGATTGTTATGAAAATTAGTATGTACATGTTACCGCATCACACAAAAACGGCTAAACGGATTTTGATAAAAAATTTCACAGTTTGGGATCCCACTTAACATCTAAGCTATGTATCATTTGATTTGGTTCGGTCTAAATATCGTATATACGCGGGCGGAGCTGCGAGCAAAAGCTAGTTTTATACAAACTTATAAACATATTATTCTCTTTTTGTCGCGCAGTCGGGTAAAATGAAAATCCGCAATATTTACAAAAAGTACTGTAATTTATTGAAAAATTCTAGAACATATAGTACATACAGATAGGTAGGTATGCACGTAAGTACTATACAATATTGATGTGATATGCAAGGACGGTTAAACTTACGCGAATGAACCACGCACTTAGCATTGCTTCATCATTGTGTGACCAAGGGGACCGCCTAGAAAATGAAGTGAAGAAAAAATTTTTTTCCTAGTCGAATAATAAAATCATATGTTCCTACGTGTGCAAAAAAAAAAAAGGTTAAGTAGAATGTCTTTTAATTCTATTATGTATCGGACGCATTTTTGATTAAGTTTTATATTCGATGACTTTGCTGGCGCCGACCTTAAAAAAATTGTAGGTAGCTAATTTGTTTCGTGTCTACTATTGTTTCGGTTGGTTAATTTCGGGTATATATAAAGATATTCCATTATTTTGAGTTATAATTTTTAATCGTTTTATTTTTTTCAAATTGAATTTTGAAATATAGCGCTCGTCACCCACGAGCTGTGGTGCGGCGAAGGCGATGTCGTTAGGCGCGAGCCGATATCTCCGATGTAAACCCTTCATAATTTTGATACTACCTATTAAGAATATTTTGCCTTACGGACCAGAAAAATCGAGTGTATATTAGCGATAGAAGGGACGGATAGAACCGTTCGATTCGCCAGAGAATTATTGTCGTTCGTGTTGTTCGTCGCGTCGACGACGTATGACGTTCTATGTGATAAGACACGATGTCAAGCTGCTGTAAAATTATACGACATCGCGAAAAAATGTTAACAAGTCGAAAATTTAATTTTTCAACGGCATAACGGTCGCATTTTTTACATTGTTATGTACACACACGCGACTTGGCCTAGCGATGCATAATGAAGGGTGAACTCACCTCTGATAGCATTTGCACCGCTAGGTCCCTCTCGCCCTAACTCGTCTCACGTTCGTCGCACTGTCTGTTAGTTATTGCAACGTTGTCGTCGGAAAGGTGCGTGCTTAATCCTTTTGAGGAAATTTCGCTCCGACAGAAGCGCCCTGCGTGTTAGTGAGTCAGGGAACCCCGAGGAGCCGAGTCCGCGGAGTAAAACGGGACGGGGCGGCTCTAGACTTTGAAGTCGGTGGACTTCCGCACGCATCGCCTATTCTACTTCACCGGTGATACGGTCCGTTACGCGCGTTATCAACGATATAGAGAACGTTTACCGGCAGGTTTTCAATTATTAGCACGAGGTGTTACGTAGGCGTCGTAGTCGGCGTAGGCTACACCGGGCGCCGTAGCCGACACGGGCGGAGGCCGCGGCGTGCGGCGCCCCGCGCTCCGCCCCGCGTTGTCCGGGAGTTCTACGCACGAACTTTGGAGCGGTGCGGCGCGGGCCGTAGCGGTTGCGATAAGTTATCTTTCATAAGCCCGCGATATTAGCGATGTCGAGTGTATTAAGTGATTTTTATTGGCGCGAGTGTTGTGACAGGTGCGATAGAGCCGCCTCGCGGCCGCGTACGGCCGCGAGCACTCTATCGTCTGTCGGACTCTACGGTAATAAGCGGTGTGGTTATAGATCTTTATTATAGATCAATGGGTCTGCCCAAATTTCGGGTTTTCAGGCTCGGCGCGGGCGTACTCGTGCATTCGGTCGGCATTCCGCAGGCGCGTGCACACGGCGTCGCGATCGTGCACCCTCTCTGACAGCATTTAGTTAAATGATTTAGTTAAGAAGATAAGGCTGCGTTCTCTTAGAAAGCAATATGCATTATACTATTATATAATTAGTAATTTCGTAGTTAATTGATGGGTGGGTTTTTTGATTTTTTTTTTATTAGATTAAATCATTTTTACATTTTTCGAAGGTAATAGAATTAATCTTAAATTGTCTGTACCATTGTTAACGCATCGATTAACAACGGCGACCAGTCGCGGGGATTGCAGCGGGGACGGCGCACTCTCGCTGCAGCTACGGACTCGTTCAGCTTATCCGATATAAATCAGTCTTATTCAACAAGTTTTATAAATCTACCTAACACTAATTTCATCCTCGAGTTACAAGCATATTTTATTCATCGCAATAATGCACGCGATAACAACCATTACGCAGATTTTCCCATTTTAGTGTAATAACGAGAGAAAAGCGATAGGAATAGTTGCTGACAACAAGCAAAAAAATTTTTTTCGATTTTAAAGCACTTTCAAAGGCTTTTCGCTTCATGAGTTATGTAGAAAATTGAAATTGATTTAGGTAATTTTTAAAGATTATTGGATTATTTAAGAAGAAAACCATAAAACTGTAGTTGTTCCAATCAATTTTTAAATGACATAGACGTAATTTACAATTCACTAAATATTTAAATGGACGACTTATTGTTTAGTTGTTTTATTTTAAACAGTAAATTCTAATTTTTCTTTTGTATTTATTTAAATCTTGTTATAGTACTTTAGGTTTATTCGAGTTTTGCGTTTCGTTGTATCCGTTTGTATAAATTCGTTTGCTACCCAAATAAATAAATAAAAAAGATTTAAGTCATAAAATTAACGTAATCTAACATACATGCTTTGTTGCGCTTGATTCATCGGAATCAAAATGAATATTAAGAGTATTTAGACTTCGGGGCTACATACACATGCCTACTCCTGTAATTAGAAGTGTACGTGTCATCGCGCGTAGCCAAGGGCGCGGGCGCGGGGCGCGGGACGCGGTCGTCCGCCGACCTGCCGCGTCGGGGGTCGGCGGCGCGACACGCCGCGGCTCCAGGTGGCATCGCCGCGGAGGCGCTGCACTACGTCCGTCCGCCCCCGCCCCGCTCCCGAGCGACCCCGCGGTGCTCCGGCCCGGGCGTCGTCCGCGCGCCGTCAACCACTCGTGATGTTTTATTTGTGAAGACCGTTCGTGCGTATGCGGGCGGCCGCGCGCGTTTACGTCGAGGGTAGCCACGGCAAGTCTATGGATATACACTTATTGTGGAATTACGAATGAACATAAGCGAAATGTACTCACCGAGCGGTACGAGTCAATTCCGTAGGGGCGTCGGGCGGAGGGCCGCGCCCGCCCCGAGCCCGACGCCATCGCCCGCACCGGTCGAAACGAGCACGGGCCGGAAACGCCACCGTCCGCGGCACCAGCGAACTGCACGACGACGATGCGAGTGGCGGCGCGCGGCGTGCGCAGACCGCCGTAGGGCGGGCCGCGCGCGCCGCCCGCCCGCCCGCTGCGTGCGTGCCGCCGCCGCGCGCCCGCCCTGCGACCGCCGCTCACTTCAGTCCGCACCGTGACCCCCTTTTGATCGGGCTTTTGATCGTCATGAATTATTCGAGGCGCGCGCCGCCACCGCCGCCCTGCACCCATCAAAACAAACGGGCCGCTGCGGACGCGCCGTGTTTACCTTTGGAAAATTCTTTGATACCGCCCCCGCCCCGGTCCGCGCACCGCCCCGCGCGCCGCGGGCGCCGGGACGTGGCGCGCGGCGCGGTCGCAGGGGGCGGCGGCGTCCGCTCACGACCGAGCTCTTCGAAACGAAGGATTTGTATGACGTCGTTAATCGATCGAAAGTGACAAGTAGCGGTACACACGGTTACGTATTAGCGCATCATTAATGAAATTGAATAGAAACAAAAATAAGTAATACCGAGTTCAAAATAAACTTACCAACACTTATTTGTGTGGTGCACACGGACGTGATATACATAATGGTAGATGTTGATGCGTTTTTAGCGTTTGCACTTAAGGACCATGTCTGATTATTTCAGTGTTTTTTGGTCGAAGCGGAATTTAATTTAAACTCTGCACAGTATAAATTGTACACGATTTGAGAGTCCTGGAGAGTAGCGTGGGAATTTAATTTTTTTAATGTAATCGAACGAGTGCTTTACAAGAGCTTGTAAAATATCAAATTCAAAGCAATAATTTATTGATTTTTACATATTGATTTTCGTATTACAAAACAGTTTCTAAAAAACTTGGTTCGATTTCACAAGACTTCACACCTCAGACAAAAATTCTGACACATTTTCCGTACCTTATAGATCAAACTGACGCTCTCTAGATTTATAAAAAAAATGAAATCTAGCAGATGTGAAAAAAGCCGTTAAGAAGTAGATTCGTGAAATCGTACCCATAAATCTAATACATTACTGCTTTAAAGCTCGAATCTAACAAAAAACTTTAAAATGCGACCGAGTCTATCAATATAACTATAAAATTTGAAGTTTGCCCTGTCGCTTTGAGCCGCAGCTACGCGTCACGCGCCGGCCGCCTCCGGCTACGACGGAACGCAGCGGACGTCCGATATAGCTTTCGAGATTTTACCAATACAGTATTGTAATTTCTACAAGGTTTGAAAATATTGTTTGTATTATTCAGTTTGGAAATACCTTGAAAATTAGAACTGGTCATTAAGACCACAAATGACCACATTGGAACTCCGCGATGGTAAGTTTTTCACGAATTGCGATGAGATTTTGTTGTGGTTGATTGGTTGACTTATCAAAATGTATTTTATGGAATAGAACCGATGATTAGATCCGATGATTTTTTGGTACTAGCTATGCTCTGATGATAGGATCCACTGACGAAATTCTCAAATATTATACATAGTTGAATGTACAGAACTTCCCTTTTCTCTATAGTAACCCCATGCATTTGGCCTCTGAAATCAGCATTTGATGCAGTTGAGCAATTTATCCTCATGAAAATGCAAATAGTAAAATGAAACCATTGGTGATCAGGACAAGTCCTCGAGACTCCAATGTTACAGACAAATCGGTTCGGTACTTGGTTCTTAGTTAATGAGGCAGCTTAAATCATCGCTTCTCACTTTTTCCACTATCTGGACAAAAATGTGAGCCCGAGGATGAATGAACTCTCAATGCACTATCAAGGAACTGGAAATTATATGCTAGAAGTGGGTACATCTGTTACATATTTTGAAATGCTTTTTACTCGATATTTCAAGTTTTACATTTATACTTTGTATATGTGTGTTGATATAATTAACTTTTGTGTTCATCAATTTCATCGGGGTATTTTTTTTTGTTTTCCTTGCCATAGCCCGCACAGACTTCCGAAACAACAAATGTTTGAATAGATTTTTGAAGGCATGATTTTAAATGGAAATATATAAATCCGTTCAGATATTGTCTCTTCACTTAACAATTTCTAGACTAAAAGTTGGGGAGCTTCAAAAATTGTCTATCGAACGAGTTGTTAACTCATATTATAGTGGCAAATTCATATTATTCTGACGCATTTCAAGAGTTAAGTATAATCACGAAATATAGACATTTTTGCATTTGAATCATAAAATTGGAGTGACGTAATTTATGGGTCGTCCTATATATTTACATTTATGGAGCCATTGCTCGACTGTATTGTTAACTCACTACTTAGGCTACATAGTGCATATACTCGTATTACAAAAGTTCAATCCTGATTGACTTCTGGTTGACCGGGTGCTGGACTGAACATTCAGGCGAAACTTATGAAGATAACGAGATCAGTTTTTTTTTACGACATGAGTAAGCAATGCAAGACAGCTTTTGAAAATTCATTCACTAAGAGTGTATAACGGGGAGCGGAAATTTGTATCGGTGTCTCGTTTTTAGGGTTTCGAGCCGAAATGCCAAAACGGAACTCTTATAGTTTCGTGATGTCCAATATTCCGTCCATACGTCACAGGCATTTTACTCAAAAACTATAAAAAATGTATTAATTAAATTCTAAGTATAGCTGTCTTGTACAAACCGTTACTTAGTTTCGTAGTTAAATAACAAAAATATTTTTTAAAGGAAAGGGGAGCATTCCGTACATTCTATTTATGTAACAGGTACTGAAATTTTTTTTTCAGCAAACATCAACGTGTGGTATGTATTTTGACAGATCTTTTAAAAACATTTTAAAGTTTCTAAACAATTTTTGATTAAGTAAATATTTTCTGAAAAAATCGCTTCGAAAATAGCATAAATGATTCCCCCTCTCCTTTATTTTTTAAACCGTATATTCAAAAAATATGAAAAAAAATTCAAAGTTAACGCTTAATAAGTACTTCCCAAAAAAAAATTTTTGAATAAGATCGGATATATCGTCTTTGAGTTATTGCTGAAAAACTACGCTTCCCAACAAAATGACGTATGTGTTATGATCATACCCTCTTTTATTGGTGCACCTTAAGTTACACTAGTTTAAGAGTCATAGTTGACATACCCATTTGTTGTCTAGTTATAGACAACAAAAGTACTTATACCAATTGTAGGCGGGAAATATGGAAAAAAGTGCAACAACGTAGTGTTTTTATACGTAATGCGTTTCTTTGTAGTAACGACTTCGGAACCCTACAGAGAGCAAGGTCCGATATGCTCTTAGCCGGTTTTTTTTTAGCTGAGACAAGAAATTTTTAAAGCGATTCCTTGCAAAAACGCAAGTTTCAGCGTACCCCTAAGAAAGTCACACATCATAATATGATAGATTGTGATAGATATTTCTATTAGATGTTTGAGCGTTTTCGAATGTCCAGTCCCTACAAGTTTAAGTGGCACTTGAAAGTTTGTATGGGGTCTCGATTGCTCTGACGAAACGACTTAAAAAGGAGCATTAAGGTAATTAATAGCAAAAGAAAAATTGTGTATTTTAAATACTCAATCATTAATAGTGTAAAGTATGGGATAAAAGTTTGTACATATAAAAAGGTATTCATACGCTACACGGAGCTGAAACTACTGAAACTAGAAACGTGAAATTTGGAAGGAATTGTTAAATGTACGTGATGGGAGGTTACCGCGTGCCCCGGCGGCGGTGACGACCGCCTCTGACCATAAGTCGCGGATGTCGCTCGAATTCAGAACTAATATATATCAGAGTTGTGAGCGAGAGGTGACGATGTACGCGGATGTGATCGTCGATGTGCGCCGATCGTAGCTCCATGTTGCTATCTATGAGAACAAGAAATATTGTTTGTTATCCAATTTTATGCCACTTCATTAAGCACTTCTAACCTATATTACAGTTTAAACATTTACAATATCATGTTTACAATCTATCTACTTGTGCGAGGCAGGCGCGTACCGCTAGTACTGCACACATTTAATGACTAGTTTTCGCCCGCGACTTCGCTCGTGTGGATAAGAAATTAATTTCTTTGTTAGTTGTATTTATCATGATTCTCTTGCCGATACTATTCTAAATTTAAAATTCGATTGCACTATTTGTCCCTATTTGAACTAGTTTGCAATTCCAATCCAAGCCCTTGCTTGGTCTCGCTCTCGATTCCGGTAATTCACTATATCGATGCTATGCCCTACAGTATATAATAAGTATATCCAGAAGGTCCGCTCCTGTATGTACTCGATTAATTACCTGCTCTCGCTCGGTCGTGCGTTTAGGGCTGGTATTTTCGAAATTTGTAGAATTTTGTTTTAACATGTGTATTTTCTATTAAAATATTATTTTATGTTATTAGAAGATAAATATCTTTATTAATGAAAAATGTGGTTCGTAGATATGTCCAGAAAGATAAAAGTATTTTAGACAGAAAAATAAATTAATATAGATAAAGAAGACATATTTAATAACTTAACACCATATATTTGTGATAGAAAAGTGCTTTCGACGATCGCGGCGATTATTATATTTTAGAGGTTATTGTTATATTGTATTTTTGGATATAATAAATTCTTATTTCCAAATATTTTTTTAAATAGAATACTGGAAAACAGGTACAAGACAGAAAAGTATAGGTTTTGTACTGTTTTAAGAAACTTTTTAAAATTTGAAAATTTATATAGTTTATTTTAAGGAACTCGAAAGAAATTGTCTTAGTAGCTATTAAAAAGTCTGTTTTAAAATTCCTGCTATGTATTTTATATTGTATATAGGGAGTAGGAGTTTTACAAGTGCTTTTTTTGTGGCTTTCGATCTAAAAATGTTAAAATGGAGTTAGTATCAAAATGATATTTACACACGATGGATCGAGGGCTCACCATTTAAGTGTTTTCGTAGAATATGTTTGAAGCATAATATTCGTCTGAAAAATCAGAACATTAGTTAATACTTTTTTACCTATTTACTAATACGGGTGTAGTTGAGGAAAATCTTAGGAGAATTCATAGCGTATAGCTACATAATAAAAGATTTGTGCTAAGTTTTTTTATTATTAACTTTATTTGTCAATAGGTAAGTAAAAAATAAATTCACTACTTATAGTCTAAGATTCGAACTTAAATCGACCTTCACCGAGCTGATAATAGAATGAAACATATTTTATAACAAATTTCGTATATTAGTAAATATATTAAAAATGGATTTGCTAAACACATCCTAGACAGACTATTTTTAATTATTTTTTAAAAAATATTTCTTTATTAAATGTTGCAACATCAAGATAATAAGAAAATTTTTATCCTTACTTAAAGTATAAAACGTATAGAATGTGCAGCCTTTGGGTTGTCTATTATTCACCCGGACAAACTACTCGGTTGTCAGGTAGAAACAGGCATGTCGATGCCAGTTATCTTCACTTGATTGGATAATAGAAAAAAATATTTTTTATTATTAAAATTATAAAAAAAATTATATCAATATAAGCGCTGTATAATTGCGAACACGTTGATATAGGATTGTCTGCAAAAAATCCGGTCCGGTTTAAAATATATTTTTTTAAATAATTAAAAATAGTCTGTCCAGGATTTTTTTAGCAAATCCATTTTTAATATATTTTCTAATATACGAAATTTGTTATAAAATATGTTTCATTCTATTATCAGCTCGGTGAAGGTCGATTTAAGTTCGGATCTTCTACTATTAGAGTGGTAACTCGGCACTCCAGTATACAGCTATTATTATAGCTTTGCTTAGTTGTAGTCATTTCGTCATTGAAATGAAAAAAAGTAGTACAATTGACTCATACTATATTCCGCACGCGCCACTCGCAACTGACACGTTTGAGATGGTGTGGGATTGGTTTGTGCGGCCGGCGGCGCGCATGCGTCATCGCTTGGCGCACTCTGTATGCAGAGAACCTTCCCTGCCTATTTGTTTTGTTTCTACAGTTTCACCCCCATGGAACACCATTCTAATTCCATATTACGTTCGCGATGGCCTCGTTCGCTCACTGCTCACGATGTCATTCAGATGCCACTCTCAGTTCTAACCTCAATGCCCTAGCGAGATATTTCAGGACGCTGAAAGGGGCGCCTGCCTGCTTCTAATCGCACAGTTTGAGCCAAATCGATGAGATTCGGTTCAGGTCTTGTTCTTAGGCGTTAGGTTCCATAGGAACCTACGTATTCAAATTTCCGGGCATGTATATTTCTTGTTTTCTTTTTTATAAGTTAATATGTGCTTAAAGATAATAATGCGTTACTTTCATCTGTGAAGATTCATACAATTTTCATCAGTCAGTTACGACCAAGCTAAATTCCATATAAATTGATGAAATAGTTTCAGCTTGATGCGTGATCATGTACTGTCACCGATAAACGAAAATAAAAAAAAAATATTTGTTTGGCTTCAGTTACAATATTAATGGTTCCTCCAATCTAAAACAATTTAAAATGTATTTAATTAAGGGATCTTAGGATATTACAGTTTTATTATAAGGATAGAGTACTAGGAGCTTGCCGCATTAACCGATGAAATTTATATCGAAACGTGTTAAATAATTTTAAATAAATATATTTTTAATAATTATTCCATTAGTACAAAAATGCGCTAGTCTAACGATAGCTGTCGCCGCCGACTTTGCCGTTTTCCTTAATTTAATCTTCTTTATGTCTGATAGTATGGGAAAAACGAATGTCGGCGACATCGGAACAATATCAGGGAAATAAATTGGCACATTACGAAAATTAGTGCAAAAGTTCTTATATGTTAATAATTTAGCAGTGATTGTTACGTTTCAACAATAAAATGATATCATATATGTGTAATATTTACAGAGGGTTATGTTCAATTTTCGATCTCTCGCGCCACCGCCCAGGCCTGTGCCGGGTGGCGCGGCGAGTTTGTTGCTCGCGCGAAGGCGTGCGGGTGTGGGCCGAGGTGCGGCGGCACCACGGCGGCGGATCGACGCCCGCGCCTCCTTTGGGGCTATCGCCCTTTTCTCATCTATGGAACTTTGTTACTACGAAATAAAATTCTTTTTTGACGAGATAATGTCTTATAAATCGACGAACGCCGGTTGCATGCCCGAAAAAGCATGAGCCATTGTCGCGTTCGGCCCGAGCCGAGCGTGCGAGCGAGAGCGCGAAACAATAGATAGGCACGCTCGGCCTAAGCGTTCGGCTTGTGACGCATCTATCTCTTTACTCTATAATTTAAGTAGAAAAATATTTGAATTAACGAGTGCAAATAAATGTTAATTTATCGAAAATATTGACATTTTCAATTAACTCCTTTGTATTATACAAAATAATGATAATTCAGTGATAATAATTCAATTCAATTCATAAAAGAATGCAATTTTTCATTAATGTTTTCTTATGATAATATCATGTAAAATTATCGTCTGTAAATCGACTTTACAGACAACCAATTTTTTGTATTTACAACCGTCCCAAGATTTAGGTGATTCATTTATAAAATGAGATCAAGAAAATTATTCCATACTCCTGCCCGCCCCAGGCCCACCGTTAATACTGATACTACGGCATCCCTGATCTTTTGATGTGAAACATCTACACGCGCGTTGGACTGCGCTAAAACTGTGACGTCTCAAAAATTTAGAAGTGCTTGGCTTTGGCCTATGCCGTCTGCGTCTGATTCTGTATTTGCTCTTGTGATGAAGTTTTTTTATAACAATCAACAGTAGTTAAAATTTTTGAACTTTCGTCATTGTTTACAACGTTTCCAAAATGAGTGGTAGAGACTATTACGTCCAAAATATACGTTTGATATTTTAGTTTTCATCGACCGATCGTAACTTTCATAGGATCAAAAGATATCAAAAGATAGTCCCGAGAAACAAACTCTAGCCCTACTGTAACACAGTTAACTGATGAATGTAATGTTAAATGTTGTTAATGAAAATTATGACTTCTCCTTTACTGCTTGGAATAGTACAGTATACAACAGTTTTTGATGTTTCACACCGACCCGGTGTCCTCTGACGCACTCATTTTAGTTAAAGCAAGATTTTGAACACTACAATTTACGAGAAAAACTACATCTACAAATTAACATCTCTTTCTGGACCTGTGTACAACTGAAAAATTGCAAGCCTTTTGGAGTACTCTCAGAGGTTTAATATTGAACAAAATTATCACGGATGTGTCACCTGTTCCTCAATAACAATTTAGCTGTCGTCCGCGACTCCGCCTGTGTAAGATAGAGTACATTAATTCCGCGCCGAGTGACCTCCTTCCGGTCGCGTTCCCGCGCCGGTCCCGTTCCCGATCGTTCACGGATCGGTTACGCGCTATGATTTTTCATCCGCGTCGTGTTCTATTTTTTATGACGTGCGTGTGATTGCGTTGTACACTCATGTAGGTGTCATAATTGCTATAGTGTCTACGTAAGTTTGTAGTTATATATTTATGAAGGTATATATGTTTATCTATTGTCTAGTAATCCTGAAATCTAAAATTTATCTATCATATCACACTGGTAATATAATTATTAAGATTGCATTGTGAAACCACTGATAGGATTGTGTTTGTAATTTCTAAATATAAACCAAGGGGAAATAAAAATCGCACCTGGAGGGTTCTGTAGAAACTTAATTATGTATATAGCTACTTTATCCATCAAAGGCTCAATGAAATTTATCTGTACGATACCGATACCGACAAGATGTCGGTCCGGGAATTTAGAATCTTTTTCTTTCTTCTTTTTAAATTTTTGTACATGATTTTAAATAAACGATTTTTGAAAATATTGATTTTTTGTAGTAGAAAACATTTTGTAGAAATGTTCTCCAATACATTAGAATCTATATCACGATCCATAATCTAATCGCTAATGTCTTATTGTAATAGCTTAAAAAATAATGAAAATTATGTAATTACAAATTAACAGTTTTCAAATTTTTTCTTTATTTGTGATGTAAAAACCTTGCTTCTCGCCAAATTTTATGATTATAAGTAAACGGGAAGTACTCTGTAGGTTTCGATTTATTTGGAATGTCCAAATATGCGATATAATGGTCTCATTTTTTTATTATGTCAATTTGGAAGTTAGATTTAATTCTTCCAATTCTCAGAAACAGGCAGTGGAAGCTTGTATCAACTGCAAAATATGAAGAACGTAAGTAACCAGAAGAAACTTATATTTCCCACATTACTGACACATTATAGTATTAATCACCTATCCCAACTCCAGTTTCAGGCTAAAGGTTGCACGAACGTCGGCCGGAGCGTGCGCCCCTGCCGGTCCGGCGAGGACGACGACCTGCACTCCCTTCACATAACTACGCTCCTTTATTGTAACAGGATTTGTCCCTTTGAGGCACTGCGACCGGCTGAAGGTTGAGCGAATGATGATGACGTATTGGATTTAAAGCTTGATTTTTATACAACTTCAAGAAACTTAGACATAAATGTTCGATATTAATTTAAATCTGATGCCTCATTTATTTCTGAGAATAAAAGCCTGCACAGAAAAACGAACGGATGAAAAGTTGAGGAACGAAGGTAAGAAGCTCTAAAAATCAAAATAAAATGCAGATTATTGACATTAAACATGGTTAACGCGGGGGGCTAGTATAGTTTTGTGTTATTGGAAGAATTTTGGGGTCCGTTCCATAGTTATAGAAAATTGGTCACACTGCAAACATACCGATTTTAATCTCTGTAATATTAATGCGAGCATGAACCCCGTTTAACATGTAAATAGCCACAACTCAGCTGGGTGTCATCTCAGAGTGATGTTGAGTACTCAATAACTTCTAAGGACATGTTTTTTTTAAATAGGAATACTTATATGGTACCATACCATACCATATAAATATGGTGTAGTGACCATATAAGATGTTATCACGTTGGAGTCTACATTTTGCTTCCATTCTTTTTGATATCACAAAAACATTAAGTACCACGATATTTGTATGAAAAACTCTGTTTTTCTGTTTGCCAAATTCGTTTTGCTACTTGTTTGATATGACACGTTACAGAACGACCGCATTTTGTTGTAACTTCCGTTACGCTGCCGCGAGGTGCTCCAACTGTTAAGAATTCAAGCTCCTCATTCTTTATTAAAAACTTATAAAGGCTTGTTTAATACAAAGAAGTTTTATATAAAAGGTCGTTCTAAAACAGAATTATTTATGATTTATTCATTGTCCATGTGTTTATAGATAAAGGACTATTTTATGCGACTCGATTGCTACCACACACGCGCTAGGTGTGACGGAAGACCAGCGCTGTGCCACTCAGTAAACATAGTAGTTGTAGTGACTACACCACAGCTACAATTTCTACTGAGTGGCAACCTTTTTTGATGGTTGTATCACATTATTACAAAAGGTTATGGCAAACTTAATACATTGACACACAGGTACACATATTCAAATACGCTTTTTTTTTCTTTCTTATATAATAAAGGTTTTTAAAATTGTTCTTGCTTTTTAAGTTACCCTGTTAGTTGCAAAAACGGAAGTACGGAAGTGATCTCGCGTTTCTGATTCGACCTTGTCCCGTTTATCTTTACATTCTTTTCATTGTTTTGTCACGACAATTTATCTATGCAGACGATGGCGGCGCTGCTATCTGTGTACGCTGATGTAGCATTCATACTCGTTTGATATCGTTAGTTTTCCATTTGTCCACCTGAACACGTAAGTCGGTGCCGTTGTATGAAGAGTTGTAGGTATATACGACAGTTATTGTAGTTAAGTAAGTTAATTTTAAACTTTTGAGAAGTTCCACTTATAGATCCGTAGTTCTTCAACCGTTACCGTTTATATTTGCAATTTAAAATTGTATTTGATTTCACTACTATAGTACCTTTCTCGACGAACGAAACAATGATGCTCGAGTTATCATTCGTCGCAGTCGGCTCTTAGACCTCGCTTCGCTAGCCCAATAAGAACATTTTAATTATATCATTTCTGTGGGTGACGAGTTATTTGATTTTAAATTATAACCAAAAATATTTTCAATATACCTTATGAAATTATACACCGCCATTCACTGTATAACCTAATCGAACGTGTGATATACTCTGCTGAGCGTCTCCAAGGAATCATCGAGTTCTTCGAAAGCTCTGAATTCGGTCTATATCAAATATTTAGCACAAAACTTAAAAACCGGCGGTCGGGTCGTGGTCGGGTGCAGTGAGCGGGCGCGGTGCGAGTGCCGGCGCTAAATATAGACGGCCGATGTCGACGTACTTGCATCCGTCGAATCGAAAATGCATCGAACGCCGGCCCGCGCGGGGCACCACTAAATATACCGATTGACGCATCGCCGTGAAATAAATCTAGTAGAAAATCCGTATGCGAGCCGCTTCTGCGACGCGGTGTGAGTCGGCTTTACGCGATATCGCGTTGGCACGAGACGTTGTTGATTTAAATCGCGCAGTTGCGAAATAATGGCGGTGCACTCCCTTACTGGAGCTGACATAGGATGATTTTGAAAGAAAACGCGAACTGCCAATTGTTGGGGGTGTGAAGTGTGAAGACAGGACAGGAAGCGTATTTTTTATCGCATCAAGCATGTTAGTAGACGTGGGCAAAGATGTGAGATGGTTGATCTACAAAGTGTCGAATGTAAGGTCGGAGAAAAAGATTTTTCGTATTTCATTATACAAATTTGAGATAATCTTTCATTATATTTTGTTTACATTTAATTATAATATATATGCCATTTTGTTTGACAACTTCTTAATTTTGTAGGTAGTGACAAAACCCCACAAAATAAGGTTCGGTGTCAATACGTTTTATCAGAGAATCGCGACTGAGTACACGATTCATTACATTTCTTTCAGTGAGCCTGTGAGGGACCCAACTAACGAATTTCTTTATATATCCAGCTTTTTTCAAGTGATTCTAAACTATTTTGCGGTCGATTGCCAGTTATTCAGTTACCTCGTAAGAAATAATATGCCGATATTGTTCTACTTTTTCTAAAATGGCACATACTTTCTCCGTAACAGGTCGCACAGAGCGATATACATTTCTGGATCTAAATCCCGAACTGAAAGTGTTTGAACCGGTTTTGTGTTACTTTTACCGACACTACATTACACCTAAAAAGTCACAATTTTTTTTGCGACTTTTCTCACATTTTTCCCTTTTCTGTAATAAAACTTTAAAGTGCATCGAATTTCTACATTAGATTCACTCATTTTGGTGGACAGAAAAACAATAGAAATAGAATAGAATGGCCGGACAGCATATCTACTTTTTATTTTTTTAAAATGTCATCTATTTATGGGTATCAAAACTAGCCAGGTACAAACAGGTCAACCAAAGACATATTACTTCAACTGGTACACATGAAATACGAAAAAACTTTATCCCCGACTTAATATATATACTCAATCGCGATGTAAAAAATAAAATATCTTATGAATAAGTGTTGTATTTGTTTGATTTGATAGCATTGATATAGAAAATAGCTCAAGGGATAATTGAGTTATAAAACCTTATAGTTAAGTTTGAACTTGAGAGCGGGAAGTTTTAGGGATGGCCTGTAGGGTCAACCGTTTTATACATTTTTTTGTTTACTTTCTTAATCATAGTGCCCAGCAAAGCGGACCGACAGTAGTAATGTATTTTTACATTACAGATTTAACTAGGTCTATATGCAATTCTATATTTCAAAAACCAAAAGTCTAGCCAAATTTATGTTTTTCTGTGATATAATCTTCATTTAGATCACAAACGGTATATATATATATTTTTTTTTATTTTAAATATAAATGACGAAAAATTTAAAATGATTGTATTTTGTAGTATTGTGTTACTGCAGTTCTGACATTCGCGTAAATTCTATGTCTGCTAATGTTTTTTTGATAATAAATTTTCATTCCAAGCAGTCAGGTTTTTATTTTGTCATCCGTGTGATTTAAGGTCGGACAATATTAATTTAAAATGATCTTGACAAATTTTATACTTACGAAAATATAACTATATTTATTTAATGCAAATTAAATGTTTGAATATATCTTACATGTTTTCGGTGTATGATACTATTAGTCTCATTAAGCCAATTTTTCCTTTGCTATCCATCATTAATTTACCATTTATAATAACATGACATTTATGAAGCATATTAGCTTCTGCCCGCGGCTTCGCCCGCGTGGCCTTTGAACACATTGCTTTATCTTATGTAGCGACCGTTTACGATCTCCATCCCAATCCTGATTTCGATACCGATTCGTATCACTTTTTACTTTGATCGCAGTCTTGCTTTTAATTCAGAACCCGGTCTCGGACTAAGTAGATCAGGGTTAAGAAGCCCCGCTCTGATTTCTGACGTCGGCACAGTTCCTTATTCTGATTCCGAACACGCTCTTGGTTCTGATTTTAATTCCACACTCAATTCCAACCATAGTCCGTTCTCGAGTCCGTCCTCATCCGATCTCGACTTTCGATTCTGTTCTTCGTCTTGTTTGCAATATCGATTCCGCTACCGCTCGCGGTTCTGATTTGAACGGACTACTACAAAAATAAAATTGAGGCTATATTACTCGGTGTTGATGTAGATTTCTATAAGTGGAAGAAGTTTTAAAATCTGTAATAACACAAATGTGCAGATGACGCCATATCGAAATGTTTATAGTCTATTTTATAACTAGTTAATCTTATCCTGTCTAATATAAGTATTTATCGTGGGATCCTCCTAAGTAACGGGTAAGATGCGATGTTTTGTTCAGAGAAGTGATTTGTGAAATCTGTTATACCGGTTATCATCGGTGGCACGTCTCTATGGTGGTTCTAGGATCCTTTTTTTTTCGCCCCCGCAAGAGTGGGATGTCCGATATCTGGATAAGCAGACGGCGGTTTGGAAGTGCACAGTGTTCCATTGCTGAGGCAGCCTCAGCCCGCAACATTTCTTCTAACATATTTGCCTGCACTGTCTACTGCCGAGGTTTCATCACAGATGAGAGACCAAGGACAAATATAGGTGGGAAATGATCCCAGTTCAATATTCGAAATCAGGTATCTACAGTAATCTCTTTGTACAACATTTGATTCTGAACATCATTAAGTTTGATTATATATCTTTTTTTTCACTTGCTGTCAGTTGGTGCCCATTAATTACACTGTAATCGTTTACATTGTTTATCATATGTCTCAATTGATAAAACAGGTAATTTAGACCTAAGTTGAACCCAGATATGTCAGAGGTCACGTAAAAAACAATCATATGCCCAGAACCTTATATCTCATTGAACGTAAATTAAATATTCTGTATTGTATCTTTACACTTTTATTTACTTATATTGACCAACTCACTAATAAAAAATACAGCTATGCATAAGTTATAAAAACACATACAGACATGCCAAAAAACAGATAGACAGACAGTAGCATATTACTTACACAATCACATGTTCTTACTGTCGGTACACAAATTTTCATCAAGATCAGTGAAACCTTTTTTTTAGTTTTAGAAAAAAGGACAGACAGACAAAAAGACAAACAGAAAAACCAGACAACAATAGCCTACCATTTACTAAATCAAATGATATTACTTTATCCCAATTTTAATCATAATCGGTGAAACCGTTCTTACGTTATAAAAACACACACGGACAGACAGACACACAGTAAAACAACAGACAATGGCCTATCATGTGCGCAACTACATTTTATTATTGTATATCAATTTTTATTTCGATCGTCGGGGACGTTCTTGAGTTATAAAAAGACATACAGACAGACAGACACACAGTAAAACAACAGTCAGTGGCCTATTATGTGCGCAACTACCTTTTATTATTGTATATCAATTTTTATTTCGATCGTCGGGGACGTTCTTGAGTTATAAAAAGACATACAGACAGACAGCCAAAAATGAAAAAGATAGTATAATGCGAATTACTGCATCACAAAACGATTATTTATCACAAGATTAGGTGAAAAAAATAAATGTACAGACTTAGCCAATAGATTTATATAGTGGTATAGGTAATAGCTCGCTCTGGTTGCGCGAGAGTCAACTCTGTGTCTCGCTCGAACTAACTTTTGCGCCGCCGCCGGCTAACGACCTCGACGGCGCCATCGTGCTTCATGATTAAAATATGCAGTAGTGTATATTTATTACCAATAGCAAACTAGTTTTGAAAATCATGAACTTGAGAATCATTAGTGATCGCATTGACAAAATCTAATTTTAAATCAAAATCTATTTTTTTTTTCATTAAAGTTAAGGATTTATTTACTATTGGAATCAATTTGTTCTTTGTTTTGAGGATATTTTCTGTACTAAATATGTATTATGAGTAAGTGATGGATTCGCACCAGAAATAATTATTTTTTATGTATAAATATCTGTGCTTCCAATCGAAGAATGAATAAAAAATTTCATCGAACGTATAAGTCAATCTTTTATTGGACGACATTGTCTTGCCACAACTAAAATTTCGGCGAAGACATAGTAAATAAATTCAAAATTTTTTTCTTTGATGAACAAAATCTTTTCTAGGTTTCTAATAAGCAATCTTGGTTTGATGAACTATCTATTTTACGATGGACGTCGGCTTCTTAAAAGAAATTTTTATCTTTACTAAAACCTCACTAAAAAACCTTTACAAAGCACATCGACATCGACCGGGGTCGCCGCATCCTACCGCTGTCACGAACTATAGTCACAAAGTACCGTTGTAATATTATTATTGATAACAAAATCAATATTTACATTTTATTCTATTTTATTGGATTACCAACAAGACACATAATGCTACATTCAATAATCAACTTTAAACACAAAAACAATCGGTGCCTCAATTATACATGACTACGGCAATCGCCGACAGCGACTACTTTATTACACTTATGTAAAATCAAAAAAAAATGAAAATATAAAACATAAAAATTTGAGAGTAAAATTAAAAGTAAAACTTATTGGGCTACTACACTAAACAGGATATATTTTTTAAATGAAAAGTAATTTCGGTGGAAAACATGCCTCAATTCGTAGCGGTTTGTTTAAAAAATTGTAATGCGACGCCATTCTGTTCAGGAGGGGGTCATATAGTCGAGGTTCAGCCGGAACAGGCTCTAATGAGATTATAATATTAAGACAGGCTTAGCATCATGGCCCCCATGACTCCCCCCATGGTCCCCATTTTTTAAGAATGCCCAACGTTGTTGTACATTTCTTTACCCAAGCAGTCCACTAGGTAAATGTCTAAAATACTTCTCGCTAATTTGCAGCAGAAAAAACAATTACTTAACTGCCTTCTACTAGATAAAGTTTGTATACTAAAGCGGGTCCTCATATGTAGGTGCTTTCATTCTTAAAGAATACTTATACGAATGAGCCACCAACAACTTTTGTGCATTTTCCAATCTTTTTTTATAGACCTCGTAATAACGATTTCACACCACATTGAAACACTCCATTCTACTTTTACTGTGATGTATAAAATAATAAAAAAATACATGGCCGACACGGGACGCTCGGCAGATGTGAAACAGCGTAATTGATTCTTATTGAATGAATTTATAATTAACCAAAAACATTATATAAATACGGAATAAAATAAGCACTGACACCGTTTTAAAATCTATAAGCTTTTCTCTGTTGTTTTACAGCAATAATACTGTATATTTTATATTTTCACTTTTAAAACTTAGATTATTTAATGGCAACATACTCTTTTCATTCTTCTCTATAGTGTAAAGATGTCATTCGGTAAGTATCCGATAATGTATAGTTATAAATATTTGGAGAATTAAACGATGGGAAAAAAGTATGCATTTCAAATTTGTGGAACCTGTCAATGCATATTATGACATACTTCAAAAAGATTACACGAGTGGAAATTCTGATGTCATGCCGTTTTCCGTCACCTCGTAGGAGTAGGTCTTATCCTCAAAGCGTGCCTGTAGATGCTTCATACTAAAAAGGCTGGTCAAAGTCACTCGTTTTTGTAATTTTCCATCATTTGGCGTTGGAAGGCATTTCGAAGTGTTACGATGACGTGGACGTGTCGAGTGACGGCAACGGCTCCCGCAGGCGGGGCGGGTCGCCGCACTTACGTTCTGAACACCTTACTTTAATGTCAAATTTGCAAACGAAAACACCTAAAGAAAAGTTAATATCTTTCTACCGAATCGATCTAACGAGTGATGTCGCCACGGACACTGACGGATCCACGATTAGATTAAATTGTTTACATTTACACTTTTAAATACTTGTCGGATAAGCGTTTAAGTTATATGAAGTTACCGTGCAAGGCCGCCACTTTTTGCTGCAGGCGGCGGTCGCGCGCGTGCCCTGCGGCGACTCACTGGACGCCGCCGGCGCGCGGGCGCCGTGATCGCGTGCTCCACCCGATCTCTTCCGCACGTTCTCAAATGGAATACTAAATTTGAATCGATGGAGTCGGGTCGATCGAAACGGGTCGATAAAAATATACCACGCGCGGGCAGGACGCCCCCCGTTCCGCCCCGGCCCGCCACATGCTATCGCAGAAACGATGATTTATTTGATTTATAATATAGCCACATTGGTAGTTGCCTAGCGGATAGGAAAGTGTATGAGTGAGTTAAATATTTTATAATGGGTGATGGTAATAAGCAAGACCTGATCAATTTAGGCCGAAAAATAAAGCTAATATAGAGATCGTTCAATTAAATATGCATAATTATGTAAACGAATATAAATATGTGACACTCGCTCCTATTATAAGTCAAATATAACACCACGAGCAAATACTTCAGGCGGACTCCAACGACGAAGAGTTGTGACTGGAAACAATCTGATGACGTTAAGAGGTTTCTGAAACAAAATACACCGCATCCCTGTTCACCCACCGACGCCAAATAAGACACTTAACCGGTCTGTGCTTTACAATGCGTTATTAAAAAATATATGAGCGAGCTTACAAACGACAACTAAAAGAATCTAATCAAAAATGTTTCGCAATCACATCAGGCTTATTATCGACTGGCGAAAGCTCTAAAAATAACCACAATACTTACAATAGGCATGATGACAGTCAGCAAGAATCACTGAAATTATGATTTAAAATAATTATACACAATATAAAGATTCTTTTTATGTCACTTATTTTTTAAAAACCAGTGTGATTATTTTTATTTTATAAAAATAAAAACACAAAACTCACCAATTCGCCATATTAAGTCAAACACCAATCCGAAGCGTGTGACGTCATGCTTTCGTAAACATTATTAAACGTTTTAAGGACATTGCGATCTTGCTTTGTATTTCCCTTTTTTTACAGTTTAACTGATATTTACTTGATATAAATGTTGTGTCTTGGCTTTTATAAACAAAAGTACCTACGAGAAGGAAACATTATTCATGGAACAAGGATTTATCGAAGCAAACAGTTCAAGTTTGCCAAAAATCGACTTGTTGATGCTGGGAGGATTTTTTGCATCAAACAATGGCTTTTGTTCGGCAGAATTTCGATATGTTAAAACTTCCAAGTAAGTATTGCATTAAATATTATTCAAAATACATTAAACGACCTAAATTTTCACAAAGTATCTATATTATGCTTGAGTACGACACTTTGAGGTTATGTTACGAAAGCAGTTCGTTTTCTTCTGTCGGGTTGGCATTCAAATTTTGTGGGAATACATCCTGACTTCATGCGCACTTGGGAAACAGAACCCATCACACGATACTGAATATAGTTTTCCATATCATTTGGTAACTGGAACAAGAATAAAAGTTTTTAGCAATAAAGCAATAAAACTTAACCTCAAACTTGACGACTGAATTATTTATAAATTAGATAATTATGTTCATTAATTTATTATTACATAGCGAATAAAGTTAATACTTACGTCAAAATGGTCTTTACAGAAGTAAATTACTGAACTTGAAGATATATCTGCTGGATCTCGCCTTGCAAGATTTAACCACTTGTTTCTATGTTTTTATGCATTGAGACGTCAATAAATAACTTGTTGGGAGTTTTATAGATGTATTATTACATTGAGGAACCGCACACCATCGATACACATTAGGATTCATGACTTTAGCACAAAATCTTAATTAGATATCAAAATAAACAATACACATTCAAGCTGCTAACAAATGTTTACGAAAGCGTGACGTCATAGGCAGACGCCATTACCAATCAAGCGTTTGGTGCATAATTCAAATTTTATTTTTTATAGGTAATTTTTTGCACCAAAATCTATATTTTTTATAGAAATACGATTTATTTTGTATAAAATAGACACCTAAGAACAATATGGAGTAGTTTTTGAAAATCAGTCATCATGCCTATTCTTCCTCTACAGAAAGAAGATATACCGCCGTGGTTTCGACGAAGATGAAAAGGCAGAATGACTGCTAACAGCCTTTGAAATCAATGCACAAACACTACTCAATCGATCGTCCAACATCACTTAGACCAGGTGGCTCGACTAATAGCTCGGCTATTCCACTCACCGCCTAGTGTTAACTTCTCCCCAATCACTACAAACGAATTCAGCGACTGTATTATGAATCTCTGACCAAAGAAAGCACAGAGACCTGATGATATCAACAGTCGTCATCTTAAGCTGCTATCGCTAAACCTAATGTTACTTCTATTTGCAACATCTAACACCTGTATGAGCAAAAGCTATTTTTTCAGATGTACGGAAAAAGATCAACATCATCGGTATCTTGAAGTCTAAAAAGTCGCATACTCTCCCGTTTAGTTAAAGACTTATAAGTATTCACAATGTATTGGGAAAATTTTATGAACTCTACAGACACCTTAAACACTTTATCGACTTCGAGAGGATGATTATAAATGAACGTCCAAGCTCAATCGAACCCGTTCTGATCGAGTCAGTCCTACACCCGTCATTTCACACGGGCTTCTTCGAGTGTTATCCCAAGCTGATTTCGGCGCACTACCACCATATGGCCACAGTTGTTGACAAAATTTGTCACAACAGATTCCTGTAAATACACGATAAGCTAGGAATATCAGACCGTCTCGTACTAATGCTACAAGACTTTCTCAGAGGCAATCCTTTACGTTATCGCGTCGAAGGAACGCGCTTCTCATCTAGAGCAATCGAAATCGGAGTCTCCCAAGGTTTTGTACTTTTTATCCACCTTGAATTCCTTATGCACAAACTACATACCGCAGCTTTTAAAAATAGAATTCGCGTTATTCGCAGGTGACACCGTATTATTATTACTCAATGTCTAGAGCCCCCAAAATACAAAATAACAAACAGTCACCGACGTTCTCGACGACTGGTTTAAGAAGTAAAGGATCAAGGCCATCCCTGAAAAGAAGCAAAGCAGCAAATTACTTTACAAGGGGTAGTCCTGAAAACCCATGGTCATTTTTTACCGACCCATTTTCTGAATTAAAGGATACAATTTTTTGGGCTCGCACTAAATCCGAAATGAAATTCGACAAAGTACATGAGGCATATCCACGACAGAGCGGTCTTTCATCCGATGACCAACGCACGAAAAAAGATATTTTTCCGTTACAAGTCACTTTATTCAAAACGTATGTGTTCATTACTCATGACAGAGTTATTTTTCCGCGTAGATTGTCTCATAAGATATACCAAATTTATTTACTGATTGCCATTCGCTAATTGCTACAGCTGTATCTACAACGGTTTTATTTTTCACATATTCAACCACACTGAACAGTGACTACCTCCATGGCATTCCCTCATATCCCCCTGTCCGTCCCTCGTCTTGTGAATGTTATTAATAAGTGCGAGAGGTAGATAAATTTGCGCTTGAATACCGTCGGAGGTGTAGTCGATTTATATTTTTTGGCCGGCACGCTGTCGTTCGCAAGCCGCCGCACGTGCTCTTGTTCCGTGGACGCTGACGGTATTGGATGTTCTTGACGCGCCCTTGTCATTGCCACTGCCGTCGAGTCTGAGGCTCGTGGCACAACCCCGGGCTGCACCGCTTGTTTATGACGCGCCCGTTGCCGACGCCAGTTGCCGTCAAGCCTGAAGCCCGTGGTGCAACCTTGGGCCGTCCGCTTGCCCCGGGCGCGTCCGTCATCGCTGCTGCCGCTGGTTTGTCATATACATGAAATGCATGTCCGGGAACCCTGAAACTTGTTGTAGAACCCCACAAAAACTCAACGAACCCGTGACATATCGTATAGTATTAAGCTCTGGCAGAAAAACCGCCGGCTGAAACATGTTTTACAGACCCGGGTGATCACATTACGTGTGCAATTGTAAAGTCTTCTTCTTTGCAACAAGCTTAAAACGCTTACATATATATATATGTATATATATGTTTTGGGTCTATTACTCCTTTCTTTAGTGAATGGTCCGCGGTTTGGTGATAATGTATGCATAACTATATTCAATTAACATACGTAATGTTAATTGAATATATTATCGATTAAATAAATACACATATGTTCTAAAATAATAATTTTTTTATGTTTAGGATCATCATGATACTTATTACCTAAAACATTTCTCTCATGTATGAAACATGGGTAGCGATTACTTAAATGTACACTTGATGGCGCATTTACACGCTCGCGTTCAATACGACATTCAACGGGCACAAACACAAGCACAAGCATGAGAACGGGCTGTTCGTCTGTTTGAATGTGCACGTGCGTGCGCTTGCCGTGAACAGAACGAGTGTCGGTTTTTTTTGGCACATTTCAAAGGATAAATGTGCTTGCGCCCGATTGCCTGTTCACACGCGCGCGATCGCTTCAGTCTCTCGTGCACCTTACCGACGAAAGGACGTCGGACGTACAAGATGGCGGATTGGTCATCCGATCAAATTTTACTTTTTCTTGAATATTATCAAACAGAACCAGTAATATGGGATCCACATCACATACATCACAAAGACAAAAAGAAAATAAACGATGCTTGGGGAAGGCTGAGCGCAAAATTAAATGTTCCTGTAAAAGAACTTAAAACAAAAAAAGAAATTCTTATGGGCACCTTTAGACGACACCTAAAAAAAAAGCAGGAGTCTACACGATCTGGTGCAAGTATGTGTTCATTACTTACTTATACCACTACCTACTTAGATGTAATTGGAAAGCTAAAACAATTTTTTTAGCAATTTTATTTTTTGTAGGTAGTTTTTGATTTATGACGAAATTTTATTTTATAAAATCGGTTCAGTAGTTTCATGATATGGACTGTCAGAGTAATTGATAATGCGATTGGAGCCGGTTATTTTAAAAACGTTGTTATTTATGTAAGTAATACATACACTGATAGTATTTTTTTTCAGGGAGCGACGACATATACGAACCCATTTGGTTTGCGTATGCAGCGATGGAATCGTTTCTGCTGCCGGTATATACCACTAGGAATACAATAAACACAGAAACGGTATGTATGTAAAAAAACATCGTATGGCATAAATTTGTCTTTAATTATTATTAATAAAGAAATATAAGTTAAAATAGATAATGCACTTTATGTAAGTAAATAATTTAATTATACATGCATTAATATTAAGTATTCATGCCCTGAAAAAATATAAAGAAAATTCTTCCCTGATTTGTGTAGCATTCAGAGACGGTCTTCGTGGTATGTGTGGCAAATTTCTTATTGCGTTATATTCATCATTTGCATTTCTTCGCCACGATCCTGGTCTTATCAGATTGTCATTACTATCATATTCATCAAACGTTCCTGGAGGAGTATATCTTGCTGCAGAATTTTTACTACTTCTGAGAAAGTTATGTAGCAGTACACATGTCATCGTCAATTCTGACACAATATCTGTATGTAAATCAATTGGTCGTCGGAATAATCTAAATACTGCAGTTAAAATTCCGAATGTGTTTTCCACCACAACCCGTGATCTAGACAGACACTGATTAAATGACCTTTTTGGTGAACCCAAATCATGGTTGCCACGGTATGGTTTCATTACATGTGTGCTAAGTGCAAAAGCACCGTCGCCTATAAAGACGAATGGCACATCAACATTTGATCCGGGAAGAGGGCATGGCGTGGGTAAATTTAATTCGTTTCTGCAGATTTTTTTCCATAATAATGAATTGTTGAAAACGCCACCATCACTTATCCTTCCTTGACTTCCTATGTCAGCAAATATAAATTTGTAGTTGCTATCTACTAGTGCCATTAAAACAATGCTCAAAGTCTTCTTATAGTTATAAAACTCGGTTCCACTATGAAATGGGCTTTGAATTACTATATGTTTACCATCTAGTGAACCAATACAATGTGGGAATTTTCTTCTAAATCCATTTTCTATAGCTAACCAACCTTCTGCTGTTGTGGGCATCTGAAACAATAATTGCATATTATGTCAGTAACAAAAAAATACATTTCTTTCAGGGACCATCAACATCACAAGTATCAAAGGAAACTTTCTCAGATGAAACATCACGGCAATTAGATGAAACCTTTGGAGACGAAACTATTGAAAACATAGGGATGGAAACATCATCGCCATCGCCATCACCAGCTATTCCAATTGCAAAATCGCGATCGACTTCTGCAAAAGCCCCGTCGTTGCCCTGCACCTGATACAGCTGAGCAGCAAATGGCTACAGCGTTCGGTCAATTGACTAATGCTTTAGGGCAACGTCAATCTCATCCTACACCTAAAGAAGATGATGAATGCGATCTCTACGCCAAGCTTTTGTCTACGAAACTTCGCGAACTATCCAAAGACGAACGGAAATTAGTTATGTATGAAATAGATGGCATATTTGTTAATAAAATTAAAAGTATATAGACGTGAGACACCATCTCCCAAATATTCAAACTCATATTACAGACCACCGACAGGATCAACTTCATATGCACAATCAGAGACTAATATTCATATCCCAAACCGACCTTCAAGTGCTTTAACGTCACATTCAGAACCAATTACATATGCTTATGCTTCAAAGCAACCTGTTCAATTCTCAAGCCAACCTCCATCTGTTGAATCCTGTAATACGCCAGAAACCGAAACTATCCGGAAATCAAATATTATAAATATTGCATTATTAAATTCATTCGAAGAATTTGAATCTGAAGCAAGTTAAATATGAACAATGAACATAATAGTTTATGATGGTTGATTTTACTTATTACTTCTTTAATCTTATCGGTGTTACTGTACTTCGTTTTAAATACCTTTATTTTTGTATTGTCTTTAACTATGATAAGTAATTTGTGATACTCTGTTAATAATAATTTCAATAAAAAACTTAAAATAAAACTTTACCTTTACTTCATCCTTCAGAACTTCATTAAGAGCTCTAGAGACTTCCCGTATGATTCCTGATATAGCTGATTTAGAGACTTTAAACAAATAGTGTAGACTACTGTAGCTATCACCAGATGCTAAATATCTTAGCGTTATTGCAAGGCGAAATTTAACTGGAATAGCTTCTCTGAAATCCATGTCTTGCTTAGAAATCATCGGTGAAATTTTACTCAGCAAAATTTCAAAATCTGCAAAGCTCATCCGACAGAAGTTATCGAACTGTCCAGATGGTTCATTAAGGAGTTCAACAAATTTTTGTTCTATGAAGCCCCTGTAAAAAAAAACAACTAGTTCAATCGGCTAACTTGATTAAAAATCACACAGTTCAGTACATTCTTTCATATCTTTCACAGTTCAGTACATTTTTTCATATCGGACAGTTTCACTTTTCTATTTTTATTAATTCTTTCATAAATAAATAAGTACATAAAAAATAATTAAATACCATTTATTCAGCATTCAATCATCCATCTTGATTAAAAAAATAACATTATGCAAAATATGTAAAGCCACTAAGAAAATATTTTTCGTCAATACCACTCAGGCATTGAGTTGCGATCGGAAAATACGTACCTGGTACGATTTTGGTGAATTTTTATCATCCACCACCTTCTTCTATGCATTCTTCTTTTTCTCACTGTTCGTTGTCTATCACTTTGTTTTTTTTTCCAATAAAAATAAGTTAAGCCGACTGTAATAGCCGCCACAATATCGACGTCCATGATGTCCGCCATGCTTGGCATAGACTGGCGCGTCGCCACGCGTGTGAACACCTTGTTTGGCGAGCCCGGCCCGCCGGGCTGCTCGCCGTGCTGCTTGCCAGGATGTTTGCCGGGCTGCGTGGCACTCGTGTAAACCTAGCGCGAAAGTCGCGTGGACGGAATAAATAAAAAGACCATAAACAATACTGAACTTTTTAATAGAGCTGTCACTTTTAAATTTTTAATTCCATTTTATACATGTCAGTTTCATAAAATTCAAACGGAATTAGCATAACATTAAGAATATATACAATGCAGGAAAAGTGAAGCTGTTAGAAGTAAATCGGTGAGTAGTTTGTGATGATCCACGGGCGGCGGCGAGGGCGAGGGGTGCGCGTCCTCGCGGCCGACGGCGCGGGCGATCGCTCGGAGGCGCCGCCGAGCGTCGGCGGTGCTGTTTCATCGGGTTGTTTGCTCCGGTTCCAGGTCAGCACAGCGACCCGGCACGATGGATATCTACCGCGCCGTTATGATATTGGTGATCTTGGCATTACACGTGTTGGATGCGGTGACGGCCTGCAAAAAGAAACTGACCTGCGGAGCGCGGCCGCCGTGCCGGCGCGGGCCGGAGCAGCAGCCCTACCTGCGCACCGACACGCGCACCCACTACTAGTCCCGCCCTCGCCGCCTCCACCACGCATTTGGATTCCTACGCGTCATAAAATCTGCTGAATAAATTCATCTGCGATCGTGTATACGTTATTCACATTTTTCATTTATGACTAAAAAACTCAACGGCCTGTATAATTCCGAGGGCCGTGAACGAGCCGCGCGCCGGCGTCGAGGGCCGCTCGTCTGCCGGAGAGCGCCCGTCGCACTCGAGCTCGAGCAGGTTTGTAGGGTTTCGTAGTCAATAAGGAACTCTTATAATTTCGCCATGTTTGTCTATCTGCACGCGCCTTAACTCTGTGTTCTCAGTACAAGGAAGCTGTAATTTGACATGGGTATATAAATTAATCAAGCCGATAAAATGGTAAATCAAAATCTAGAACATTTTTTATTTAGCATCTTCTATTATTAGATTACAATCTTTGGTTTAGAAAACCCAAACTAGGCAGAATCCTAGCCTCGTTTTTAGGCTTAAAAGTCTGATAAACAGTTGACCCTGAAGGCCATCCCTAAAACATTCCGCTGTGATATTTGTCGATTTATTTTTTGAGCTCCTTGAATATCAAAATATACTCATCTGTAAGTTTTTTAAATTGTTTTAGTGCGTAATCTTAAAAATCCGCATTATGGTCGACCTTTCAGGCCTCTTCTCAAACTTCATACTATTTTCAAGGCCAAAGCGTTCAAATATATCGAGTTCAGTAAATTATAGTACTTTTTGTGCTCTCGTAGCTCAAAAACATGGTTATAGCACTTTTTAAGCACTTACAATTTGAAAATCATCATTTCTCTTAAAAAAATTTAACAATGCTAATTTGATTCGATAGAGAGTTTTAGAAGTTTTTTTTAATTTTTAATTTTTGATATCTCTTGAACAAGTTAATAGATTTTCAATCAACTCAGGTTCTGTAAAAGAGTTCAGAACATGCATTTAATTAGGTACAAAAATTTGGAGAACTTTCAAAAACTCACTTTTTACGATTTTTTCGTTCACGATATCTCACGAACAAATCAACTTATTTTTATCGGCCCGGTGATGATCGACGCGGGTTTTTATATTTTATAAAAGTACTCAGAACACGCTTTTGATTAGGTACAAAATTTCGGAGTATTTTGAAAAAATCACATTTTGCGATTTTTTTCGTTCACGATTTCTCGCAAACAAATTAACCAATTTTGACCAGGTCGGCCGCGATCGACGTGGTTTTTAATGTAAAGAGCTGATTGATTTTTGAAATTGATCGATAAGCCGTTTAAAAATTATTCCAAAAAAAATACATTTAAATTTTTTTTTAATAGTTTTTATATTTCTTTGAATTTATCCATTCGGTTCGGTTAAAATTTTCAGGACATCTAAGTTTGATGGAACTTTTTGGAATGCCAAAATTTGGTTTCGATCGCTCAAGCTGTTCAAAAGTTATAAGAAGTTTACATACATCCACACACATACACACATACACGCACACGTGCACGCATGCACGCACGCACGCACGCACGCACACACGCACACACACACACTAATACACACGCTTACAGACACTATAGGACTTTAAAAGTCAAGATTTCATGAAAACTCAATTTTCTAAAACGGGCTGAAACCAATAACTTCCCAATTTTCGAAAATTCTAAATTTTCTTAGCGGGAAGTTAAAAATGGTGCGAATGTGCCGAACGAAAAAAAAATTATAATTATTTTTTTTTCCAAAAACTCAATCACTGTCAAAATAATAATTATGACGAAACATAAAACACCTAGAAACAGTTATCAATTTCCATATAGTGATTTCTATCCCATCGAGTAAATTTACTTTATCTAAGTAAGTAACTATATTGTTCTTATTATCGCAGTCGGTAACTACGAAGAAAACTTGCCGACGTACTTATAAGATTCAATTTCCTTATTTCAATTAAGGCTTTATTTCGGATTGTATCAATTGGGTACCTAAGGCACGAAATATATCTAATTTGTATTTAGGTTTACTAAGTAGGTTGGTACTGACTCCAAAAGTAGAAATTTATATTTTCTTCTCGAAATTATTAGACACCATGCTGCTGTGATTCGTGACATCGATGTCGGTAATCTTTAACTATACAAAAAATGTGGTCAATGTTCACTGCGTGCCGACGTTACGTATAAGGGCCTACTGCGGCTACCGTTACGCGTTTTACAGCATATGAACATGTATAGTCATCAAAATGAGATACAAAAATAATTTTACGGATGAAAATTAACATATTTCGATTGTTTATGCCGATAAGCTTTTTGTTTATGTATTTTAGTCTTATTTCGTTCAAATAACAAATACGCTATTGAGTTAAAAATGCATAGTCGTGTGTAAGAGTGGTAATGAAACTGATTCATAGCGTTACAAATGGCGTGGGATAATGTGTATCTGATTTCTTTCTTGTTTTTCCTCTGAAGTTACAAAATTAAACAATTTAGTTGGCCAGGTACAGTACGACTCATGAAATTCTGCCGCTCAGAATTGCCTGCGAATGATGCGATGCGCAGGTACATACAACGCTCTCTATCCCTTCTCCCCACTCGAGTTTCTATTTTACGCATTGCGACGCTTTCGTGATTGACTTTACAGCGGTAGAATTTCATGCGTTGTGCTACAATCGCTGTACATCCCTCCTTTGATCGTCGAAGTCCCTTCATTCAGCTGAAATAGTTCCTACTACACTAATGTATAAAAATGAAAAATTTTCGTGATTACGCTTAAAGCGTCATGCATCTAATATTTTCCATTATACATAATATTAATAAACAGCCAAATAAAAGAAAACTTCAGCAATAAACCTTTCTAATTATGAATAATGTAATTAACTACATTAACTACGAGTAAAATATATTATACTAGCTTTCACTCGGCACCGCCCGCGTGGACATCGAATAAATTCTTTCGTCTTTTATATAGACTGATCACGCCATCAACCATAGTCCCAATGTTCCTTCTTTCCACTTCAGTCCTGTCTCCGCTTTTGATTCCCATTCTGATACCGAGCTAGATTTCGGTTCAAAATATACATAATTAATCAGTGTCTCTGTCCGCGTGGACATACAGCGAATCTCTCATGTTTCATATTGATCGATAACGTTATCAACATGATACCTATCTCGGCCCCGTTATTGATTCCATAGCAGGAGGACCCTTAGTGAAGCGCTATTTTTTTTAATATGAAACGATCTAAGGAGCTCTTGATGCTGATCCCGGCCCTGATCATGATTCCGATCCTCAAGCGATGTTGAATTTGAACCTCTGATTGTTATAGCTGTTACCAATAACCAATCGGCATAAAGCATTCGTTATATGGCTCCGCAAGCCAAGTCAAGAGAAAAAGCTGGCATATTTATAAATTATGGACTATACGTTATTTTGATGTATGGACTATATTACTGTAAACTTTCAGCTGATTCTGTTCAGCTGTTGAAGATTGATTGAGTAACAATAATACAAACTTTCACATTTATAATATCAGTAGAATTTAAAAATACTGATGATCCCAGCCAAGCAATAAAACGCAGTTAACATATTGATTCATTTCTATAGGAATGTAATAATCTTTGATATTTATTTAAGAGCTTCAATGCGAGCGGAGCCCCGAGTAAAAACCAGTTAAACGAATACTTACTGGAATATACTCACTGGAATGCTAGATAGCCTAAAAGTTACTAGATTTCAAAATTTTTGACAAACAATCCTACTTGGATAAATATTTTTTTTACCCTCCGTAAAAAAGAATAATAAAAAGTATTTAATGTCTTTCCTAATACCCTTGAAAATATTTGTTCAAAGTTTCATGATAATCGGTTGAGTAGTTTCTGCGTGAAAGCGTAACAAACAAACTTACATTCACATATATAGTATGGTTTTATAGTGATAGTGGCATTTGCCACGGTTTCGTTTTAAGCAGAATCGTGAGCGAGCTGAATCGAGACTCGGAATCGGGACCGAAATTGAAAACCGGACCGGAGTCGAAATCGAATGTCTGATCGAGACTAGAATTAAGAACGTGATGAGATCGGTACCACGAGCAGTATCGGAATCAGAATTGAAAGAGGTTAGGATTGTCGACCATCGATCAATATAAAAGACTAGCTTTCCGCCCGTTGTTTCGCCCACGTGGATATAAAATGCATTCCTTCTTCTTTATATGTAAATATACACTTTCATATGTTTATAACTACTACACCGAAAGAATTCCTACGAATATTTGACGGATCGGGCGCATGCGAATGGAACGCTTAACAGCCCGTTTTAGTTGTTTGCTGATCGGCTGACTATTTGCAAGAGCGGCGCGTCGCCAACTTAGGTCGTGGAAATGATACCTCTGAATACTGGGTGTCTATAGAGGCGCAGAGTAACCGATCACAAATTTAGCACGCGTAGTGATTGTCCTCTGCTTATAACATGAATCAATGAAATCAAATCAAATCAACTCTTATGTATAATATGGTTGTATTTTTGTACAAATCATACAATATATATAAAGAGTAGATGATTACCATCTATTTTCTTTTTATGTGGAAATTCTAAACCAAACAAAATGGCTTACATATTAACTAAAGCGGCATCAAAACCAACGTCGTGATCGGGTTCGGGACGGGATTGCGAGCGACATCGAGTATACGGTATTAGAACTGGGGTCGTCAACTCTAACATCGTATCGCGACTGTGACCGAAGATCGAAACCGCAAGCGAGAATGGGATCAAATTTTAAAATGAGATACTTCAGAATTAAGAAAGCCAACAGAAAACTGGGGATCAGAATCAAGAATGAGGTTTGAATACGGATTGTACAAAATTACTCTATGCCCATAAAAGCCAAGCTGTAGGCAAAAGATACTATACTATGAAGTAATTATATAGATGTTTAAAACAAAAAATTTAAAGACTTGCTCGCGCATCATAATATGCTATGTCTACGCCTCCGCAGTCTTCAGATGGATTACATTGTTTCTAAAATACCCAATTGTTCGACCGGTTGCCTTTACCTGCTGTCACAAATAAGATGAAAAACCCCTCTTAGGATAACTCGCAGACTCAAATTAGACCTAACCCTATTCGTTCCTCCTGCTTCAATAAGAATTACGCGTCAACTAATTTCTTTGGTTGAACTCTTCCGAGTTATAATATTGATATATCCAATGTAGAAATTTTCTCAAATAATGACTTTAATCTTAAGAGTGCTGTAGTTAGCTCACTATACATCATTTACAGTAAATGCGTGTGACGTATATATTAATAGTAAAGCACTTACTGTTTTTGGATTAGAAAAATAAATTGTATTTTTTTGTAAACTTTTTCTTAAAGTATTAAATCTATATATTTAGTTTTGGCACTCGAGATTTGTATTCGTATACCCAAGTCAACTTACTTTGTAATGTCCCATTGTTTGTAATGATTGTTTGTTGCCAGAATAAAATAAAATCCTTGCAAGTGTCATAGAAGAATATAAAAGTTTTCTTAAAAATATAACAACTAGTCAAGGGCTTATTAAATTCTGCGATATTTGTAAGTTCGTATCGATCCTACCTAAGCTCGATTCAGGGCAAGCAAATGATCTTATTAATTAAGCGTTGTGTCGTCTATTATTTGAGTATATTTCTTTCTAATTATGAGGAGACATTATATTTTATGCGTAATAATAGAATAAATGCGCGACGTTGATATTAAATTATAGGTTGGAGGCAGCGAAGAGCGAAGGATGGAAGGCAGCAAAACGTCGGAGGGCGTGTGCGTGAACGTGTTCGTGATGGTGCTGCTGCACATCGCGCTGGCGGCGCTGCAGGCGGCGCGCGCGCCGTCGCGCGAGGTGTCCGCCCGCATGCACTATGGACACTACATGACCTCATCTGCATCAGCTCTTTTCATAATGAAACGTAGTTGTTTTGCTGCTGGTACTTAGACATTCCACACACAGAATACACTTAACTAAGCGGGTTCACGAACTTAACTGGAGGTGACCGATCGCTGTGGCGGAACAAGCGCACAGATTCGTTGCCAGGTAGTTCCTAAACTATTTAAATATTTTGACAAATGTAGTGTTGTTACCTGATGTACAGCATTTCATTAAAATTGCTACAGCGCTTTAGGCGTGAAAACGTAACAGACAAACGGGCAAACAGCGACACTGTCGCATTTATAATATTAACATGGATGTTCAAAAAAACAAGTATGTGACACTCGTAATGTTAAAAATGAAAAAAATCCCGTTTCATTTGTTAATACCTGTCCAGCGGGCCCGGACGAGTGGGTTTCTATTGTCGTAAATGCTCTTGATAAAATGAAAAATGTCACCTGATCTAGGTTATTGAAATTTAAATTTGGTAAATGAATATCGGTAAGTCATCGTCAAAGCGTTAGCGATCAGAGTAAATATAACAGAGCTATAAAATAGCAACACTACCCTTTCCACTTGGATTTGTGTTTTTTATGACGTCTGTAATGAAACAGGAGGATAGTAAAATAATTGGCAAGCGCGGCTCTCACAGAAGTTGTATATTTTTTCCATGTTTATAAAATAAATGAAGTTCCTTATCAAAACTGTCATTGACAATTTTCGCATTTTATTTTTTATTCTGAACTCATATAAAAATTCTTATACTTTTTAGAATGTATTTTTGTATCAGTAAACAATCCCACATTAATACGAACAAAGTTTATATAAATTAAATGTCCATTTAATTCCGGTAATTTCTGGGAAATAGCTAACGAATTGTTATGAAAGAACGTTGCTCTGCATAAATTCGCCTAAACACTAAAGTTGCGAAAAATTGTTTCCTATGTTCCAAATATAGATTGTGTACCTCTAAAATTCAATTAGGTCCATCTTCATGGAAGCGTCGCTGCGTAGATTCGTAACTGCATACTCTCTCGCTGATTAGGTAATTGTCGCCACAGTGGCAACGCTGAGCACGCATTTGCTGGGTAGTGTTTACGTGATCTTGACATGTAGCTTAAAATGGCTGTGGTATTCCACGGTATTAGATATCTGTATTTAATGAATGTGGAAATGTGTGAAGAAGACTCCGGCGTAGTTTGGTAACCGGCGCGGCAGCGGCGCGCTCTGGTCGACTTCGCCGGTCGCATGAGCCGGCTGGACTGGTACCGCGTTTGATATTTTAGCGCACCTCATTTTATCACTTAATATTTAATTATTAGTATTTCGAAAATTCAACTGAGAACAATTAAAATAATCAATGAATTGCATCAAGACAAGGAAAAACGATATACAAATATTGAGGAGTAACGATAAAATAATAATGATGAGTAAGTCCAACGATATTTGTTTTTTGTTTGCACTTTATTGACACTATCATTTTTATTTAGGTCAAATCAAATGATAATTTAATACTTTAATACTTCCAGCTATTTCAATATTAGACTGCATCTGTTTTCAAAATAACAGCGCTAAAACAAAAGCGTCTTATATTTTAAGCGTATAAAATTACCCGTACATTTGTATACATGACAAATGCGCATTTCGTCATTGTTGAAATGTACATTCCTTTACAGAAAACTAGATTTCTGGAACACGAAACAGGACACATTTTATACACAAAAATAATGTTTAAGATCAGAAAAGTATCAGCGATGCGCAAGTAAGCATCAAGAACGGTCATTGAGTCAGATAGCTGGGCTCAATAGAAACAGACAAACAGGATCGGGGTAGAAACAGTTATTACTAAATTGTAATGTACGCAAAACGCGACGGGTGGATCGAACGGCCAGCGCTAGATAAAAATTGGTTATGTCTAAACATAATTAGAATCTTTGTTTATGTCTTAAAAACAATAATAACTTTGTCACAAACACTGGAATTCACTGGTTTTCGCTTATGAGAAACTGCGCACACGTAATTGTAATATTAAAATGTAATCATTATAATTGAAAACATGTTGCTGACACGAAAAGTTACTCTTGTATTCTTAAAGACATTTTTATATTTTTAAAATTTATGTGTTTGATGACATTTTGCATCGTTCCTGAATGGGAGTTGCACACGAAACATACCATCTTAATATCCTTGGGGACCTGATTAGTTTACTTTATACTATAGATGTCATGGAGAACACGAGAAATTGATGAAAACCAAAACCGCCACAGTTCAGAAAATACTCTGGATTGCCATATTTTCACATACGGTTTAATTAAATATAACAGCAACACAAGTCGTGAGTTACTACGACGTGAATGATTTTCGAGATGAAATTTAAGCTTTAGAGGTGCAGTCGTCGTTGCTTCCCATATTTGGTGCAATTTTCAACGTTCTGTTTCAAATACTCTGGAAGTAGACCTCAGCATGTGGTCGTGTGCATTTCACTAATACAGAAAGACAAACAAAGACACTGAAACCGTCGTACAGGTATCCCATTTTGGTAATAATTACAAAAATTTAATTGCAAGGCTTTTGTTGCAGATCTCTACACCCTTGCCGCACGTCGCCGAGACAGCTGCTGTTCATAGTCCCGACGCAAATGTCGACGAACAAAATTTTTTGTGAATGATCGTTAACATTTTTATATGTGCTTATGTGTTTTGCGATCATTAAAACTTATCACCATTCATAGACTACATTTATTTGCCAAAATTGATCCATTCATATTTTTTACGCTCCGGCAGCAGATCTTATACAGAACTATCGTAGTCACTATTATCAAACTTCTTTGCAAAGTCGATGACTCTGTACCTTTTTACATTCGTCTCATCGACACTGCTGACACAATATGATAATAATAATGCTATCTCAAATTCCACGTCTCGTGTCTTTCCCTAATTTCGTTTTAAGATTTTTCCAAAAAAATAATTTTTCATAACATTCGAATCGACCAGTCACCCAATTCATCACCGGTCTGGATGAAAATTGAAAATGATGAGAATATGATAAATGATGAAAATATTTGATTGGCTGGTCCAGTTGTAATCAAATTTTGTTCTATTAACATTTTTGAAATCATTTTAACAATGCAAAAGGAAAAATGGACGGTTGCTTACTAAATTAACATCGAAAAACGGTTCTAAGTATATATGGTTTATCTGTCCCACATTTTACAATAGCATTTTACAGTACCAAAAAAAAAAACAGGAAAGAAACATTATTTATTAACTGACGTTTCAATCGGGAGACCTTAAGAAAAAGGTTCATTTTTAAATACAAACAGTACAAGAAATGGTCATTTTGTAATCGGAACACAATAAGACATAATTTTTACAATTACAATAGATTTTATAAAACAAGACATCAGTGGAGCGGATTAACATTATTATAATCCTTTATTATTGTTTTTTATTTGAATCTATGAACATAATCATAGAATATTTTTCTGCATAATTAAACTTAATGTGGTAATAATACGAAATTTTATCAATACAAAATTTCAATATTATAATGTGAATTGAAACATACATTAAAAAACTTGACAATTTCTAAGGTGTGTAGAGTTTTGTAAACAAATGTTTCGTGTCATAAAACAAGATGATGATTCATTAAACATCAAAATATTTTTCGGTATCATCAATATACAGTATACTGTACGTAATCTGTCAAAAAAAAAATTATGATATAAATCGTACTAATTTTCTTGGAATAACTTTATTTTATTGAGTAATCGCCTTTTAGACGTCATTTTAAAATTGGATGAAAATCGAATAACTTTGTAAGTAACAAAGGTGACCATTAGTATAAAAACCGAGTCTCTATAGGTAAGCGAACGAATATTGTAACAACACAGAAAGTTTCGAGTTGTTTATATCTCTTATATTGATGGTACTTTAAATGAAAAAAATATAATACTTTATCATATCTTCATTAGAATACTCAATTAACCACCTATTATAAATAAATTAATATTTACTAATCGAAAATAAGAAATACTAACCTTTTTCAAAATTTTTAACGTGTTACTTATGCAGTTTTTGACACTACATTTCGATATAACGAAAAGGCTAAGGAAACTGCATCAAACGCAATGCCTACTGAACAGCTTGTTTTAACACTCATTCACTGCGGCTGTTTTTGAGCGCGGAACTGCGTTTTTTTTAACTGACTCCAAAAAAAGGAGGAGGTTCTTAATGCGACGGTATTTTTTTTTTTGTTTGTTACCTCAGAATTTTCGGCTGGGTGAACCGATTTCGATGTTTTTTTTTATTTGAAAGTTGGTGCTTCCGTGTGGTCCCATTTCAATTTGATCCAGTTATGACATTGGCATCCACGAGAAAACCATATAAGTTTTAATTTGCATTAAGAATATGCGCGACAAATGGACGAATAACCCAATATCACGCCAACCGATTTCAATGATTCCTTTTTTGTTGGATACAAAAATAGTTTGATGAGAGTTTGGTTAGGTTATGATTATGGGATCCATGACAAAGTAACGGAACTTCTCAACTGTTAGGAGCAAATTAACGATATTCGGCCGAATCTTTTAAAGGCTATCTGGATATTTGAGTCACCTACCGTAAGGTCGTTATGGTCAAGTAATTGTCGTAGTCGAATATGATGATCAATGGAACTCCTTAGGGGCTTACAGTAAGGGTGCGATTTATGAGCGGCACGTTAAATAGGTCCAACCATATTCAGACAAATTAGTTAGTGTACTTAAAATTCACTAAAAATCAAAAAATAAAGAAAAATTTTAACAAAAAAACCGACTTCAAAACAAAACCTATTCCAAAACAAATTAATATGTACTAAAAAGTAAAAAAATAATTGCGTATTTTTCTACAACTTAATAATCAATTTACTTTTTCTATTCATCAATATGTAAGTACATTCTACATATTTACCACGCAAGAAGATAAATAACTACCCACCCACTTCAAATTTAACACAACACATATCTATAAATAACAAACAATGAACAAAATGTTTTTAGAGTTCTCCTAAGTAAAATGATTAGGAGATTGGTCGTCCGAAAGACTTTAACTGAATCATGGAAATTAATTCATAAAATGTCCCGTCGATTGTCGTAAACAAATTAAAAATCGGCTTACGCATACGAAATTACAGCTCAAAAATTTTAAAACCCAACTCGCCGAGGATAAATCGGAGAAGTTTCGACCAATCGTTTTATCAATGATTATTCTTTACTTTTATTTACAAACACAGAGGTCGTCGGCTTATGTGTTCCGGAAACATTGTAGTCCAAAAAAATAATAAGATTTCATAAAAAACATAAAATTTCCGTGGATTGCTGTTAGCAGATTGAAAATTGATGACGCGTTCAAGAGATTTAGCAATACAAACAATTTCATAAAAAGAAAATTGTTCGTCTAGAATAAATCGTTGACGTTCCGGGGCTTTATTACGTAAAAGTAGAAATCGATTGCGATTCCGAAATCAATTTGCGAGTCGAAATCGTTGGGTACAAAAAAATGTTATTCTTATACGCAATTTTGAGCGACTTTAAAGCGTTAGATTAAATTAAAACTTTGCACATTTATCCAGGACCGATGGCTGTTCAATAATATGGTATAATTGAACTGATCTGATGATGAAGCCAGAAGGTAGGCACAAGAACTCTACAACGGAATAACATATCCTAGTCGTGTTTGAGCTTGTCAGAGTTGTCTTGAGATGTACTCCCACCAATAGTGGTTTTCAGGGTTTGATGATTTAGCCGGAAGGTAAACACTAGCACTGTATAATAGAATAATATAAGCTAGTCGTATGTGATCTTAATAGAATTTTTTCAGTGTACTTTGGCCATAATTGGCTTTCAGGGTCTGATGGAGCTCAACCGTTGGCACCGGAATTAACATATCATAACTGAACAATATATCCTAACCGTATTTGGGTTTGTTGGAATTGCCCTGTAATGTATTTTGATCACGATTACACGACATTAAGGGTCTGATGATGGAGCTTTCAAATTTCCAGCTCCGTTATCAGACCCTGAAAGCCAATCATGGTGAAAGAGTATTCCATGACAATATCAACAAGTTCAAACACGGTTAGGCTGCGTTGTTTCATTATGGAGTACTAACGTCTACCTTCCGGCTCCATCATCATACCCTGGAAACCAATCACGGTTAAAGTCCATTCGAAGACAATTCCAACAACCGTGAACACCACTCGGATACGTTGTTCAATTATAGAGTACTAGTGCCTCCCTTCCGCCTGCATCATCAGACCCTGAAAATCGTTCATAGTCAAAGTATATCTTAAGACGATTTCTACAAGACCAAACACGGCTAGGATATGTTATACCGTTATGGAATTCCTGTGCCTACCTCCTGTCTCCATCATCAGATCAGTCCAATTATACCATATTATTGCAATGTCATAGGTCCTCGATAAATGTGCAAAGATTTTATTTAATCTAACGACTGACATAAAAGAATATAATTATTCACTTTACACGAAATAAGAATGACGGAAAATCGCTTGAGAATCGCTATAAACCAGTTTTTGTTTTGAGAGCGTAATTTTCGAATAATTGCGAAATCGCCATCCCTAACGATTTTTGAATTGAAATATGCGATTAAATTCTATTTTGACGATTTAGTGATATCATTGTAAAGGCAACACTGTTAATAGAAAGACAATTAGCATTTCGAAATACAAACTTGGGAATTATTAAAATAATTTTAAAATAATGCGAAATCAGAAATCAATTTCTTTTAGATAACAAGGCCCCCGACCTATCGGTTTATGATCTTTGACAAGATTTTTTGTACGTTAAAAATTCAACAAACGCTGCAAACATAGAAGTCCTCGGCTTATGCGTTCCAGAGACTGCAGTTAAAATGAAAAGAAGATTTTTCTAAAAATAAATAGGAAAGGGTTCCTATGATCGATCTCAAACACAAACATTAAATTATAAACACAAAATTTTCCGTCAATTGCTGTAAGCAGATTGAAAATCGGCTGAAGCGTTTGAACCATAATGATGTTCAAACATTTTCATAAAATGAAAAAATGCGTCTTAGATAATTCAGAGACGTTCCATTATGACCTTTGATAAGATTTTTTAAACTTTAAAGTCGCGTCCAACGCTGCAAACTAAGACATCGTCGTTTCAATAAGTCCGGAGCTGAGCTGTTGCCGTGCATAGGAAAATAGGTTTTTGCAACATAGCTCGGCCACCGTACGTCCGATTCGCCTACGATGAAAACTCAAAAATTATTAAAAAATAATAGCAATCGATTGGTGTTTGGATGTTCAAGATCGGTCCAGGGGTTTGAGACATATCGCACATCAAACATTTTCACAGAATGAAAATATCGCGTCTAGCGTGTCTCGGAGACGTTACATACGATCGGGTTAAGTTTTTTTATTTTACATGTACATTCTGCAGACTCTTATGTTCCGCACCTTTGTTATTGGCATTGTTCATTTGTCAATGTTGTGTTAGTTTGCCTGCTGTACTGTTCTGCAGCCACTTTTCTGTCACTCTTACAATTTATAAATCTTTCACTTTATTAAATTTTAATTGTTTATAACACTGTTTTTCTTCGTGATGGCGGCCTTATCCCTGTTGCACGGCACCCGTTCACGAGTACGACAGGACGGTCAGCCATTGTCCAGCTCAACCATTTTAGAGGGAGCCGGGCAACCCGTCCGCTCTGACACCGCGCACTGGGATGTCATTGCGTGTGGATCGCCATTTGTTTGTCCGCTTTCTTTCTAAATTGAGGGCTTTCTTCGCTTTGATCCGGTGTTTTATTCACCCGGTCAGTACTGTTCCGGCTTTCTTCGGTGTTTGGTTATTTCTCTGACCGAGTTTGTGTCCCGGGATCTTATTGCCATTTTGGCGTTGTACTCTATTATTCATTCCGTTGTAGCATTGTTAGCCCTTTGTATGAGTCTTCCTATCGCGTCACTGCAATTTACCGTAAGGTAAATACAATTTTTGGCATTTGGCTTTTCATAGCTCATCGGAAAAACATTGTGTCTGTCTATATGAGGGATTTGATTTATGTCGCCGATAAGCAGCAGTTCCTTGGCCTTGGCCAGCAAAGCGGCAGTTATTATTGCGCCAAAGTGGTTCATCATGGCCTCGTCGATTAGGAGACGGTTGTGTGTGTGTTCTTTGAACCCTTTCACTTATATAGAAGCCATCGTGCGCACTCTAGTCGTTGCTTCGGCTCCTATTCTGTTGGCCAGTTTTCCCTTTAGGTCTTCTGCTGCTTCAATATCCGTGGTGACTATGCAATTCCTTTTTTTGTCAAATTCTTGAACGATCCACCTTGTTTTCCCACATCCGGGTACTCCGTTGATCCATGTAATTTTTGGTGTTTTCCAGTCGGTAAATGTTTCTGAGTAGTCTTGGTCGTTTTCCTTTGAAAGTTTCCTCATCGTTCTTAGGATTCTTTCTTCCAAGGCTACCTTTGTATTTCTGGTAATTACCACTATTGGATCGTTTTCTGGAGTTTCGTATTTGGCCTTGCCTGTGATTTTCTTTGACTGTTCGTCGAGATATACGAGTCCGCATGTGTCATTGTAGGCCGCCATGTTTTGTCTCGCGTCTCCGAGTATATATTGGGACGACTTATTGTTATATATGGTGCCTTCGTTTTCCTCGAGTTTTTGCTTTAACTGTTCGATGTCCCCTTTCTTGTATATGTGCAGGATGTTTTTACACATTGTTTGGGTGACATCTTGTATTGCTATTGTTATTGCAGCGAACTCGAGGAAGGCGTTCCTCATGTGGTCTTTCGGATTCTCGACAGGCATAACGACATTGGGTTGACCTCTCCTAGGTCGGCCTTTGTGGGTTTCGGGCTAGACTTTGGTGAATCGCTCGTTATCTTTTTGGATGTCGAGGCTTTTCCTTGTCCTCTGTTGTCGAACACTCGCTTTTTGCTGGTGAATGCCTTAAGCTTTGTGGCTATATCTGCATTAAATGCACGGAAGAAGTTTTCCAGTTTTTTATCGATCTCGAGCGTTGCTCGCAGGCTAGCTCTTTCGCTTCATGGTTTTTTGTCTCCTTTTCAGCTTGGATTTGCTTTCGGAGACGCTCCGAGCCGCTGATTTCTTCTGGGTTCTTGACAGGATTCCCCAGCTGTCAATCGGTGTCGTTGAGCATGCCGAATCGTATTTGTGGAGATAACTGAGATTTTCTCCTCGATCTTCATACATTACGATTTTGTGTTGCTCGGAGGCTGCTATGCTTCCAAGATAATCTTCGACATTGCCTATTTCGTAGCCGACTGACATAGAGTCTATGCTTATCACTCGGGGTGTTGCCTGTTCACTTTCGCTTAGCTTGTGTAGCACTTTACTTGCCTGGATAAACGGTGTAACCTCGGTCCATGTGAATAGTAGGACGGTCATGTTTCTGGTCCGTACCATTCTGCAGGATTCACCTTCGATTACTAGTTGTTCTAGCGAATCAAAGGTTTTCCTTTTTAGGATGGTTTTACTGGTACTACCGTTCATGAGGTTGGCAAGTCCTGGCGAAAGTAAAACGCTGCTCTTTTCCCATGAGCTTTCAAAGCCTATTCCTAGCCTTTCCGTGTTTTCGTCCATGAACAGTGCCACTCCTCTTGTTCGTATCCCAGGCTTTCCTGCTGTATCTGCGCAACTTAACATTCTTTCCGTTGTCATCGTGCGCAGTGTTGTAGCTGTAGTTTGAGATTCTCTTGGGGTTTTTGTGTTGGGACCGGAGTCGGCGCTGTTAGAGGTATTTCTTTATTGCGCTTTCGGTTCATGGATCTACGTCTGGATGTGGCTTCTCGGAAGGCTTTCTCTGCGAATGACAAGAATTCCACTCTTTTTTCGGGGTTCCCCATTATTTCGTGCATTTTTTGGTTTTCCAGCTTTGTCTCGATTTTGTGCTCGAGATCGTAGCGTGCAACTTCATATCTGGGACATTCAAGGAATATGTGCCATACTAATTCGATTTAATCAGCGTCCACTCGCAACTCGGGCTCTGTAAGCGTTCTCTGTGCAGGTATTCCGCTATTCCCGTATGTCCTGTGAGTATCTGTGTCTGGGATCGGTGTTGGCTTCAATTTCCTGATCGTTGCGTATGATTTATTTGCGTCAGGAAAGAATGTTATAGTTATTGCACCGGTCTGGGAGGAGTAGTATCGTGTTTGCCATTTCAGAATCGTCTCCTCCCTTATCTTGCTTTTCACCCAGGATAGGGTAATTTTCTCGTAATCATAGTTGGTATCAGCTTTTTAGGCAGCGGTTTTTGCCAGTTTATCTGCTCTTTCGTGGCCCTTTGTGTCCACGTGTGCTCTCGGCCAGTAGAAACGGATTTTTTTCCTTCACCGTTAGCGTTTCTTGTACTTTCCCTTATTGCATGTGCTAATGGATGCCCCGCTCTTGGGTTTTTCAGGAGTTCCAGTGATGATCTCGAGTCGCTCAAAATGTTCACCACTTTATCTCGACTGGCTTTAACCATTGCAACTTTTATATACAGGGCGTACATTTCCGCTTGATATACTGAGCATGAAGGATGTAGACTGAGAGTTTGGTGCTCCGATTCTGTATCGTTCGCCCACCAGGTGATCGCTGCTCCGACCCTTCCGTTAATTTTGCTGCTGTCCGTGTAGATTTGTGGGCCGGCAATTTTTTCGCGGGGATCGGGGTCCGATTCGTCTACGAGCTCGTATTCTACGGACATTGCTTTTGAGGGGTGTGGCCTCTCAGTATTTGCAATGTCCTTTTCTAACTCTTTTCCTGGTGGAGATAGTCCATCGATAATCCTTTTTTTGCTTTGTACAGCGCCTCTGCTTCCCGTATTCTGAGGTCCAGTGGAAGTAAGCCCGCAAGGATCATAGCAGAGGTGAGTGAGACCGTTCTGTAGGCTCTAGAGATCTTGATAGCAAAACCTTTTGGCGAGTTTAAAGCCGATCTGATCATTTCCAACTCGGTCGCCAGGGCCCATGTGTTCGATGCGTAGATCATGATGGGTTCAATCACTGCTGTGTATATGAATCTTATTATTTCGCTGTTCAGACCCCATGTTACTTTTGCGCTGCAGGCTAATCTCTTGTAGATTTCGATAGACTTTTTACAGACTGCCGCTACATGTAACCGGAAGTTTGGCCTCGTGTCTATTATTAGGCCGAGCACCTATATCTCTTCAACTAGATTGATTTGGGAGCCCGCCATCTGTATGGTGGGGTTTTGAAATTTCAGCTTTTTCGTTAGCACCATAGCTTGTGTTTTTGTGGTGCGAAATTCAGCTTATTTTCGGAACCCCATTTTGTGACGATTTTCATAGCTTCGTTGGTGGCGTTTTCTATGGTGGAGCTCGATTCACTCGAGAAAGCAAGGACTACATCGTCGGCAAATGCCTGACAGTGTACCTTTGCGTCGGTCAGTCTTTGAAGAAGCGAGTCGATGATTATATTCCAGAAGGTTGGTCCACATATGGATCCTTGGACACAACCTTTGTTTGTGGATTTTGTGACCGTTTCTCTTGCGTAATTGACCGTTATTTTCCGCTCTGTAAGGTACGAACATGCCATTTGGTATAGATTACCCGGGAATTTTTTGTCGATGAGCTGTGTTTTTAGTGCTGGCCACCATGCGTTGTCGAAGGCGCCTTCTATATTAAGTGAAATAAGAAGTACCGCTTTTTTCCTTTCTATCTCCTTTTTGACATGATTCACGAGGTCGTAGAAGGCATCTTCCGTCCTTCGCTGTGGCATGAACCCGTATTGTTTAGGACTGAGTGAGGGAAGCATGTGCCATTGGATACGGTCTATCATTAATTTTTCCACTATCTTTCCGGGATCGGTAGTAGACCTATCGGCCTGTAGGATTTCGGGAGGGTGTAATCCTCTTTTTCAGGTTTCGGTATTATGACGACATGTGCGGTCTTCCAGTGCGTGGGGAAGTAAGCCAATTCCAGGCATTTATTGGCTATCGCTAGAAATACTTCCATTTCGCTCTCTACCGCCGCTATGCAGATATCTGCCGTCAGGCCGTCTAATCCTGGAGCCGTTTTCGGATTTAACTCTCTCAGAACTGCTTTTACTTCCACCATTGTGAACGGTGGATCATCTTCCGACAGTCTTAGGTTTCTACAGGTTTGTCTTCTATCCTTTCTCTCGTTCGGATGTGGAATGGCATATCCGTCGATACAGAGTCGTCGGGGTAAAATGTGTTCGCGAGAGTTTTGCGATTCTGTGGGGCTCAGTGTTTTGCCCTCAAAGTTTCTCAGCAATGTGTCTGGCAGTCTACCTTTTTATTCCTTATTACTCTGTATACTTTGTCCCACATGCTTTCCTTGTCCTGGGTCGTGCAGTACTCTTTCCAGCTTTCTGTCTGTGCTATTTCGGCTTTCTGAGTGTATATCGTCTTGGCCGTAGGTATTCTTCTATTACGGCATTTTTCTCGTGGGGCTGCGTTGCGGATTCTCCTCTTTTGCGCAAGATATCTTTTTTTTATCATTTACATCATTTGTTCTCCCTACCATCCTTTAATTACTTTTTACCCCTCTGTATCACATTTTTTTCGTTTTACTCTAGGCATTATATTTACTATTTTTAAGTTGAGCAATTCATCTTGTTACATTTACCTACAATACTTTCACAGTACCTTACGAAATTTACCTCTCCTGTGTACATGGCTTAAAATTTCCGGAAAGTGGCGCCCCGAGATCCGGACGCCGAACTCCGCCTCCAGTGCCGCTCGCTCCCGCAGGAACATATCACAGTCCTCGAGAACGTGCAGCACATCCTGAATTTTGGCGGGGTCACAGGCGCAGTATGGTGAGTCCCGCAACCTAAATTTAGACAGGTATTGCGCGAACCCACGATGTGAACCCACTAATGCCCGAGATCTTTCGAGGATGGAACGCTTTAAAAGCGTTCTTAACCTCAGCCCCAATGAAAGGTGGGTCCACCCCGGGCGGATCCCCCCGAAGATACGGGTGGGAGATCATCCCCGCCGGTTTGCCTTCTGACTTCCGCGTGATGCGGATAGTTAGTATCGACCCGGTCATAAGGGAAGAAGGTTTTCGCCAGGAGGGTCGCCGACTCGTTCGTACCTAATACTCGTCCCGAGTCGGTTTGGAGTAGGACATCCTCCCGGTTTTTTCCCGTTTCCCTGATGACCCTGTAGATGCCGTCCCACAAGCTCTCCCCATCCTGTGCAGTGCAAAACCGCTTCCAGCTCGCGGTCTGCGCTTCTGCCACTGCCCTTTCGTAAACCTCTTTGGCCTGCACATATTCCCCGACCACGTACTCCCGTTTGCTTGGGGCCGCGTTTCGGATGCGCCGCTTCTTGGTGCTCGCATCTTTTTTCAGCCCTTTTAACTCGGGATTCCACTAGGGGAGTTTCAGTCTACGGTTCAAGTTTCTAGGTGGGATAGCAGCTTTGCATGCTTGCTGGATGCATTCAGTATAGGTCTCCACGATCCTATCGAGTCGGTCGCACGAGTCCACATATTCCACCATCTCGACGGTCAGAGCCCGTTCAGTTAGAGCAGCATCCATGGCTGCTCCGAACTCAGAACATCGAGCCTTTGCAGTGTTGTAGACCCGTACCGGCGCACGGTGAACGTGACCGCGTTATACGCCGCGTTAGGTTAGATTAGGTTAAATTAGGTTTTTTTTTTTTTGTTTTTCAGCCCTCGTGGCATGGTGGCCACGGCCCTTGTTTAGGTAGGGTCAAATAATTTTTACTAACTATCTTTTTATTTTTGTGTATGTATGTTTTTTTATTTTATTTTATTTATTATTTATTTATTTTTTTATTCATTTTTTGTGACCCATGTTTGTTACATATACATTTACTGTCTTATAATTATTTCTTAGATATAAGTGCAACTTTCCTTATAATTATTTTATTATATCTCATTATATTATTGTTTCTCCCTACCATCCTCATCTAATTACCTTTATTTTTTCTGTTTTATTCTCCCTTTTTTTTATTCCAAGCTTTTTATATCTTTGTTAACTTCCGCGATTAATCCTATTACACAAATTTACAATATTCCATAAATTTACATTTGTGTGGACCTTCCATAATTTCCAGAAAGTGTCTCCTCAGGATCTGAACGCCAATCTCTGTCTCCAATGCCGCACGCTCCTGAAGGAACATATCGCAGTCCTCGAGAACGTGCAGTACGTCCTGAGTTTTGGCAGGGTCGCAGGCGCAGTATGGTGAGTCCCGCAACTTGAACCTGTGCAAGTATTGTGCGAACCCTCATGTCCCGTTAGGGTCTGCGCCACTTAGGACGTCATGTCCATATTCCTGAGGACCCTATATGCTTGTTTCACCCGGGGAAAGAAGCATTTTGTGATAACACCCGTGCTTCCCTCGGCGTATCGTTGTTGCCACTCTTCCAGGCTCGCCACCCTGATCACCTTTTTTGCGTGTGACAGCGGAAACCGATTGTATTCCGCTTCCGTCTTCTTGGAGAGGGTGGCGCGCCTGGCGAGCTCGTCCGCACGCTCGTTACCCGCAATTCCGGCATGCGCTCTAACCCAGAATAGGCGCACAGCCTTGCCTTCCGCAACGATCTCGGAGATGTCACGCCTAGCTTCGAGAACCAGAGGGTGATAGGTTCTTGGGCCGGTCAATACCTCCAAGGAAGACTTGGAGTCACTGAAGATGTTGACCAGCCCGTCCTTACCATTTTTCACCCTCCGTATCGCTCTTTGCAGAGCGAACATCTCCGCCTGAAAGACCGTGCAGAAGCGATCGAGTCGTAGCGTTGAGTACCACGTCTCCTCTCCACCCCGCCATTCGGTCAGGGCTGCTCCGATTTTGCTCTCAATACGGTTTCCGTCGGTGAAAATCTGCGGCGCGACCACAGCGAGACGGTCCATTGTCTGGGAGTCGAGGTCCTCGACGCTCTCGTACCCGATCTCGGGCACGTGCGCAGGGTGAGACAAATCGCTGAAATACACTGGCGTCTCGAGCTCCCGGTCGACAATAGTGTCCTCTAAGTCTTTTCCGCGCTTCACCTCATATAACCAGGCCGCTTCCCTCACTCTTATGTTGAGAGGGAGCAGCCTCAAGAGGATCAGTCCCACCACTTCCCATGGCCCTTCCGACATCTAGGTTATATGGGCCGAATCGCAGAAGCACCGCGAGACACCGATAAATCTAGTCCCGCGGCGGCGCCGCCACCCACCCTAATGATCGGCGGTCTCTGCAGCCGGCCCTTTACCGTCATGTTGCACGACTTCGCCGGGGCGAAAGCCAACCGGCTACGTCGGCCCCAATCTTGCATCAGGTCCAAGGCTTGCGCAGACCGTCGATCGATCTCGGCACGCGATGACGCCTCCACCAGAACCGTTACGTCATCCGCATAGGCCACGGTCTTAACACCGGTCGGGAATGGGAGCCGCAGCAAGTCATCCAGTAGCACATTCCACAGCGCAGGGCCCAGGACAGAGCCCTGGGGGCACCCCATTGTGGACCTCTTCCACACGACTTCGGTGCCAGCGAGAGAACCCCACCCTACGGTCCGTAAAATAGTCCGTTAGAAGTCTGTATAGGTTAGGCAGGAACCCACCCCGCTTAACCTTCGTCAAAACCATGGGCCACCACGCGTTGTCGAAAGCCCCGGAGATGTCAAGGAATATTAGCTGCACGTATTTGGCAGCGGACCCCCTCGACACCCCCAGGATGTCGTGCTGGTTCTTACTGATGCCGTCGCGCAGCCCCGGCGCAAGCTCCAACAGCATCCTAGCATCCTCTCTATTACCTTTCCTAGAACTGGAAGTAGGGTCATCGGGTGATAAGCCTTGGGATCTGTCACCGTCTTGCTATTCCCTTTGGGAATGACAAGCAGGCGACCGCTCTTCCATACATTCGGGAACACACCATCTTTCACACACCTATCGATCACTTCACAAAAATTCTGCTGAGCCGCTTTCCATACATGCTTGACTATTCGTGAACTAATACCATCTAGACCCGGGGCAGTGTTGGCCAAGGACCCGACTATCTTTCCCAGCCCCACTACTCACGGGCCTTGCATCCTTACCGGAGGGGACTAAAGTCGCTGCAATTCTAACCAGCCTATGATACCCGGAGTCGCCCGCCGGATAGTCATCCGGACACAAGGCTCGGAGCATTCCGGACATAGCGCCCGCTGTGTCCGTCG